>OZ038478.1:5276122-5298622 GCA_964036315.1 Acanthosepion esculentum
ACCATATCACGTTGAAACACTGCCTCCCGCATGGACAGCGAAGTTAAGCAACGCCGAGCCTGGTCAGTACCTAGATGGGTGACCGCTTGGGAATACCAGGTGTTGTAAGCTTAGATGTGGCCGTAGTGTAATGGATAATGGCTCGGAATTGTTAATCGGAGAGCTGAGTTTCAATTCCAGTTGAGTTGCATATATACACTTATGTGCAAATAGCCTTACTGTCTAAAAATATTTTCTGGCTTTAAATAACCAGCAAATGCTTGAAAGCTGCAAAAATCGAATTAATCAAACAGTCAATCATATCCGTACAAATGATGTAATTATAGTCATGATTTGTGCAAAATCTCCTAAACTTACTGCCTTGATATATATATACATATATATAAAGGCAGTAAGTTTAGGAGATATATATATATATATATATATATATATATATATATCGCCCCAAGAAAGGCGGGAATGCTACTAGTACACAGATGGGTACAGAGAGAGAAAGTGAGTGAAAAGACTGAGTATTGGGAGGATGGAAGAAAGGACAAAAGATAAACGATTGACGTTGCATTAAAATCTTTGAAGATTGTCGTCATCAGAGAAGCAAGTAAACGGAAGGGAGTTCCACAGGTGGGAAGTACGAGAAGAAAAATGTTGGCGTAGAAGTAGCGGTTGCATTTAACTATTTCGGTAGTTAACGGGTGGAACCTAAATGCCAATCGAGTAGCACGCTTAAATTCATATAGTCGGGGAACCAGGGGAAAACTTGTCAAAATATTTGTAGAAAAGACAGAGGGAAACCCTCTCATGTCGGTGAGAAAGTGAGTGAATTCGAGATGTCAAGTTAGGATCTATTACACTGCAGATCCTTCTTTGGATTTTGTCAAGAAACTCGAGATTAATAGCAGGGGCATCAGACCAGATATAGCAGTAGTATTCAATGTACAAGAGAATGGTAGATTTGTAAATGTATTTCTGCCACGACACAGGGATCCAACTTTCTTAGCAGTAGATGCAGCAATTGATTCGATGTAGCCGATCTACTTCAAGTTAGTTGAAAGGAGGCACAGTGTGTTGCTCTCCGGGAGTCTAGCATCAGCCATATTGATGACAGACAGAAAAGTTTCTCTATGTTGGTTAAATGAGAGCAGTTTCGTTTTGGAGACGCGTTAAAATTTACTAACCATTCCCTGCCCCAGTTAACCATTGATTGGAGATCCTTTTCAAGAGCAGCTGTCAGGTTTACTCTATCAGTTCTCACAGATTTGCTATAGAGGCAGGATTAAATAATAATGTCCTCTGCAGAAATACTGGGTCGTCGACTTTTAAGGGAAATTAAAACAAAAAACAAATTATTGCTATGAAATATTTATTCAACTAAATATGAACCATTTTGTTGCACGACCTTTTGTCCATTTTTCCTACAACTTACTCCATTTTCCCAGAATTTCGCTGGTTTATCGGCAAAGAACTCATTGAAGTGTTTTTTTCAAAAAAGAATTCAAATTGTCAAAGAATTCAAATTGTCAAAGAATTAAAATTGATTCCACTGGGATTATGTTTACAAAATAAATGGAAATCCGAAGGAACAATGTCTGGCGAAGATGGCAACACATCCCCGCCAAGCTGCAACAATTTTTACCCGAGTCGCCAAAGAAACTTGAGGTCGGACACTATCCTGATGGAAAGCAACACCTTTCCTGTTCGCCAATTCTGGGCGTTTTTCTTGAATTGCTGCCTTTAATTCGTCCAGTTGCGAGCTGTACTTTTCAGAATCAATTGACTGCTTACTTGGCTGAAGCTCACAGTACAGAATACCTTTCCAGTCCCACCAGATGCACAGCATGACTTTCTTAGGATGTAGACATGAATTTGAGGTGACTAAATTTGGCTCATGTCGCTTACCCCAGAATCTTGTTGTAAACCATCCATTTCTCATCACCTGTCACAATTTGCTTAAAAAAAGGTGCATTTTCATTTCGTTTATACAGCAAATCACAGATACAAAATATTCTTTTCACTCAGATCATGTACTCAAACATCGTAGCGATTTCAATACCCAAGTTTCATTAAGTGCTCATGTATGTTGTATAATGCGGGTTATTCTCAATAAATGTCTTGATTTGGTCGTCATCGGTAATGGGGGTCTTCCTTAGCGTTCTTCATTAATAAGGCTAAAATAACCAACACTAAACTTAGCGAACCACTGCTGTACAGTTCTCTCAGCTAAAGCACCTTCACCATACACAGCACATATCTTTTTTGTTGCTTACATGGCCTTTTTACCTTAAAGTCACCGAACACAGATATATTTGTAAAAGAGAATAGAGAGATGACCGTGTCTATATTATGAGAAATACTATCTAGCACGCTAAGCACGATAAGAGGAAGGGGAACGGTAGAGAAAGAAGAAATAGCTGACTGAGATTAGTAGAGATAGACGGAGACACATGTAAGAATGGTCAGGAAATTCAAAAGGGTGTCCACTAGACAACGGGAGTTGTTCGCGGACATAAACTTCCAGGCCATGCGAGTGAACATTAGAGTCCTTTCTAAAGAGAGGAAGAGAGCCAGGAATCGAGAATTCAACGGAGGAGATTGAAGAGTTAAGATAGTTTCGCAGAGAGCTAGAATGTCCGAAGATTGTTGAAATAGAAACGATTCTACATTGTAGAAGTTGGTACGAATACCGCGAATATTGGAGAAAGGTTGAGAGGTTTAAGTGTTTTTGTTGAGCTTGTTTAGTTTTATTTCGTTGGTTGTTTATCGTCATGGTGTGTTATTTCGGTAAGAAAAAGACCGGGAGTAGTAATAGCAGTCGGTCATCTAATCTAACATGCGCGGGCTGGGGACTGGCGATGACAGCAACATAGTGTGTCCTCAAGGTTGTCCAGCGGAAGTGCTTGCAGGGACACTCTTCTATGCGTGACATGGCACTGCAAGGACCTCGATATATTATGCAACTGTTGATCAGAGCAGCCTCTCTAAACGCTACACAAGAGTTCGGGCTCCTAACTACCAGTCGGGGCAGCAACCAGAAACTGCGAACCCGGTACCCTCAGTATGAAGAGACTTTGCCGCCATCCACAGACACAAATTCATGGCAGCAGCAGCACTATTAATGCCTGGGAAGAGAAAAACAACCGTTAACCCCTTCCTAAGCAGAAAACAAAGGGATGAGCCTTTACTTCTGTTCAAGAGAAGGGTGTGTATGGATCGGGTGAGAGGTAAGACTATCTCAGTTATGTGCCCTGCGGGATACGCACATAGGCGTTCATGTATCTTTTGATACATGACTGACGAGGCAGATTTTTCCCGCAGTAGGTTGCCATCTTTTTCTGCGGTAGACGAGTTGCCATCTAAGGCTATAGAACTCGGTCTGTCTGCTATTTTCCCATAGCTGGGGGGAAGAAGAAATAGGATTCATACTTTTCCTAAGTGTATTAGCACGGAAGTGAATGTAATGGATTCGACTAGAATTCGAACTCGGCTCTCCGATTCCTTAATCCGAGCCGTTATTCATTACTCCACCCCGCCTATCTACTCCTATAAAAAAAGAAAAGAAAAAATGTTATTAAGTTTTAACTTAGTGAAAGTTGAGATATTCATTAAAAATTCAAAGAATTAAAAATGACAGATATCTAATGCTGAAAGCTCATTGAAAACAGCCGATCACGAGAATCACGAAAGAATACCCATTGGCCAACTCCACAGAAGCAGGGTAAAAATACCCATTGGCCAATTCCACAGAAGCAGGGTATAAAAAACACAATGGCTGTTAATATTGAGATTAAATTGTAATAAGAATTATGATCGATTCAAAAGTGAAATTTCAACTAAAACTTAGATACCACGGTGGGAGAGAAATAACAACATCAATTAGAAAAACAAAAACAAACGGTAGATGAATAAAAATAGATATTTCTAGAAGAAGAAACAAAGAAAGAAAAAAAACCAAATGACCAATTCAAACAAGAATTCAAATTGACAGACACCTATTGCTGAAAGTCCTGGGTTTGACATTCCAGTTTATTTATTTCACAGAATGTACATTAAGCTGATTTATTTGGAGAGTCAATCATCGGCCCACAGAAACAATTTTTAACCATGCGATGTTTAGCAGACATTCTAGTTTATATTAGGATTTGGGGCTATGTGAGAGGGTAGTAATCTATCCCTGGGGAAATTGTATGACAAATTGGAAAACATTTACTTGTGACGCATTTCGTCCTTCAGGACGTCATTGGACTAAATTTGTTATGTGACAACTGCAGGGGATTCTAGAATTTTTTAGAATTTTTTTTTTATCGGACGAATTCATTCAGGGTCTTTTTCTATCCATTACTTTTGTAAGTAGGTATTCCACACTGAGATATGAGAAGACAGAAACTTTTTCTTGTTTCGGTTGCTAACCATCGATAACTTACTTTAAGTCTGTCACTAATTAAACACCATTGTCCGTCTCCCCCACCACGCTTGTATTTTTAATTTACCAAAGTGCAACCAACGAATTCGTACGACTCATTAATATATTTAGATGGAAGCAATAATATTATTATTATTTCAAGACGTTCGGAACTGATATTAAGATATTAAGGAACAGATGTTTCTTTTTAAAATTGCTCAAATAATTTCTACTGCAAATAGGAACAGATATTTAAAGGGAACATGAATGTATAAAGAAAGTCTTATTCAAATATTTAGAATTAAAAAAAATACTGCCTATCTTAATAACAATTTGAATGTCGGCTTGAAACAGGTGAAAGTAGCAAATATTAGGTCAATAAAAAATCCTTGATCCCTCACTTTAAAAACTATCATTTTTTTTTCTGGTTCATTTTTTTTCTTCATTCAAAGATACTAGTAGCATTTCCACACACCAATATTTGTAACTAGTTTATTCCTGGTGACAGCACAACTTGTACCAATAGATAAATAAAATTTCGACGTGAGGATGGAAGACATATCCGTTTAAAAACTGAACTGTTTGACTATCCGCACAGAGGCCTACGACCATATCACGTTGAAATACCGCCACCCGCATGGACAGCGAAGTTAAGCTCAGTAACTAGATGGGTGACTGCTTGGGAATACCAGGTGTTGTAAGCTTAGATGTGTTCGTGGTGTAATGGATAATGGCTCGGAATTGTTAATCGGAGAGCTGAGTTTCAATTCCAGTTGAGTTGCATATATACACTTACGTGGAAATAGCCCTACAGTCTAAAAATATTTTCTGGTTTTAAATAACCTGCAAATGCTTGAGAGCTGCAAAAAACGAATTAATCAAACAGTCAATCATATCCGTACAAATGATGTAATTATAGTTGTCATGGTTTGTGCAAAATCTCCTAAACTTACTGCCCTGATATATATATATATATATATATTTTTATTTAGTTTACATATAAGGGGAGGATGAAATTTTTTTCATTCGATCCACTTTCCAAAATGTATCTAACAAAGTTTAAGTTTTTTCGTAGAGAAAGGACATTCTAGTTTAGTGGAAGATTTTCAGTAAGCACTCAGATATACATACGTACATCAGAAAGGGTGTACCTAACGATAAAAAATACTTTATATAACAAATTCAAATAACAACTACATACCAGTCTACAGAATGAATGATCCAAGTTCGTATTTTGTTGTTGTTGCTGTTGTTGTTGCTAGTGATGATATGATGATCTAAACATGCCGGAATCGTCCAAATATGTCCAAGACAGAAACATTCTCTTGCTTCGGTTGCTAACCATTGTATACTTACTTTAAGTCTGTCAATAATTAAACCCCATTATCAAAGATACTAGTAGCATTTCCACACACCAATATTTGTAACTAGTTTATTCCTGGTGACAGCACAACTTGTACCAATAGATAACTGACCAAGTGTTAATACATCGTAGACTCTTCCTCGATTTTCGACGTGAGGATGGAAGACATTTCCATTTAAAAACTGAACTGCTTGACTCTCCACGCAGAGGCTGACGGCCATATCACGTTGAAATACCGATTCCCGTACGATAAGAGAAATTAAGCTATGGCGAGCCTAGATGGGTGACCGCTTGCGGATACCAGGTGTTGAAATTCTGGGGTACGCCTGTGTCCTTCATCAGCGGCGCGAGAAATAAACAGAGAAATGGGGATTACTCAATGGCAGATGTTCTTGTGGACGGTGTGAATTCTGGTGGAGATCGTATTATTAGCACAAACCAAATCTCTGTCTGATTCCTGGATGTGCGAAACTTCTCATGAAAATAAACTTAGAATCAAACTTTGGGTCGGTGTGAACGCGTTAGACCGTTTTATTCTAATCAGTGTTGGTAGTGGGGAAGTGAGATTGTGAATATAGAGGAAGAGGGCCATAGGATGCGGGGTGGGGAAGACGTCCCGTGTGTGGTCAGCGCCGAAGATTGTTAGTCGAAGCCATTTGAAAGAGTGGGGGGAACAAAGGAAAGGGTAATAAAAATAAAATGAAAAGAACAAATAAAAGGATAAAACATTTTGATAAAACGTTTTGGTAAACCATTATCAGAAAATAGGGATGCAGAAAAAATAAAAATAATAATAAAAATAATAATAAAGGGGAATAAGATGAGAAAGGCGCATATAAATATAGATGCACTGTGTACATAAGTGCACATAACAGTTTATAAATATACACTAGCTACCACACAAACTTGTGAATCACAATGTACGTAAAGACATGAATACATAATACCAGATATCTGTCTATATTTTTGAGATGAGGTATTATGTACATTATTTACATTATTCGAACTATTGTCCTCATCTTCGTCGCCATATTTATTACAACGTTTCGGCCGTTGTACACCCCGGCCTTCTTCAGGTGGTTGGAATGTCGAACTGAACCCTTTATTTCACTCACTGGAGTAGACTGTTCTAGTTCCACGTACCATGTTTAATGGATGTCTGTTGTCAGTTATCCTCAAGGACACATGGCACAGTGGATAAAGGCGTTAGTTAGAACAAGTGACAGGACCCAAAGAATGTGAGTTCAATACCCGGCTAAGGCCGTGGAGAACTTGGAGAGGGGAATTAACAGGAGATAACTTTTTTTCTCATTTCATCTCAAGGAAGGCAATAAAGCCACTAGGACGCAAGGTTAGTGTTAGAGAATATGAGAAAATATACTACTGAGGAGGGAGGAAAATGAAAGAACAGGAGATAACGATTGAAACTGCCTTTAAATTTTTGAAGATCAAAGGCAATAAAGCCACTAGGACGCAAGGGGGTTTACTGAGTGTTAGAGAATATGAGAAAAACTACTATTCAGGAGAGAAGACAATAAAAGAACAAGAATTAAGAAGAGAAAGATTGACATTGCATTAAAACTTTTGAAGATCATTATAAGAAAATGTTTGCATAGAACCTACGGTTACATCTAGCCATTTCTACTGTAAAATAATGAGACCTAGCTGCCAATCTAGTACTGCACTTAAATTCATAAAGACTAAGTACCATAGAGGAAAGTTTATCAGAACAATTACCATTAAAATATTTATAGAAAAGGTACAGGGAAGCTGCGTTACGACGGTGGGAATGTTACCGAAGCCGATATGCCAGGTCAAGACCAATAACATAGCATATTCTTCTTTGGATTTTATCAAGAATTTCTAAATATATTGCAAGTCATATATTTCAAGTCAGCTGAAAACGCTAGTCAGAGAAAAAGGTTAGCATCAGCCATGCTGATGGAAGATTAAAAGTGTTCTCTCAGATGATTAAAAGAGATCAGTTACGTTTTGGAGGCGTTAAAATTAACAAGCCACTCCTTACCCCATTTAACAACAGATTGTGAAGAAGACCAATATGTTAAACCCTGTCAAATGCCTTCGAGATATCCAAAACAACAGACCGAGCTTCACTATTTCTATCTAATGCTTGATAGACTCTTTCGGGAATAATTGTTAACCCATCAGCAGATAACATAGAGAAGCGAAAGCCATATTGCTTAACTGAAAGAAAACCCTGCGATATGAGATGCTTAACCAATTCAGAGTTGATTAGAGCCTATAGTACTTTGGCAAAATGAGGTAGATGGCCGATAGATATAAGGATCAGATAGTTCGCCTGAGTTCTTAAAGACTGGAACTATAGAAGAGGATTTCCAACAAGAAGAAGAGCAAGAACCAGTGAGAGAACAGGAGCACATTTAACGACTATTGCAGGGATATCATCAAGCCCACATGTTTTGTGGGGATTAAGTTTAACGATGATAGCAGAAACAATGGACGGAGTTATATGCATATCACTCAATAGAGGCTCAGTTCTAAGTGAAAAGTCAGGTAAAGGTGAGATGAGACGAGATGAGCTTACAGTAGAATTTTAAATAGAATTTACGAGAAAAACATTCTTCTTTATCAACAGAAGATATTAACACTAGAAATTGAGTGAAGAGGCGAGGGATACAAAAGATGCTCTTATTTAACTCCCACTCATACAGAGCCGCCGCTAGTCCCGGGAACCAAACATGTTAGAGGCTATATGGTGCCTCATTCTATCAGCAGAGACTTAGTCCCTTTGAGGACACAAATAGGCGCCTGTTGTGATCGGAATTATCACGCTGGTACAATCGGAAAAAGTGATTCCTATGGTTTATAGCGGTTGAACAGACCAGTATGGTTTCACCTGATATTTGCAAGAAGATACAATAGCATCGATGCCGGCTTTAACCCAAGAAGAAACTTCTGTAAAACAATTCTCAATAGGAAGGTTAAGAATATCAATCCAAGGGGTGTCTCGAATAAAGTCATGAAATGAATCCCAATCAGTATGGTGGTAACAGAAAGTAGTATTGTGAATAGGAGGTTCCTTTCTAATGGACGACTGAACAGAAATATCAACAGATACTACTGCGTGATCCAAATTCCCAAGAGGACAGAGTTGCGATGATTGCCCAAACCCAGTAGAGTAGGTAAGGAACAAATCAAATAAAAAAGAATGTTGAACAGATTTATTCGGGAAACGTGTAAGGAAATCCACTATTTGACTGAGATGCTGAGCAGCAGGAAAATTGAAAGTCTGCTATTCAACCAGCAACATCAGTAATGTTAGAATGCTTAAGCCACTTGACGTGATGAGCATTAAAATCAGAAAACACAAAAATATTCACAGAGGAGAATTACTAAATTTTTAAAAACCTCTCTTAATGTTATCCCATGAGTCAATATAATGTACTAAATGTTTATAATAATATAATAATTCTTAGTGATAATTGTATATTCGTAATTAAAGAAACTTGTTAAATAAGACTTATTTAAAAGAAAACAATGAATGTAGACCAATGCAACTTTATAAAATATGTAATTTCTTGAATAAAGTTTATGTATGAATAAGAATATAAGATTACAATATAATAAACAATGAAAAACATAAGTACAAATAAAAAAATAACTGTTGACTTTGCATAGCATTTCTGGAGCAAGAAAAAAATGAAAAATTTATATTTATTAATATAAGTTAATTATTATTAGTATTATTATTAGTATATTATATTTGTTTAGTAAGTCAGTGTGAAGGCAACAGCAGTTAGATTGTTCATGACAAGAAGAGTTGAATTATCGGGGCTCAAATGGATTATATTACTGAGTAAAGGCGGACGGGATATTACATTTAAAAAATAATCATAACTTTCATAAAAATTACGCTTAAATATAAATAGAGAAGTATTATTCATGCCAATGTAGAAGTAATTTAATGAATAAATATTCTTAATAATAAGAGATATAAGTAAATCAATCAGTAAACTGTTTCTCTATTTTGTGATAATTATAGCCTTTTTTTTCTACCGACATGCAAAACCTATTTTTCATCACCTTTAACAATGCGATACAAAACTGAAATGTTAGCATATAGATGTATATACACTCCACTCAGTAAGTGCACCATCGAAGCACAACGTTCTGCAGTGCGCTTTCTGTAGGCAGATAGAGTCAAACGTGCGGAAATCCATCGCGCTAAGGACCAACCATAGGTGCACGAGTGGGCAGAAGGCTTTAAAGTGGGAAAAATAAATGTAACGGACAAAAGCCGAACTAGTCGCTCATCAACATCGCCCGCGGAAGAACTCATCTAGAGGGTGAACGCCTTAATCAGAGAATATAGACGAATCACGTTAGCACAAGTGGCGGTAGTCGTGGGCATGAGTTACAGAACTGCACAAACCAGAGTGCATGATGATTGGGGCATCGTACTGTTTGTGCCCGTTGGCTGTTCAAACATGCAAGCAGTACTGTTGGTATTTTACCCGTTTATGTTTGTTCTAAAAGAAAAGTAATTCCCGCTGTAGAAAAAAAAGGATAATTCAATGTTGTGACAGGGCGTGAGAAAAAAAAGAACGAAACGAAACCTTTGAGATTCAAAACTTTTATGAGTAAAACAAAGAAAAGAGAAAGAAAGAAAAGGAGAAAGGAAGGAGACTTGTAATAATGGTGTTACAATAAAATGGTATTTTGCGGACTTATCCTGACACAGAAAAGAAACGTTCTGTTAACAGTTCTTTGAAGTCTTGTGATTTCTTGTTGTTGTGTCAGTGGCTAGCGATGTCTGGGCGTCCGGACTTCCTTATGATTGAGAAGATATTTCTTCACATGCAGTAGTCTCTACAATCCCGGGTTCTACAGATTTGTTGGTGAAGTTTTTTTTGTTTTTTTTTTCCGAGAGCAGTTTTTTTGTACGTGCTACTCGTTGAAAACCAACGTGAGAAAGAGAAAGAAAGATCGGGACGAACCAGCTTTAGTAAGGGGATTTCTGATTGGTTCCTTTTCAGTCAGTCACAGGGACCGTTGTAACAATGCCAAGGGTCTGTTCAAAGTGTGTGGGGGGGGGTACTCCAAAATACTAATAATAATACAGACGTGGCTTCGTAAGCATCCGAAAAGGTTCTTTTCGGAGGGGCTGAAGAAGTTCGTTGAACGATACTAGAAGTGCATCGCTCGTATATTTATCATTTGTTATTGTTTTAATCATTTCACACCAAGCAAGACAATAAAGTTACAAGGAGGTTACTGAGTGTTAGAGAATATTAAAAAAAAAACTCTATTAAGGAGAGAAAAATATCAAAGAACAGGACTGTTGTTCGCATCTTCGTTGCCATATTCACAACGTTTCGGCCGTTTTACGCTCCGGTCTTCTTCAGGTGATTGGAATTTCGAACTGAACCCTATATTTCGTCCATCGGGATATCTAGTTCCACGCGCCATGCCTCTTCTGGATGTCTCAGTATCAGTTATCTCCTTTTAACTCAACTCTCCAAGTTTGTGTTGACCTCTTCTGCAGCCAGGTATTGAAATCGCAACTCTTTGGGTCGATTCACTGGATTCAACCAGCGTTTTTATCCACTGGGCCATGTGTCCTTGAGGAGCGTACAACGGCCGAAACGTCATGAATATGGTAATAAAGATAAGGACAACGGTCCGAACATTGTAAATAATGTAAATAATTACAGTACTTCACCTCAGAAATATAGACAGATCCTGAAGAAGGCCGGAGCGTACAATACCCGAAGCGTCGATAATATGGCAACAAACATGAGGACAACAGCCCGAACAATGTAAATATTGCAAATAATTACAATACCTCATCTCAGAAGTAGAGACGGATATTGAAAAGGAAGAGGAATTAAGACGACTTAAGAATTAAGATAACGACTGCTATTGTATTGACATTTTTGAAGTTGAAAGTGGACTGCGAAGCAAGAAAGTGGATGAGTGTTCAAGAAGTGTGAAGAAGATAGAACTTACAGTTACATCTACCATTTGAACTGTAAAATGATGAGACCTTACCGCCAGTCAAGTACTGCGTTTAAATTCCTAAGGTCTACGTGCCATAGAGGAACGTTCATCAGAACAATTACCAAGATAGCATATATATGTATATTTTTGAAAAAAGGCACAGGGACACTACGTTACGGTGGTGGTAAAGGGACTGAAGCCGAGATGCCAGGTCAGAACCAATAACATTGTAGATTCTTTTTTGATTTTATCAAGAATCTCTAAATATATAACATCTATCATTTCTCTCTCTCCCTCCCCCCTCTCTCTCTCTCTCTCTCTCTCTACATATATATTATATATATATATATATATATATTCGACACCATCACTTGATAAGACACCAGAAGTGTTGAAACAAAATGGCTATTTTTGTAGTGATTTTATAACATATTTATGTTAAAATTTTCGAATAAATTATATATATATATATATATATATATATATATATATATATATATATATATATATATATATAACTTAAAACTAAGTTATAGTTGCTCCAATAATCTTGAGAAAATCATAATGTTGCACAACAATAAAACTCTAAACCAATTTAATAATCTTAATCATAATACATGTTCCAATGAAAATATTGTTACGGATACTGACCTATATATAATTGTAGGAATTCGAACCAATGCCCATTGCCAAGCAAATGTTTCACCGAATCTCTTATGTATCTTTGTGTTATCTCTACAATGGAAAATCCAAGGGTTGAAAAGTTCCATATTGGAAGTACTAAGAATTCTTTCAAACCTCGGTGGTATCAACACATATCGTCTTTTAGTAATAATAATTATAGAAATAATACTTCACTTTCAAGATATTTTTGGAGATTCAAAGATGAAAATAAAACTCCTAAAGTGAAATGGAAAATCTTAAAACTGGTAAGGACATGTAAATCTTTATATGAGCCTTGTTTTCTGTGTTTACACGAAAAATGCAGATTATCAGGTTCTTGGATAGGGATACTTTATTAAATCAAAGATTTGAATTAACCGTTAATTGTAAACATACCATACCTTTGACTCTACAATCTTGTTAAACTTTGAAATTTGCAATTGCTTAGATTTTAGTTAAACCTTGTTTCACCATATAAGGTTTATCTTTCTATCAGTAAGATCAATTTAGATGTATCAGGTCATCCCATAAGTTCTGTCCGAATTTTGAATTTTGAAACAAGTGACCAAATGTTACATTTAATTACAGAGTCAATCAACAATGTATTTTCCCTGATTATCTATGACTTCCTTCCATCTATTAACAAGCTTACTAATTCCATTACTGTAAAATTCTTTTGGCTTTGATTCGAAGAACTCACAAATGTCAGTTTTAACCTCTTCCTGTGTTACAAAAGCTGTTTCTTCCAAATTATTCTGTAAGCTACGAAACAAATGGTAGTCTGTAGGAACAAGGTCGGGAGAATAAGGTGGATGAGGAATTTTCTCCCAACCAAGTTCTTCGATCTTTTGTGACGTGATTTTGGCTGTGTGTGGTCGCGCATTGTCCTGATGAAACATCACCCGTTTTCGATTCACAAGAGCAGGTCTTTTTTTCCTCAAAGCTTGGTTCAAACGCTCTAATTGCTGACAGTATATTTGAGCATTAATTGTTGCATTATGTGGTAAGAATTCAAAGTGGATTATTCCTTGGCAATCCCACCAGATTGAAAGAACCTTTTGCCCATGAAGTTCCCTTCTAAGCTGTGGCTGGGGTCCTTCTCCTTTACCAAGCCACTGTCTACGACGCTTAACATTTCCATAAAAGATCTATTTTTTGTCGCCAGTCACAAGTCTATCCAAAAAAGGTGAAACAATTTGGCGAGAATGGAGAGAATAGCAGATGTCAACTCGGGATTTGAGGTTGTTTTCAGACAATTCATGAGGCACCCATTTTCCAAGTTTAGGAACATTTCCAAGTTGAACAGTTGTATGGTTTGAACTGAGAACCACTGCCAATTCCTCAACTGATAAAGCAAGAGCTGCTTCAAGAAGCTTTTCATCAAACTCAACTGGACGTCCGGTTCGATCTTCATCTTCAAGGGTGAAATCTCCACCTCTGAATTTTGCAAACCATCTTCTGCAAGTTCTTTCATTCGCACATTCCTCACCATAAACTGAGTGAATGTTTCTAGCCGATTCGGCTGCTGAGTTTCCTTTCTTGAACTCATAAAGCATTATGTGCCTCAAATGATTCTTGGGTACTTCCATGTTAGCAGGGTTTTAATCAAACAAAATTTAATTTTATTGTTCTCTGAAATAAAATTTGATCAGTTTAAATGCATCTAAACATAAAAATAATGTTCAGCTCCATTAGACATTATAAAATACTCTTTAAATTTCATTCATTTTAACAAAAAGTTAAAATTCGGACAGAACTTATGGGATGACCTAATAGTATAATTTTGGCATTCATTTTCTAGTAGTGTTGGTAATATTTAGTATAGATTCATTGGCGTTCGGCTGACATTTTGGTATTTTGCATTGACTGCTTTTATTATAAAAAGACCCTTTAGTTAACAGTTGCATACTAATTATGTTTATATAATTTTGTTAGATCTATATGTTTAAACTTTCCATCTGTTTCTTAAAGGCTGGTTTATTTACCAAATATAAAAATGAGAATTTTTTTTATAAACTCACAGGAAATGTAGTTTGTCGACTATCTTGTTAAATTACCTTTCATAGGAAATGACATCATCTAATGTATAACATTGTAGCCATTTGACATCCGAACCATATATGACGTCTCGATGTCGTCTACGATTCTAAACCTGCGGGTCATGACCTCTGACGTATGGTTGCTTTTTAACTTTTGTTTTTTCCCTTTACTTTGAATTTAGTGTAGGCTATTCCGATTGGTTGATCTGAGCAAAAGCAAAACAAACCCTGCAGCCCATCTCCTCTCTTTCTTATTCTTGTTCTTATTCTTCCTTTTCTCCGGAAAAAAGAGGGTGTATCTTTTTTATGTTTTTAAATCTCATTAAATTGTCTACTCATCAGTTATTTACTAACGCCTGATAAGATGTGTTAATACGCATCGAAACGGGTTTGCATTTGTGTAGTGTTTTTTACATGTTTTTCATGTAATATCCTAAAATAAAGAATATTTTGTATTGATCCCTCTTTTACAGTGAATGTTACGAACGTCGGAATTGGACTCTATTCGTTCTCATTTTACACACACACACACACACACACACACACACACACATATATATATATATATATATATATATATATATATATATATATATACTTGTAGACACCTGAGGGCAAATTAGTACCCGAGGAACCTTGTCTGGCTCGTTAGGATTTATTATATATATATATATATATATATATATATATATAATAAATCCTAACGAGCCAGACAAGGTTCCTCGGGTACTAATTTGCCCTCAGGTGTCTACAAGTTGAGTCATCCGAGGTTTTTCAAGCGAGTTATACTGTTAATATATATATTTATCCCAACCAAGTTCTTCGATCTTTTGTGACGTGATTCTTGCTGTGTGTGGTCGCGCATTGTCCTGAAGAAACATTATATATATATATATATATATATATATATATATATATATATATATATATATATAACATAAATCATTCATACGAATTTATGTTATATAAATTGATCACGTACCACATAATATATATATATATATATATATATATATATATAGTGTGTGTGTGTGTGCGCGCGTGCTTGTGTATGATAAACATTTGTTCTAAGGTATACTATATTCATAAGTTAAAGTGTTCGCCATCAGGTATAGAGCGTATGAAAATATAAAAGTGGATATTGAGGTCAACACCCTCAATGTATAAAGTATAAATAAACGCTCTGTTTATAATAAACCGTATTAACAACATTTACCGGCCTGAATGTCCGATAAATTTTCTCAGAAAATATGCGTCCTCCGACAGGAATCGAAATTGTATCCTCTACGGAACCGTCATATAGCATGACGTGCCTTTACCGATTGGGCCATAGAGTTGCATTCGGTTAACAAGGTCGATTTTACTGTTTTTATATATGTTTTATATATGTATGTATGTATGTATGTATGTATGTATGTATGTATATATATGTATGTATGTATGTATATACATATGTATGTATGCATGTATGTATGTATATATATGTATGTATGTATATATGTATATACATATGTATGTATGCATATATATATATATATATATATATATATATATATATATATATATATATATATATATATATATATAATTGCAAATGACTTCAGAACTGCTTTGGGGAATTCGTACAATTTTTAATTAAATAAAGATTTAATATGAATATTTCCAGTTGTTTACTGTAAATTTTGGAACCCTAAATTTTACGCTGAAATTCTATACGCCAGAAGTATTTCGATTCAGTTTTAACTTTTGAACTCTTAATTTAGTAACTAGAGCGGGTATCCTCTGTTACAAGGTTGTAATTTCTTTCTGAGATTTCTTTCTGGGATTTCTTTCTGAGATTTCTTTCTGGGACTTCTTTCTGGGATTTCTTTCTGGGATTTCTTTCTAAGATTTCCTTCTGGGATTTCTTTCTAAGATTTCTTTCTGGGATTTCTTTCTGGGATTTCCTTCTGGGATTTCTTTCTGGGATTTCTTTCTGGGATTTCCTTCTGGGATTTCTTTCTAAGATTTCCTTGTGGGATTTCTTTCTAAGATTTCTTTCTAAGATTTCTTTCTGAGATTTCTTTCTGGGATTTCTTTCTGAGATTTCTTTCTGAGATTTCTTTCTGGGATTTCTTTCTGGGATTTCTTTCTAAGATTTCTTTCTGAGATTTCTTTCTGAGATTTCTTTCTGGGATTTCTTTCTGGGATTTCCTTCTGGGATTTCTTTCTAAGATTTCTTTCTGGGATTTCTTTCTGGGATTTCTTTCTGAGATTTCTTTCTGGGATTTCTTTCTGCGATTCCTTTCTACTATCAACAGCGAGAGAATTACATTTTGATGCGAATCGACATTTTCTGACTGTTTAGTTTGAAATTGTGCTTGCAAAAATTCAAATTCTGGTAAACTTTTCTTGAAAATATTCATCTTTGTTCGGCACAAGGCTGTACGAGTGGAGGATTTAATGGGAATCGAAATCATTAGAAAAGCTTTTCGAAACTTGCTCGCTTATACTGGTTTTAGGGCAGAAGCCTTGAATATATTTTTCTTTACTTCACGATGAGAAAAATAAGTATTATATCTTGGCTTGGATACCAACATCTGGCCTTGATGGGAAATACATACAAATCACAACCTTCTAGAGAGTTCCTATGTTTCGCAACTATTTTCTTTTACTTGAGGGACGAGCACTTGTAGAATAACTAAAACCCTGGGGTACACTTTAAATTTGAATAAGGAAAATTAGTCAAATTGAATATGAAATTATGGTTTTGTATTTCAAAAGAAGGTTAGCAGTACACTTAAAAGGGATTTATGAAGAATCTGCTATTTTTTTTTAGAGAGGCCGATAATGACTGATTTAAATCCTTGGGGGGGGGCAAAAGGGAAAGGATTATTCACTCCTTGTTAAAGATTAAAGAATTTAGCATCCAGTTTAAAATATCTAATGACAAAGACTTGACTTCGACATATGCTTGTTGTCTCTAGCTTTTCAAAAATAAAGATTTTTTTTAATATATAAATAATTCATAAATTACTCTTCCGTTAACTTAAGGGGCATCTGGCTACTTTTCAAGGCGCATTAGTGCGATCGGGTGCACCGGTTGGGAAACGTTGTCTTAGACAGTCACCCGGAATAATAAGACAGGTGTGATTTGATATGGGAGCACGATTTTATTTGGCGTAAAGCCACTGTTAGATATTGATATATTCTAATCTTAATTTGGGGGCAATAAGTAAGAAGTTGGTATTGCCTCAAAATGTTAAGTAAGAAAATCTTACCCGACTATCGTAAAAATCAACAATCGAAATTTTCTGTTTTTTTTACCCGAGCTCATATCCTAACCAACGCGAAATAGGCAACAATCTCAAGTAACTTTATCGATGAAAAGGAAAATTTTATTTATTTTGAGTCTTTAAATGGTGATTATCAATTGACGGTAAGGGCAAGCTAAGAATGAAAAGGAGTGTATAGCGTCGGCTGTTGAATGTAACAAAATGGAGGGAATTTCCGCCTGTAAAAATGTAAATAAACCCTGATGAGTTCATTGCGTTCATATTTCCTTCTGGTGAGAAGGACGCCTTCGCAAATCTGTTAACGTCAAACGAAAGATGACAACGCATGGGAATCTCGCCTACAAAGCAAAATCACTTACATCAGCGGCGTTTTTGTTGGTCTGTTTTGCCTTTGTTTGCCATCACTTTCCTGTTTCTTTCTGCTCTTTTTTTCCTTTCTGCCCAAAAACATTTTTGAAAAAAATGAAAGTCTGTTAATATTTTCCTGTACGCCGAGTGGCATCCACTTTATGTAAGTGTTTGTTTGAATGCCGTGTTTATTACACGACATATTTCTTTCAGGCTTGCCTTCTCGGATTCCAGCAATATACATCACCATCATTTTTGATGTCTCTAGAAACGTTTCCGTAAACATCTAAAAGTGAGAAGACACACACACACACACACAAACACAAACGCACACACACACATATATATATATATATACATATATATATATATATATATATATATATATATATATATATATACATATTTCTCTTAAAATTGTTCTTGATAATTAAAAAAATTATCTATCGTTATCCCACATACGCACACACACACACACACACACACACATATATATATATATATATATATATATATATATAAAAGGCAGGATGTGTGTGTGTGTGTGTGTGTGTGTGTGTGTGTGTGTGTGTGTGTGTGTGTGTGTGTAACGAATACACGGTCGCAATTTTCGACGGATTTGCACCAAAATTTACATGCACATGCTCCAAGTTAGCAGGAAGGCCAAGACCGACTTTCCATTTCCCAACTCCCATCAATAGTGGAAATAATCGATTTTTTCATGCTTCTACAACAGTTTTCATGTAGTTTGCGTCCATTTTCTACTGGCCAGAGTGAGAGCCTATAGCTGGCTGCCACGAATAGGCAGGAAGATTCTATTGGCCAGCCTGAGAGCCAACAGCTGACTGACACGAATGTTAACTAGCATGCTAGCATGCAAAAAAATCGATAGCTGCATTCGTCACAAGTGGGAAAAATTTGAATCTGCATGGCACTTTACTCCAATTGGCTCATTCGCTTGCTTAAACTCAACGTTGATTCTGATTCCGCAGAACTAGGTTGGGTGTGAAAAAGTATTTGTTGTTAACATTCTTTTTTCATTCGGTTTTTCCAGTTACGAGTCCTTCTTTAATGCTGATCGTTTTGTGTTCATTTTGTTTAGTTCGTTTTTCGTAAAAGATTTAATGTTTAGTATAGAGCTTAGAAAAAATTCGCAGTGTGAGATAGGCAAGAAGTAAGGCATGTAGCAACATCAGCACGGCAAAGGGCACTCCTTTAAAGGCAAGGAAGGGCAAAAATCTTTTAAGTCATGTGATAGCGATTGCTGTATGAGTCGCACGATTTTTGAATCAAGCATGGGCAACGCCGGGTCATGCTGCTAGTCGTTAAATAATAATTGAAAGACACACATTTAAAAGCTTACGTCTGAAGCAAATCACGACACAAGTAATACAATCTTCAAGTTACATATGTTAAATGTAGCTATTGATTTCTTGAGTATTATCTTGCCGCTCGTTTCCGAATATACCCCTCTGCTAGACGCGCTAATCCCGGTTGCATTGGTTTATGCTCAACATCCGCAGACTCAACGTGTAGTTTACTGCAACTATGCTGAGCAGACATTACAGTTTCTGATAAATCGCCTGTAATCTGGTTTGGTTTACTGTATATCAACCTCAATGGGTTATTTAATGCTGACAAGATTTTTATTGCTGGTAATATTCTTCTTTTTTTTTACAAAAATGTATTGCTGGTATTAAAACATATTTTTATACTTTCATAGTGTTTTGACCCCAGTTTGGGGGTTAATTATTTGGCCATAGCTGGGACCCTAACAGGGTACTACCATCACGGGTCAGGGTGGTCCGGAGAACACCAGCAATTAAGAGGTGGTTCCACGTTCCTCAAGACCTCCTGACCAGAGGTGTTGCGGTAGGATGTAGTTTCACGTCATACCCGGGAGAGGACGGGGGTCTTACCCGTCTGCAGAAGTTCAGTTGGCGTATTCTGAAGCTCCAGCCGACAGGGAATCCTATAATCTGGCGTGAAAAATAAACATAGTCAGTAATTCCAACCTCACGGGATAGCACAATCATCGATAACTTACGAATATTTTAGTCTAACATATGTATTGTTCAATTGACCACACACACTCACACACACATATACAGACGCACACACAAACATATATCAGGTCATCCCATAAGTTCTGTCCGAATTTTGAATAAAGAAAACAAGTGATCAAATGTTACATTTCATTACAGATTCAATTAACAATGAATTTTCAATGATTATCTATGACTTCCTTCCATCTATTAACAAGCTTACTAATTCCATTACTGTAAAATTCTTTTGGCTTTGATTCGAAGAACTCACAAATGTCAGTTTTAACCTCTTCCTGTGTTACAAAAGCTGTTTCTTCCAAATTATTCTGTAAGCCACGAAACAAATGGTAGTCTGAAGGAGCAAGGTCGGGAGAATAAGGTGGATGAGGAATTTTCTCCCAACCAAGTTCTTCGTGATTCTTTCTGTGTGTGGTCGCGCATTGTCCTGATGAAACATCACCCGTTTTCGATTCACAAGAGCAGGTCTTTTTTTCTCAAAGCTTGGTTCAAACGCTCTAATTGCTGACAGTATATTTGAGCATTAATTGTTGCATTATGTGGTAAGAATTCAAAGTGGATTATTCCTTGGCAATCCCACCAGATTGAAAGAAGAACCTTTTGCCCATGAAGTTCAATTTGGCGAGAATGGAGAGAATAGCAGATGTCAACTCGAGATTTGAGGTTGTTTTCAGACAATTCATGAGGCACCCATTTTCCAAGTTTAGGAACTTTTCCGAGTTGTTGAAGATGACGATGAACAGTTGTATGGTTTGAACTGAGAACCACTGCCAATTCCTCAACTGATAAAGCAGGATTTTCTTCAAGGGCTGCTTCAAGAAGCTTTTCATCAAACTCAACTGGACGTCCGGTTCGATCTTCATCTTCAAGGGTGAAATCTCCACCTCTGAATTTTGCAAACCATCTTCTGCAAGTTCTTTCATTCACACATTCCTCTCCATAAACTGAGTGAATGTTTCTAGCCGCTTCGGCTGCTGAGTTTCCTTTCATGAACTCAAAGCATTATGTGCCTCAAATGATTCTTGGCTACTTCCATGCTAGCAGGGTTTTAATCAAACAAAATTTAATTTTATTGTTCTCTGAAATAAAATTTGATCAGTTTAAATGCATCTAAAGATAAAAATAATGTTCAGCTCCATTAGACATTATAAAATACTCTTTAAATTTCGTTCATTTTAACAAAAAGTTAAAATTCGGACTGAACTTCTGAGATGACCTAATATATATATATATATATATATATATATATATATATATATATATATATATATATATATATATATATATATATATATATTATGAAATGGACAAAGGCCAACAATTATTTTTAAGACATTTTTATGTTTATATATATATACATATATGATTAATGGATTTATTTTAAACTATAGAATGTGCCCTCCTGCGGAGTATGAACATGTACCCCCCTTTGAAGGCGAAACATCGTCTGATCCGGGGTGTTTTAGACCACATCTCAACACAGCTCAAACACTTGGTCATGTAGACTTATGACAACTACATATATATATATATATATATATATATATATATATATATATATATATATATGTAGTTGTCATAAGTCTACATAGTTGTCATAAGTCTATATATATATATATATATATATATATATATATATATATATATATATATATATTCAGTTTTGAATCCGGGATTGTCTTTCTTAGAGACTAGTTACAAATGAAGACTAGACAATCGAGTCTGTCGCGCTATATAATCCATAGATGAGTAGAGAAGTGATGGATTCATGCCTTTCCCAAAGGTATTTTTTACGACAGCGAACGCAAGACCATGAAGTCTCACTCGCTAAGGACTATTTCACTTTCGGCACCGTTAATATATGTGCATTCAATAAATATTTACCCTGCTAGTTCAAATGCCCGACCTTTGCCCTTTTTTGCCTAGGATCAGAGTGTAGTATCTGATCCCCGGTCCTTTCAAACTATCCTTTCTGATTGGGAACGCACATAATAACTTTAAGAGAAATGAGCGAAACAAAGTCAAGGAAGAAGAATGGAAAGGCGGGAGAAATTGTGACGAATATATTGTTGTTGTTTTTTTTAAGTTAGAGCAAAAGAAGCATAAAAGAGAGGAAGAAGTATAAAATATTACAGCATTCATTATTCCGTTCTCACCTGTGTGTGCAATATTTAGAAAAAAAGTGGGAACAAAGGAGATTGGAAAGGATCTGGGAGAGAATGAGAAGATACAGAGAAAGTGTTTGAAAAGCGCAAAGGTAGGAGATAAGGGATTTTTGGAAGAGATAAAAGGAGAGAATTAGAAGATACAGGCAAAGAAAATATACATGATATAATGAAGAATCTTAGTTTTAATGAAAAGGATAAGGAAA
>OZ038478.1:5303622-5328622 GCA_964036315.1 Acanthosepion esculentum
GGAATGCTGTTTTGGCAACCCACGGGGTGGGGGCTCCTGAAATCTGTTTGGTGAAGATCAGGCCGACTTACCGCTCACGTCCACCCCTCTACATGCTGTCGTCTCTTGGTCAAGTGGACAAGAAAAAGAAACATTAACAATGATAAAATAGTCAAGAGATGCATTTAAGGAAATCGGCGCACAAAACCGACAAAATTAAACGCTGGCGAATTTTTATAAGATGTATGCAAAATTGTCAGCACGCTTTTATTTCTTGAAAACCAGATACCGAATAGTGATTTATGAAGGAGACTTTTGTACACACCCAATAATATTCAATAATATTCCGATAAGACAGCAAAATGAGTTCCAGATAATGAAAACATCGTAGAAGGAGGAATACTTTCATGATAATTGTCCTGATGAGATTTCCTCTATGGTACCTAGACTTTATGAGTTTAGTACTAGATTGGCGGGTAGGTCTCATGATTTTACAACTAAAATGGCTAGTAGTAACCGTAAGTTCTATGCTAACATTTTATTCTATCGCACTTCTTGCTTGTGGAACTCTCTACCGACTTTTTACTTCTCAGTCAACATTGATCTTCAAAAATTTAAATCCAATGTCAATTGTTATTTGCTGTTTTCTTAATTCTTTTCCTTTTATTGTACTCTCTCTTTAATAGATTTCTTTTTCTTTTTCATATTCTTTTAACACCCACTAACCCTTGCGTTTTAGTGGCTTTATTGCCTTGCTTGGGGTGAAATAATTTTAGCAAAATACGTATCAAAATTTCAGTGGAGTTTATACTGACTCTATGATCTCGACTCCTGTGTGTGAGGGCAGTCGATTAAAAACAAAAAAAAAAACGGAAAAGTGTTCACTTCCGAGAAACATTTGAAAAAAGAATTTTCCTATACCGTCAAAAATATATTATCCGTTCTATATTTTCACAATAAAATTGGTGTTAATCAACCGATGTTCGCAACATTTTCAGGATTTATTTATATGATAAATATACAACATTAGTTTCAGTTTATTTAAAATAAATTATTTCGTGTTTGGAAATTATATACCTGGCGCGTTGTTCGTAATCATCAAACCATATAATAACTATCAGTTTATTTATATATTTCCTGCCACATCCATAGTGGGAAGGGAGGTAAATCAACTTAAGTTAGTAAAAGTATGAGTGATTACTTCCCTTAGTCATTTTAATGATCTATGCAAATAAAATATTTATCTGCATTTAGACAAAATTAGTTCCCGTGCAAAATGAAACGTTTAATTAATCAGTTCCTTTACTCCTACATTTATTAGATTGCAGCCCTATTTGTTCAAGTCTTTCATGTGAGGCCCTCAGATAAATTTGTCTATTAAGTGATCGTCTTGCATCAGCTTTGTTCTTGAAATAGGCGTTGTCGTCGTCGTCTTTGTCGTTCTGTTGCTAATAATTTTCTTCCAAGAGATATTTCCATTTCACTTTTATATTAAACACATAACGTTTTTAACATGAAAAAACATTGAACAAAAAGCGATTTGTATAATACCAGGAGTAATAAATGAGTCACCGATATCATTGAACGTTTAAAGAAAAAAAATGGAATGGATTAATTAAACGGCTCATTGGCCGCTATTTTAGGCGGGAATCCTTTGATTGGGCTTCTTGGAATCTCAATACACATTGCTTCAGGACTTTTGTTTCATTGTATCTCACTATTATAACCTTTAAACAATCGTCGTTAATTGTCATGTAGTTATATATTTATTACAGTATAAGTTTTATTTATTTGTTAAATTTCAACTGTATAAATTTCTATACATTGCTTCAGGACTTTTGTTTCATTGTATCTCACTATTATAACCTTTAAACAACCGTCGTTAATTGTCATCTAGTTATATATTTATTACAGTATAAGTTTTATTTATTTGTTAAATTTCAACTGTATAAATTTCTATCTATAAAAGGCAGGATGTGTGTGTATAGGTTTAACGAATGCACGGCCGCAATTTTCGATGGATTTGCACCAACATTTACATGCACATACTCCAAGTTAACGGAAATGCCAAGACCGACTTTCCATTTCCCAACTCCCATCGATAGTGGAAATAATCGATTTTTTCATGCTTCTACGGCAGTTTTCATGTAGTTTGCGGCCATTTTCTACTGGCCAGAGTGAGAGCCTATAGCTGGCTGCCACAAATAGGCAGGAAGATTCTATTGGCCAGCGTGAGAGCCAACAGCTGACTGACACGAATGTTAACTAGGATGCTAGCATGCAAAAGAAATCGATAGCTGCATTCGTCACAAATTGGAAAATTTTGAATCTGCATGGCACTTTACTCCAGTTGGCTCATTCGCTTGCTTAAACTCAACGTTGATTCTGATTCCGCGGAACTGGGTTGAGTGTGAAAAAGTATTTGTTGTTAACATTCTCTTTTCATTCGGTTTTTCCAGTTACGAGTCCTTTTTTTAATGCTGATCGTTTTGTGTTCATTTTGTTTAGTTCGTTTTTCGTAACAAATTTAATGTTTAGTATAGAGCTTAGATAAAATTCGCAGTGTGAGATAGGCAAGAAGTTAGGCATGTAGCAACATCAGCACGGCAAAGGGCACTCCTTTAAAGGAAAGGAAGGGCAAAAATATTTGTTTAAGTCAAGTGATAACGATTACTGTATGAGCCGTACGATTTTTAAATCAAGCACGGGCAACGCTGCTAGTTACAGTATAAGTCTTATTTATTTGTTAAATTTCAACTGTATAAATATTTTCCATATGTCGTACGAAATCTACAACTGCAAAAGAACTGTGTGATGGGAACACGACGTTAGAAATTACAAAGAAAAGTTGAACACACCTCTTCGTCTTCTTTGTGCCATGTCCCTTCCGGACGTTGGTGATCATGGCTCTCCACAATTTCCTGCCATTTCTAGCTCTCAGTAAATTTACTCTTTGTTTTCTATCTCTCCTAAACCCTGTCCTGTCAATCATTTACGCAAGCTAGGTTATACGACCGATTCCTCTTGCCGTCAATATGAGTGTCAAATTTTCTAAACCCTCTTTCCTTATTACGCGCCCTAGAAATTTCAAATCTCTCATGTTTTCGTTTTATCTCAAACTTTGTCGTTCAGTCCATGCAATTCTCAGCATCCTACAGTAGGACCCCACTTCTGTTGCTTCAGATCTCTTCATCTGTGAAGAGATCACAAAAATATTCTTAAAAAAGATTGAGACATTGTTAAGATAAAAAGAAGAAGGAATTGTCTTTCAGAATGTCACAAATTTGAGATTTGAGAAAAATGAAAAGACTAATATTCTATAGACTGGACATATCAGTAAGAAAAGATTTGAAGAAACTGTTTCTACAAATGTAAACAGAGAGAAAAAATCTTGGATTTTAAGAACATTGGCTAAAAACATAAAATCTTTCATTCTTACGTAAACACCACAAAGAGAAAAATTCTTTTGGCGAAAAAGTATATGAAACAGACATTTTTACTGATGAATTTAGACCAGTGGTTCTCAACCTTTTTTTTTTTTACCCATGGACCTCTTTTCCCCTTTTTTTTTCTTGGTGGACCTCTTCATAGCTATTTGACATTTTTTATTTAAGCTTTTCACCCCAAGCAAGGCTGGAAGCCACTAGCACGCAAGGGGTTACAGAAGGTTTGGAGGAAGAGCAGATAGGAGTGGTAAAGGAGAGGATGTGGAGAAAGATAGTGAATCGATCAAGGCAAGGGGGTTACAGAAGATTTGGAGCGAGAGCAGATAGGAATGAAAGGGGAAAGGATGTGGAGAAGGGAAGTGGATAGATCAAGGCAACTGGAGATGTCGATTGACGTTACACTTAAATACATAAGACAACAATATTCTATTTTCACTAATAAAATGTGGAGGTTTTAATAATCAAAGAAATATTATATAATGAAGCTTTATTTTTAAATGAAAACTAATTTAATGCAAATAAATTATTCTACAATTATTATAATAATAACAATAATAATAATAATAATAATAATAGTAATAATAATTTTTATTGACCAATATCTTGTATTACAATATTACAATGTCTCTTCCATGGTCAAGGCCATGAGGAGCAAAGCTCTTCAGGCAATTAAATTCACTGCAGCATTTATTTATGTCCACTGGCTAAAAAATTTAATAAACCAATTTCAGTTAAGCGTGGGATTAGAAAAAAAGGAAAGGCATATTTATTCAATGAAATTCCTGTGGTTGATGCTGCTCAGCGAATTTCTTCATATCTGGTTCCATCGATGTTAATGACAGTCGAAGATCACCTATTTTTCAGAATGTCAAGTCTATTGCGAACTTTTGATAACAGTTGAGAAACATGACTAAATCCCAGTTCAACAAGATAAGATATTGGAAAAGCAATAACGTAACAATTAATTTTAAACCTTAGGTAACGAAAATTCAGTGGAGGTACCTATATAAAAGAAAGAAAGAAAGAAAGAATCATTTATATATATATATATATATATATATATATATATATATATATATATATATATATATATATATATATATATATATATATATATAATGTAAATTACAGTAGAAATTTATTTTTTAATAAATTCCATTCTGAGTTGGCTTCCTTCATGGACCACTATAATATCATTGTGGACACCCAATTTGTTATATTTTGCCTGTGGACCGTCAGAAATATTACATGGACCTCTAGGGCCCATGTGGACCCAGGTTGAGAAATTCTGATTTAGAGTTACATTAGATGAAGCTGATGTCTTGACTAGCAGTTGGATTCTTTATGAAAATAGTCAAAAAATACGAATAAAGAAAACAAGGGAACGTTTTGAGCTAAGGTTCCATACAGTAAAATATAGATCATCCCTTTAAAACTGATGAGAATGTCAAGATAAATGCAAAATATTATTGTAAGTTATTGTGCAAGACAGATTGTTAAGCAGTACGGGCTCCAGCCATAATGGTATCAATTCATGTAAGACAATGCACCTTCACATTCTAGAAAGCTAACATTTATTTTCTAGGCGTTCTTTTCTCATTATCTGTTCCAGATTAGTATTTCTAAATGCTCTCTTTTCCGTGTAATGTAATGCAATCCACTTTTAGTGTTTTTTTTGTTTTACAAAAACTTCTTTTTTTTTCCCCAATCATGTTTTTGTAAAAATGCAATAATCAAAATTTAAAGTTTATCACTCTGATAGATGTCACGATCTGTTAGCAAATTTATTTCTCTCTTAATCAGAACTGCATTTTATGTTAAATGTATTGTCGGGTCTATATTACGTACGACGACAAATAAATCGATTTTTTATTGTTTTGTAAAAGATCCCTTTCTGTTAATATAATGTTTTATTTACATTTCCAGATATGGATTTCATGGGACATTTTTTGCAATCTATTTGGTAAATTCCTGCTTCTGTTTTAATAATTGGGATTATTTTGTGTTGATTAAATTTCTTATTGTTTTAAGTAAGATAAATTATTTCCATTTATAGTCGTTAGTGCCACATAGTATGATGTATGTGTAGTTTTATCAACATTGTGTTATTTTCTTTTTCTTTTTTATCTTCGTTATATATTGATGATAGAATTAGGATATTGGTATAATTTAAAAGCATTCTCAATGTATTTTTCTTCGTCTTTTAAATATTGAGGTTTACAAATTCTAATTGCTCTTAAACAGAATTCAATAATTATTCCGTATTTTATTTTATTGTTGTAATCTTTCTTGATGGAATTTCAGCAAAAGTTTCATTTGTTTTCATTATCAGTACGATTTACGATATCAAGAACCGTTAATGGATTATTTATTTCTGTTTCAAAAAGTAAATTCAAGTGTATGTTTAATGTTGTTTAGTTTATTTGCAATCACTCTTGATTTGCAGGGTAGTACCTGACTAAAGCATCACTGATATTATCAGAAATGTGTTGATTCGTTTTTTTGAAAAGAACCAGTTCGTAAAAATTCTAAGAAAAGACGTGCTAATACATTAATAAGAGGCGAATGTGTCGTCAGATCAAATTTCTGTCGAAGTCGGCACAGCATCATCATTTTATTATTCGGTAAGGGGGGGGGGGGTATTTTCTTAAACGCTTCTATAGATTTTATTGGCTCGTTTCCATATCTTGTCTGTCTGCGACTGTAGCTACTTGATATCTGTTGCAAACGCCTTCTCAAACAAATGTGTGTTTCTTCGACACCCACAGAGTCAATTCTTGCTTTCTACTGCAACTATACTGAGTAGACAATAGTTACAGTTTCTGAGAGAGAACACATAATCTGGCGTGATCAATATGAGCACGCTCAAACCCCCAGTCGTGTTGAATTGCATGTGATTCACGACATCAAAATTATAGGGTCGGAATCGAATTTGATATCATATGAATAACCTCTTTTCGGAAAGAGGTTCATGAGCCCAGTATATATTGGGCTCAAAGCAGATGTTACCAAACTACTCAAAGACGCCAGTCGTATCAAAGGATCGACCTGAAAGATGACTTCTTAGCCGCCTCGTTCAGATCCGTGCCTCAACAAATGCCAGTGACTCTGTCCTCGGCATGTGGACAGGATTTCCGACCTAGCTGTGCTTGGGATATGCACACGTGAGACAAACTGGATGACAGGTATGTTACACACACCAACCCAGTAGGGAAGAAGAAGAGAGTCACTAACATCTTCGCGAGGAGAAGAGTCCACGTTCGAAGAAAGCTGTAAAGTCACGCACCGAATTACGGAGTTGCATAAATAAACACTTTACATATGACAGTTTTACTCTTGTTTTCATGTTGGTCTCAGCAACCATAATATCCCATCGACAGCTTCCAAACGTGCTTTCTCCTACACAATCTTCCCCATATGGCTTTTGTTTTTAACACATACAGCTAGTGTATAGAAAATTAATAACTAGACATGAATATATATTTCATACTTAAAGTTATATAATGAATAATAAAGATATAAATATATTACATGTACTGTATAATAGCTAATAAAGATATAAGTATATAAAATGCACTGTATAATAGCTAATAAAGATATAAGTATATAAAATGCACTGTATAATAGCTAATAAAGATATAAGTGTATAAAATGCACTGTATAATAGCTAATAAAGATATAAGTATATAAAATGCACTGTATAATAGCTAGTAAAGATATAAGTATATAAAATGCACTGTATAATAGCTAATAAAGATATAAGTATATAAAATGCACTGTATAATAGCTAATAAAGATATAAGTGTATAAAATTCACTGTATAATAGCTAATAAAGATATAAGTGTATAAAATGCACTGTATAATAGCTAATAAAGATATAAGTGTATAAAATGCACTGTATAATAGCTAATAAAGATATAAGTGTATAAAATGCACTATATAATAGCTAATAAAGATATAAGTGTATAAAATGCACTGTATAATAGGTAATAAAGATATAAGTGTATAAAATGCACTATATAATAGCTAATAAAGATATAAGTGTATAAAATGCACTGTATAATAGGTAATAAAGATATAAGTGTATAAAATGCACTGTATAATAGCTAATAAAGATATAAGTGTATAAAATGCACTGTATAATAGCTAATAAAGATATAAGTATATAAAATGCACTGTATAATAATAAAGATATAAATATGTAAGATGCGCTCTATAATAAATAATAAAGATATAAATATTTAAAATGCACTATATAAAATATAAGAGACCAACATATTTTTGTTTTTGATTCTAGGGATATTTTTTTTATCTCTTAATATGTTACATATTTTCTGAAAGGCATATGTTGCCCCTCCCATACATCTTCGGATTTCTTTGTGAAAATTTCTGTCGCCTGTTACACTATCTTTGACCCAGATAAGTTCAATTTACGTACCTGCTTGGTTATGACGCCTCCGATGCGTATCTCGTAAGTTGAGCTGTCTATTTTTCTGTCAACTATGCATTCTTTCTTCTTACAGTTCATGCTTAGTCTTTTCTTCTTGCTTTCATCGACTCATGCTCGTTCTGATAGCATTCTAATAATAAAAATTGTATTTCTTGTTCCAGTGTCTTTTCAAAAAGTAATATTGAATTACTAGAGATTGAATAAAAAACCTGTTTAAATTTAACAGATGTTAACTTGTTAAAAACATAATCATCATTATTAGGAATGACAAAAATTCCATGATTAATCTAAATCCTTTTGTTGTTGAAAGGATTTGTGATTCTGGCTGACAAGGTTGAATTGGGTTCTTTAATTTTATGTTTGTTACTGTTTGAATTATAAATATCCCAATCTCACTAAAGAGAAGATTAAGTTTATTAGGTTTCTGCAATGGTTCCAGGCGGATTCTGTTTTCTTTTTTTAATGACAAACTGATTAAACCAGTGTTTCTCAGCCTTTTTTTTTACTTTAGGACTCACTTGTTGACTAACTAAAACTCTGGGGCACACTTGAAATTTTAATAAGGAAAAATTAGTCATGAAATATGAAAATAGCTAAATAATAAATAAGTCTCCTGAAATAAGCATTTATTTTTAAGACATTATATTGTATATTTAAGTCTGCTTGTATGAAACATGTGCTTGAAGTGCTTTCGCAATTGTTTGAATGTTAGGCTTTATATCTGTCTTATATATATATATATATATATATATATATATATATATATATATATATATATATATATATATATATATATGTCTTGAATAGGGAAAGGATTATCCATTCCTTAAAGGTTAAGGAATTTAGCCAACAGTTTAAAATACCAAATGGCAAAGACTTGTTTTTACATGGAAGCCATGTGTCTGGTGTCTCTAGCTTTTTAAAAAAATAAAAAATAATTCATAAATTACTCTTCTGTTAAACTGGAGCGCACGTGGCTAACTTGGAAGGCGCACGTGGCTAACTTGGAAGGCGCACGTGGCTAACTTGGAAGGCGCACTTGGCTAACTTGGTAGGCGCACGTGGGTAACTTGGAAGGCGCATTAGCGTGCCTGGGCGCACCGATTGAGAAACGCTGGATTAAACTGTAGAAAATAGCGATTTTAATAAGCAAAAATAATTAAATAAATCCAGCTATCGGCCTATTAGCCTCCTGCCTCTTTTTGGGAAACTCCTAAAGATCCTAATCAATCTCTCATTACAGGACCCTTTTCTCAGACAAGCAATACATTTTTCTTTTCTCCAGGTCAACTGCTGATGTACTAACGATAATCGCGGAAAGAATCTGTTATGCTCTGGATAAAAACGGTGAAGCCCGGGATCTAGCATTGGATATCTCAAAAGTCTTTGACTCCAAAACTAAACCTCTCTCCATTAATCTTCTGAGAGATCCCTCTCTGCCTTCCATCAGCATGGCTGAAGCTATCCTCCAAGAAAGTAAATCATATCGCCTTCTCAGCTGACATGAGGTGGAAAGACTACATTGAATCTATCGCCAGATTAGCTGCTAAGAAAGTCGGTTCACTGTGTTGAGCTAGACAATTTTTCGGTGCGGAATCTATCTTGCATATCTATAAGTCTTTCATTCGTCCATGCTTAGAATATTGCTGCCATATATGGTCTGGTGCCCCTGCTATTTTCCTGGAGCTCCTTGTTTAGCCCCAAAGAAGGATCAGCAATATTATTGGTCATGATGTGGCAACTCGGCTGCAGTCACTTACCCACTACCGTAAGGTTACCTTTGTGCCTTTTTTTATAAATACTTTCCTGGTAATTGTTCTGATGATCTCTTCGCTATGGTACCTAGATTGTATGAATTTAAGCGCAATGCTAGACTGGCGGTGAGATCTCATCAATTTGCAGTTGGGTTAGCAAGATGTAGCTGTAAGTTCTATGCTAACAGTTTATTAAATCGCACTTCCTGCTTGTGGAACTCCCTTCTTGCTTCATGCTTTCCAGCCAACTTTAATCTGCAAAACTTTAAATGCAATGTCAATTGCTATCTACTGTCCTCCTGATTACACTTTTCTTTCTCCTCATTACTAATGTTTCTGTCCCTAATTTCTCCACATCCTGTAACCCCTTGCGTGATAGCGGCTCTATTGTCTTCCTTGGAGGTGATACCGATTTAAAAAATAACCAAAATAAATAAATAAGGCTGGAAACTATTGCACATGCGTAGGCTTACCATAATTGCCGAGACAGCATTCAATTCGCAAATCCGCATAAGATTCTAGGTTCTCATACACACACACAAAAGAAAAAAGTAATACTGATAGCTTATATCACCGGAGGTCAGTAGCTGGGAAGGGATGCGCCTGTGTGTGGGGTTGTTCAGAAAGCAATGTGGCATTTTTAGAGGCGGAATTAAAAAACCCAGTTTAAACGAACCAAAAATCCAGGGCAAAATCCACATGAAGAGTAACAAGAGAGTCTCCCATTCAGTTTGCTGCCACTTCAGCCAACGCCGTCAACGAGATCTTCGCTCGAATCTGCTGGGGTAGTCAGTAGTCCTGGAAGACAGGAGTGATAATGTTTTTTTAAGGAACCCAGAGCAGAATCCTCGTCCGTACGCCCACCCACATGTCGATAGGAATGTGGTAGGAATTCATGACGAAATAGATATCAAGAAGGAAAAATAGCACTTCCGGGATAAAAACGTTTTACGTTTGTCAAAAGGGACTCCTTTTTGAGAAAAAATAACAAGCTATTTCCGGTAGGAAGTTTATTTAATTAAGAGACAAGATTTATATGGTTTCCTTCACCATAGATAGATAGATACATAGATAATTTATGTGGGGGAATTTTACAAGTACCTGAATGTATATACTGCCAAAAGTTATCAAGATTACGCTATGCCCATATTCTAACTGAAAATGACCAGTTTGAAAAAATAGATCCTATTTGAAGGATAGAAATCCAGCCAACCAATTTACAAGTATTATTATTACCGTATTGTGGCGTTAGGTACTTTACAAACATTAGTAGGTTATGAATTCTGGGTAAACATTAGTCTACTATATGTACCTTAAATTTATAAATAAAATCCATGAGATATTTTAACACATTTTTTAGGGAAAAGAGGGGGTCTTAAATGCTATTAATTACGGTGACTTTGATGAGAATATTGACAAAAATGCTCAGTCCGTTTGGCATAAGGAAAATAATTTCTATCGTCAAAACTCTTTCCCTATTTTTGCTTTAAAAAGTTCAATTTGCTTTTTGAATATGGCAAGAAATTCACGAAAAGAAAGCCGCTATTTTCCGCAAAGAAGTTCATGTTAACAAATGTTTACGAAATGAAACTTATGCCAAGTGCTTACTCGGTGCAAAAATAATTGACTGGAAAAGTTTATCCTTTTCCTTCATCTTGCTATATTTCTTCCTTTACTAACATCGTATTAGAATTCAGATATGAATTTTTAGTTTTATTTTATTGTTTAGCAATAAAGTATCTATTGTTATTCTGACTTATTTTGTAATTCATATATGTTTTATTGTTTTAGAAGTAAAAAAGTATCAGTAGAAAAAATTGATTCTTAAAAATGGTTGGTTGTTCAGCAGGGTAACGGTTAACGTTTTGTGCCCCTCGTTTACGATATCTAAAAATATCGAATAAAATTTATTAAATTTAATTATGGCAGTTTTTTCCCTTTGATTTAAATTTGAACAAAGGAATGACTCCTAGGATACTTGAATAAGTACATTTCATTTTCATCAAAGGTGGCAACTTTGTTTTCTTTTTTATTTAAATCAAATTTAAATTTGAACAAGGGAATGATTTCTAGGGTACTTGAATAAGTACATTTCATTTTCATCAAAGGTGGCAACTTTGTTTTCTTTTTGATTGAAATCAAATTTAAATTTGAACAAGGGAATGACTTCTAGGGTACTTGAATAAGTACATTTCATTTTCATCAAAGGTGGCAACTTTGTTTTCTTTTTGATTTAAATCAAATTTAAATTTGAACAAGGGAATGACTTCTAGGGTACTTGAATAAGTACATTTCATTTTCATCAAAGGTGGCAACTTTGTTTTCTTTTTGATTGAAATGAAATTTAAATTTGAACAAGGGAATGACTTCTAGGGTACTTGAATAAGTACATTTCATTTTCATCAAAGGTGGCAACTTTGTTTTCTTTTTGATTTAAATCAAATTTAAATTTGAACAAGGGAATGACTTCTAGGGTACTTGAATAAGTACATTTCATTTTCATCAAAGGTGGCAACTTTGTTTTCTTTTTGATTGAAATCAAATTTAAATTTGAACAAGGGAATGACTTCTAGGGTACTTGAATAAGTACATTTCATTTTCATCAAAGGTGGCAACTTTGTTTTCTTTTTGATTGAAATCAAATTTAAATTTGAACAAGTGAATGACGTCTATCCAAAATGAGGACGATAGTCAGAATAATGTAAATAGTGTATATAATACCTCATCTCAGAAATATAGACAGATACTGAAGGGTGAAACGTTGTGATAAATATGGCGACAAAGATGAGGACAATAGTCCGAATAATGTAAATAGTGTACATAATACCTCATCTCAGAAATATAGACAGATACTGAAAGGCCGAAACGTTGTAATAAATATGGCGACAAAGATGAGGACAATAGTGAGAATAATGTAAATAGTGTACATAATACCTCATCTCAGAAATATAGACAGATACTGAAAGGCCGAAACGTTGTAATAAATATGGCGACAAAGATGAGGACAATAGTCCGAATAATGTAAATAGTGTACATAATACCTCATCTCAGAAATATAGACAGATACTGAAAGGCCGAAACGTTGTAATAAATATGGCGACAAAGATGAGGACAATAGTCCGAATAATGTAAATAGTGTACATAATACCTCATCTCAGAAATATAGACAGATACTGAAAGGCCGAAACGTTGTAATAAATATGGCGACAAAGATGAGGACAATAGTCCGAATAATGTAAATAGTGTACATAATACCTCATCTCAGAAATATAGACAGATACTGAAAGGCCGAAACGTTGTAATAAATATGGCGAGAAGGATGAGGACAATAGTCCGAATAATGTAAATAGTGTACATAATACCTCATCTCAGAAATATAGACAGATACTGAAAGGCCGAAACGTTGTAATAAATATGGCGACAAAGATGAGGACAATAGTCCGAATAATGTAAATAGTGTACATAATACCTCATCTCAGAAATATAGACAGATACTGAAAGGCCGAAACGTTGTAATAAATATGGCGACAAAGATGAGGACAATAGTCCGAATAATGTAAATAGTGTACATAATACCTCATCTCAGAAATATAGACAGATACTGAAAGGCCGAAACGTTGTAATAAATATGGCGACAAAGATGAGGACAATAGTCCGAATAATGTAAATAGTGTACATAATACCTCATCTCAGAAATATAGACAGATACTGAAAGGCCGAAACGTTGTAATAAATATGGCGAGAAGGATGAGGACAATAGTCCGAATAATGTAAATAGTGTACATAATACCTCATCTCAGAAATATAGACAGATACTGAAAGGCCGAAACGTTGTAATAAATATGGCGACAAAGATGAGGACAATAGTCCGAATAATGTAAATAGTGTACATAATACCTCATCTCAGAAATATAGACAGATACTGAAAGGCCGAAACGTTGTAATAAATATGGCGACAAAGATGAGGACAATAGTCCAAATAATGTAAATAGTGTACATATTACCTCATCTCAGAAATATAGACAGATACTGAAAGGCCGAAACGTTGTAATAAATATGGCGACAAAGATGAGGACAATAGTCCGAATAATGTAAATAGTGTACATAATACCTGATCTCAGAAATATAGACAGATACTGAAAGGCCGAAACGTTGTAATAAATATGGCGACAAAGGTGAGGACAATAGTCCGAATAATGTAAATAGTGTACATAATACCTCATCTCAGAAATATAGACAGATACTGAAAGGCCGAAACGTTGTAATAAATATGGCGACAAAGATGAGGACAATAGTCCGAATAATGTAAATAGTGTACATAATACCTCATCTCAGAAATATAGACAGATACTGAAAGGCCGAAACGTTGTAATAAATATGGCGACAAAGATGAGGACAATAGTCCGAATAATGTAAATAGTGTACACAATACCTCATCTCAGAAATATAGACAGATACTGAAAGGCCGAAACGTTGTAATAAATATGGCGACAAAGATGAGGACAATAGTCCGAATAATGTAAATAGTGTACATAATACCTCATCTCAGAAATATAGACAGATACTGAAAGGCCGAAACGTTGTAATAAATATGGCGACAAAGATGAGGACAATAGTGAGAATAATGTAAATAGTGTACATAATACCTGATCTCAGAAATATAGACAGATACTGAAAGGCCGAAACGTTGTAATAAATATGGCGACAAAGATGAGGACAATAGTCCGAATAATGTAAATAGTATACATAATACCTCATCTCAGAAATATAGACAGATACTGAAAGGCCGAAACGTTGTAATAAATATGGCGACAAAGATGAGGACAATAGTCCGAATAATGTAAATAGTATACATAATACCTCATCTCAGAAATATAGACAGATACTGAAAGGCCGAAACGTTGTAATAAATATGGCGACAAAGATGAGGACAATAGTCCGAATAATGTAAATAGTGTGCATAATACCTCATCTCAGAAATATAGACAGATACTGAAAGGCCGAAACGTTGTAATAAATATGGCGACAAAGATGAGGACAATAGTGAGAATAATGTAAATAGTGTACATAATACCTGATCTCAGAAATATAGACAGATACTGAAAGGCCGAAACGTTGTAATAAATATGGCGACAAAGATGAGGACAATAGTGAGAATAATGTAAATAGTGTGCATAATACCTCATCTCAGAAATATAGATAGATACTGAAAGGCCGAAACGTTGTAATAAATATGGCGACAAAGATGAGGACAATAGTCCGAATAATGTAAATAGTGTACATAATACCTCATCTCAGAAATATAGACAGATACTGAAAGGCCGAAACGTTGTAATAAATATGGCGACAAAGATGAGGACAATAGTCCGAATAATGTAAATAGTGTACATAATACCTCATCTCAGAAATATAGACAGATACTGAAAGGCCGAAACGTTGTAATAAATATGGCGACAAAGATGAGGACAATAGTGAGAATAATGTAAATAGTGTACATAATACCTGATCTCAGAAATATAGACAGATACTGAAAGGCCGAAACGTTGTAATAAATATGGCGACAAAGATGAGGACAATAGTCCGAATAATGTAAATAGTATACATAATACCTCATCTCAGAAATATAGACAGATACTGAAAGGCCGAAACGTTGTAATAAATATGGCGACAAAGATGAGGACAATAGTCCGAATAATGTAAATAGTATACATAATACCTCATCTCAGAAATATAGACAGATACTGAAAGGCCGAAACGTTGTAATAAATATGGCGACAAAGATGAGGACAATAGTCCGAATAATGTAAATAGTGTGCATAATACCTCATCTCAGAAATATAGACAGATACTGAAAGGCCGAAACGTTGTAATAAATATGGCGACAAAGATGAGGACAATAGTGAGAATAATGTAAATAGTGTACATAATACCTGATCTCAGAAATATAGACAGATACTGAAAGGCCGAAACGTTGTAATAAATATGGCGACAAAGATGAGGACAATAGTGAGAATAATGTAAATAGTGTGCATAATACCTCATCTCAGAAATATAGATAGATACTGAAAGGCCGAAACGTTGTAATAAATATGGCGACAAAGATGAGGACAATAGTCCGAATAATGTAAATAGTGTACATAATACCTCATCTCAGAAATATAGACAGATACTGAAAGGCCGAAACGTTGTAATAAATATGGCGACAAAGATGAGGACAATAGTCCGAATAATGTAAATAGTGTACATAATACCTCATCTCAGAAATATAGACAGATACTGAAAGGCCGAAACGTTGTAATAAATATGGCGACAAAGATGAGGACAATAGTCCGACTAATGTAAATAGTGTACATAATACCTCATCTCAGAAATATAGACAGATAACGTTTTGTGTTGACAGAGATGAGCATCAAAACTGGTCCCCTCACACACACACACACACACACACACACACACACACACACACACACACACACACACACACTAACCGTCCAGATCTTTCTCCGAGTGTCTTTTGGTTGTTCCCTAAGCTGAAGGAGAACGTCAAGGGCAGGCGTTGTGAAGATATTTCGAAGATGAAGAAGGCTGTGACAACGACCCTGGATATCTTCACTTTTGGATGACTTCCATGAGTGGTGGTGAGGGGGGTCTTTCACGAAGTGGTTGGTGTGCTATAACAAGTGCATTGACGTCAGAGGAAATCTACTTTGAAGGAGATTAGAATCTTGAACTTCTTTGATATTAAAAAAATGTCTCTCTTGAAAAAATCTCTGGAATGCCCTTCGTACTTTGAAAAAACATGTCAGCATTCCAAACAAATGCATTATTTGAAGTTTATTTCTCATCATAAAATTGTTTAATAAATATTCATTTAATAATCATAGCTGTGATTGCACCAGAATTGGTGTATGTCTTATAGGAACATCTAGTGTGCGAGCATAAATATTAGTAAGTGCTATATTTATAAGTATAACAAGATAAAGATTTTCTTCATTATAAAGTTTTCCTAATATCTTTTAAGGACTTTAGATAGGGGCATCGTTTATTACGTGTGTGAAAACTAAAGTGATGTCTCAACGTTTTCGTACATTAAGAAATATTAACAAATTAATGCAAATGGATGCTATATTTTCTGGACAGACAAATTGTGAGATTAGTTTAAAAAAATAATAAAAATGAAATTGTATAAAACTTGCTGACAATACATGAGTAGAAAATAAAACGAAACGAAAAGACTGAGTAAGCTTTCATGCATTCTTCTATGTTATAGTTTTAGCTTTCGATGATAACACGAAAACAAAATAAAAGTATCTAAGGCAAACGAAACGCAACTCCATCCGTCCGTTTCGCTTCTCCGTGCTTAGTTTTATTGTCACGGTTGCTTGTTTCATTGATAAATTCGAGTCACGGCCCCTAGGTTCATTGGCCACATGACCTTCGTATGACTAGAGCGATTTATCTTTTTTCTCATCTATCCTCCACCCTAACAAAAGACGTTTCTGATGCAGAAACATTGTGTTGAAAAGCTAAATGAAGAGGAGAAAAAAACGATGTGGACTATTTCAGTTAATATAATATACGGTTAAGATATAGATATATATTTCTTGTCGATGCATGGGTAAGGTTAGGTTGCAGGTAAAAAAAAAAGGATGTTGAATGTTGATTTTAAAAACAAGCATCTAAACAATATTTAGAAAAATATTGCAATACAATGTCCCTAAAGCGTTTGGGCTCGCCACGGGGAATGAGAAAGCTCTATAATTCCTTCCTTTCGCATACGGGATATTTCTGACACGAAATTCATTCCGTCAGAAATATCCCGTATGCGAAAGGAAGGAATTATAGAGTTTTCTCATTCCCCGTGGCGAGCCCAAACGCTTGTAGTATCTCCTGAAAATCACAAGAAGAGACTTGTAGATTACTCCCAGACCATAAACCGGTTCACTCTACTAGATGCTTATCCTCCTCCTCGGATAGAAGACATGGTAAACGAGATTGCCAGTTATCAAGTATTTAGTACTCTTGATTTAACCAGTGCCTATCACCAGGTCGCTATCAAGCCTGAAGAGCGTAAATACACTGCGTTCGAAGCTGCGGGATCTCTATACCAATTCTGCCGAATCCCGTTTGGAGTAACTAATGGCGTTGCAAGTTTCCAACGAGTCATGGATGATATCATCAGGCGAGAAGAGCTCAAAGGAACCTACGCCTATATTGACAACGTCACCACTTGTGGAAGAAATCAGGCTGAACATGACTACAATTTGAATAAGTTCATGAAGAGTGTAGAAAAGTATGGTTTGACGCTGAACAAAAACAAGTGTCATTATTCACTCTCTTCGGTAGACTTGCTCGGATATACGATAAGCAAGGGTTCTGTAAAACCCGACTCAGATAGACTCAAAGGATTGATGGACTTACCGGTACCCCAAGATCTTCCTTCTCTTCGACGAGCAATGGGTATGTTCTCCCACTATTCTCGGTAGATCTCGAATTTTTCGGAAAAATTACATCCCCTAACCAGAGTCACCAGCTATCCTCTCACTAAGGAACAATCAGATGCCTTCAAGTACCTGAAGCAAGAGATTGCTAAATCATCCCTGGTAGCCATAGACTCTTCTCTCCCTCTCGAAATCGAAACCGATGCTTCGGAACATGCTATTGCTGCGTCACTAATCCAAAACTGTCGGCCTGTAGCTTTCTTTTCAAGAACTCTAACTCCTGCCGAGCAAAAGCACTCGTCAGTCGAAAAGGAGGCATATGCTATTGTAGAAGCAATCCGAAAATGGCGGCACTTATTGCTCGGGAAGCATTTTAAACTAATAACAGACCAAAAATCCGTCTCCTTCGTGTTCAATCCTAAGAGTAAGAGCAAGATAAAAAAACGAGAAGATCACCAGATGGAAATTAGAACTTGCCTGTTTCAGTTACGATATAGCATATCGCCCCGGAAAACAAAATGCAGCTGCGGACGCCTTATCCCGGATTTGCTCTTCTACCATCTTGGCAGACAAGTTACACACCTTGCACAAAGATTTATGTCATCCGGGAGTAACCCGAATGCTGCATTTTGTCAGAAGCAAAAATATGCCGTACTCTGTAGATGATGTAAGAGCAGTAGTCAGAGCGTGCCAAATCTGTTCGGAGATGAAACCTAGGTTCATTAGAAAGGCACCCCAAACACTCATAAAAGCGAGTCAACCCTTTGAAAGATTGAGTGTAGACTTCAAGGGACCATTACCTTCAAATTCTCGCAATCGCTTCTTATTAACAGTGGTAGACGAATACTCACGTTTCCCTTTTGCATTCCCTTGTGCCGATGTTACCGCTGCTACCGTCAAGAAACACTTGACCAATCTATTTTCTATTTTTGGAAATCCCTCTTTTGTACACACTGATCGCGGTACTGCTTTCATGTCAGAGGAACTAAAGGGATTTCTGCATTCTCGAGGCATTGCTACCAGTCGAACTACTGCCTTTAACCCTCAAGGCAATGGGCAAGTAGAGAGATACAATGGCATCATCTGGAAAACCGTGGGCCTGGCTCTGCGAACAAGAAATCTCTCTATTGTTAATTGGGAAAAGGTGCTGGACATAGCCCTTCACTGCATTCGCTCGTTACTTTCCACTCCCATCAACTGTACTCCACATGAACGCCTATTTAAATTCCAAAGGAAATCAGCTACGGGTGATTCCATACCTACTTGGTTAACAAAATCCAAGTTGGCTCTCCTGAAGCGCCACGTACGGTAGAGACCGTCGAAATACTGGAAGTCAATCCAAACTATGCCCATGTGCGCTTCAATAACGGACGAGAAACAACAGTGTCTTTGCGTCATATGGCTCCGTTGGGAGATGGAATGGAGAGTCTAAATACAGAACCCGATCCTATGCCATGGGACCCGCAGGAGCTGGAGGCTCCTAACCAGTCTAACCATGAAGTGGAGAGTTCAAATACCGAACCTGACTCTATGTCAGGGGACCCACAGCAACTAGAGGCTCCTAACCTGTCAAACACTCCTCCCCCTCTACAAAGTGCTTTTGAAAACTCGGCTACAGAGAATACAGCTCCGCTGTCTCCTCGCTCTCCACTCTTAGAAAATTACCAGAGGACCCCGCGGGAAGATGCTAACACATTGAATCTTCGACGTTCTACTAGGATCCGTCAAAGACCACCGTTTTTAGCCGAAAACTATCAGCTTTAAATTTTGTCTTCTCTTTTCTTTTCTTTTTCAGTTTGAGCGAAGACGTTCTTTATCAAAGGTACCTTTTCGAGAGTCCACTGAACCCTTCCTCTCTTATGGTCTTGAACTTCCCTGGGCGGCGGAGAATGTGGTGATAAAGAAGGAACTCTTTAACCCCTTTTTCTACTTCTCGGGAACAAGTTGTTCCCCTTTGACTTTGTACCCTTTTGATCAGCCATTTTTACTGCGACTACCTCTCTGTGTGGATCTAGTTGAATAAAGCTTCTTTAAGCGAACCTGACTGAATTCCTCAATCACTTCTCATTACACTCGGCCTTTTTTGGAGTGGGGGGGGGTGAATAAAAATTAAACTTAATAAGAAGTAGATTGAATTTCGTCTAGAGATTGCTTGGGGTTTTGAAATTGTTACTTATTTTCACCCACCCTACGCTCATCCGGTGCTAAAAGTCAATGTTGAAGGCCAGTAAAAAGTAAAATGAATGAGCTGAATGGAAAGTTATTCATCGAAAGTCAATCGCTTGCACGTTTCCATGTTATGAACGTCGCGCGGTCACTAAGTTCATTGCGGGTTAATCCAATAGACGATTATCTGTCTCTTCCTGGAATAAGATGAAGTGTCGGTTTTGATACCATTATTATCAGGAACCGGGTGTGTAGATATATTTTCAAACAAGTGTAAAAGTGTGTTCATTTATCAAATAATTAGGAGGGAAATCAACAAAGAAAAAAAGGAATCATTGTTTTTAACTTGTTTTTTCTTGTTCACTTACCATTTCCATGTTTTTCTTCATTTATCACATACAGCGTTCATTTTATTTATCCCTTGTACTTTCATTTTACGCTTTTTATAATTTGTTGGTTTCATTTTTGTTCATTTGACATTTTGTTCCTTCATAAATTGTAGGTGGCTTTTGTGTGCATAAATCTTTTGTAGGTTCACTCAATCAATTTTTGTTCATATATCACTTGCTGGATTTTCTTTCCTTCATTCATCACTTGGTTACATTTTTCCTTCATTTATCACCTGTAATTTTCTTTATCGTTTATTCTCCAATTTTTGGTTTCTTTCTTTTTATTTGTCACTTTTTTCTTTTCCTTCATTTTTCACATATGGGATTTTTTTTCTTTTTTGTTCATTTATCACTTCTTGGTTTATGTTGTGTTCATAAATCAATTGTACGTCACACTTTATTCATTAATTACTTATTCGCTTAATTTGTGTTCATTTATCACTTGAACGTTTCTTTTCAATTCATTTTTCAATTGTAAGATACTGTTTCGTTCATTTATGAGTGTAGGTTTCTTTTTTCTTCATTTCTCAATTGTAACATTCTCATTCGTTCATTTATGAGTGGAGGCTTCTTTTTTATTTATTTCTCAATTGTAACATTCTGCTTCGTTCATTTAGAAGTGTAGGCTTCATTTTTTTTCTTATCTCAATTATAACATTCTGTTTCGTTCATTTATGAGTGAATGTTTCTTTTTTTCGTTTCTCAATTGTAACATTCTGTTTCGTTCATTTATGAGTGTAGGCTTCGTTTTTCTTCGTTTCTCAATTGTAAGGTTCAGTTTAGTTCACTTATGAGTGTAGGCTTCTTTTTTCTTCATTTCTCAATCGTAAGATTCTATTTCGTTCATTTATGAGTGTAGGCTTCTTTTTTATACATTCCTCAATTGTAAGATTCTTTTTCGTTCATTTATGAGTGTAGGATTCATTTTTCATCATTTCGTAATTGTAGGATTCTTTTACGTTCATATATGAGTGTAGGCATCTTTTTCCTTCATTTCTCAATTGTAACATTCTGTTTCGTTCATTTATGAGAGCAGGCTTCCTTTTTCTTTATTTCTCAAATGGCACATTCTGTATATTTCATTTATGAGTGTAGCCTTCTTTTTTCCTCATTTCTCAATTGTAAGATTCCGTTTCCTTTAATTATGAGTGTATGCTTCTTTTTTCTTCGTTTCTCAATTGTTAGAGTCTGTTTCGTTCATTTGTGAGTGTAGGCTTCTTTTTTCTTCATTTCTCAATTGTAACATTCTGTTTCGTTCATTCATCAGTGTAGGATACTTTTTTCTTCGTTTCTCAATTTTAAGATTCCGTTTCGTTCATTCATGAATGTAGGCTTCTTTTTTCTTCATTTCTAGTTGTAAGATTCCATTTCTTTCATGTATCAGTGTATGCTTCTTTTTTCTTCGTTTCTCAATTGTTATAGTCAGTTTCGTTCATTTATGAGTGAAGGATTCTTTTTTCTTCATTTCTCAATTGTAACATTCTGTTTCGTTCATTTATTAGTGTAGGCTTCTTTTTTCTTCATTTCTGCATTATAGTTTGTCTTTTGCATTAATGTCCCTTATCGCTTTTCCAAACAATTTACAGATTTCATACTTTTTTTCAACTGGAAATATCTTTCTGTTAGAACTAGAAAGTGTTTGAAATGTATTATTTGATGTAAATCTTCTTTACTTTATTAATAATGATAAAACTTTATACTAAACACTCATTTTTATCCTAATATCCCCGGAAGTAAAAGAATATACCTCATCATATTAGCGACTGATGAAACGAAAAAGTCGGGCGTTTGCAGTGAAAATGTGCTTAGTTCCTAATATAATTGGTTTTATGACGGCGACGGCAAAGTTTTCACTCATCTCGGAAGTTTAGTAATAATAGAAAAATCTGGCAGTTTTTATTCATTGAAATGAAGTCTGCAAAAGGCAGATTCAAGACTCTTCGATGTTGATCTCTTCTTCTTTGTATGTTGTCCTTTTTGCCTTAATAAAAAAAAGAATAATTCTTAGAACCTTTCTTTTACCTAATTGCATATCTAGGCTTAATCCATTATGCAAGCTAACCCCTCGTCGATTCGCATGAACCCAGATCAAGAATTAACCTCAAGCCCGCGCAAAAACAAATAATTTTAAAGAATGTTGCATAAACACATTCTGTGAGTGATTCATTTTTTAATGACCTTTAATGACCTCTTAAATTCAAATGTCTTTCAGAGTTTTCATTACATCAGCATGTTTTCTCGTTATGCTTCAAGTCATTGCCTAACGAAGCTTTTCTTTTTTGCCTTTTACGTGCCACATTTATATCTATTCATCGCAAAAGAAATTAAAATAAAATCACACGTTATGCTTGAAAAAAAAATCCTTAATAATCAGTTTTTGTACTTTCCACCTAGAAAAACGAAATACAAAGCAAATTCTATTTTTCAAAAAAAATTTGCAAATGAAATGTTGCCATAATTTTCGTCTACTACTGGATAAAAATAAAAAAGATTTATTTAATTTCAGAAAAACAAGTGTTTTTGTTTTTTTTAATTTGCTATTCTACAACATTTATCATTATTTCCGAAACATAAATTAATCACAACCACAGTTATTTTTTTAAGTGTAGCTTGCTGTTCAGTTATTTATAAAGTTGTATATGTTCAAGCAGAATTACTCGGCTTTTGCTCGGGAAGTAATTTTATCTAAAGATAAATAATTTATTGATAAAGATAAATTTTATTTATAAAAATGTATAAAAGATTAATGAAAGTAACGACTCATAAGTTTACTACCTTAATTTGATTTACCTCCTTTTCCATTATAGTGCGTGACACGAAAGGTATAAATAAATAAATACACAACGGTAATCATTATATAGTCTGAATTGCTTCATTTTTCAGCTGCTATTTGTTATATGAAGAACGACAATGAAATCTCCATAGTATGGAATGGTCTCTGCGTGTCTCCCATGAACGGATTTGTATCCGATTGATATTGCAACAAAGAAACTTTTGCGACCTGAAGCGTATCCCCATTCAACCGCTTTGTATCGCTCAACTGCCGACCATTTACAGATCTTGGCCCTCAGCCGAAAGGACGTAGCAGAAGGTGAGCTCCCAGAAGTTGTAATCTCTGTCAAACTATCCAACAAAAGATTTCTTTAGTCAATCACAAGACTACCTTCACATTAATATAACCTTAGTCTGTTACTAGGCCACATATTCTGTGTTGTCTGGCACAGGGGCATATACCGCATTTTCCGGCTTACAAGACGCTGCGGCTTGGAGAGAGCATCCTAATATTGGAAAGAAATTTCTTAAGAAAAAGACATTCACCATTCGTCCCTCACATACTGGCACCACTATGTATTGTTTACATTAATCACACGTCCGATTTTGTTTGTATGGCAATGACATACAAGTCAAGAGCAGAAAGGCTCCCGCTGCTGCTAGTCAACAAAGCATGTTTAAGCTTGTGGCTCGACTCCAGGAAGGTTTATAGTCTTGGAAATACTTGTAACAGCTAAGTGCTGAGGTTACATCATATAAAAGGCTGAATTAGAAAGCTAACATTATAGTGTAATGACTCAAAATACAAATCCACGTCCCTATCAGTCAAGCCAATTCGGTGACTGTCCAGGCTTACTTGAGCCTGGTCATTGACTTACATTCGTCTTGGAGGACGCACATGTATTTTTCAGGAAAAAAGTGTGTCTTGTAAGCCGGAAAATAAGGTATTTATTAGTGTAACATTTGCCTTGTAACATATTTATTAATAAAACCGTTATCTTACATAAGGCTCCAGATACAGATTTAACGTGTTTGGCATAAGACCACAATTTTATTAAAACGGACTTAATGTGGCTCAAGGTGACATATTCACTTACATAGCCTTTGTCTGGCATAAGGCCACTTATTTATTAACGTAACGTTAATCTTTCACAAAGCCATGGATTTATTAATATAAAATTTGTCTGGTACAAGGTGACATCAATAGAATCATAACCATAGTGTGACACAAGGCCACATATTTATGAACAGAAATTTATTTGGCACAAAGCCAAAGATTCCTTAATTATCCGAGTATCCCTGTCTACTAGGGCGGCTAGCCAATCCCTGTTGCAGATGCCTGCTCAGGCAGATGTTTCGTTTGTTCAACACCCACAGAACCCACGTGTGGTTTTTATTGCAACTATGTTAAGCGGACCTTAGTTACAGTTTCTGAAAAAGAAAGTACTATTGTCTGGCGTGATCAACAGTCTGTACCCTCATACCCTCGGCCACGATGACTTGCGCAACCATCGACGGCTGCTAAATCTACCAAAATTTCACTCGCAAGGCTTGGGTCAACCAGTGGTGTATTGTTTTCAGCCATTTTCCAAAGGTGCCGCT
>OZ038478.1:5336122-5341122 GCA_964036315.1 Acanthosepion esculentum
CGTGCCAAAAATATTGTCTGAAATATATTTCGTTAATATTTTTCATAAGAAACAAAGAAAGAAAAAAGAAAGAAAGTAAAAAAAAAAAGCATGAAATAAAAGTAACATGGTTAGTAGGGCTACTGAACCCTATCTGAACTGGAGACATTTAATAGGCAATGTATTTCTTGCTTTAATTGTATCATTTGAAAATCTCTAAAGAGTTGTATGCCCTGTTTTCAAAGAACACATTTTTATTTCAACTTATTCTTTTAAAATGTCCATTTTAAATAATTTATTCCCTACAGTATAAGGTTTTTATCACAATGTATCATTTGAAAAAGGACAAATTAAATTTAGCCCTAACTAAATTTGACGAAAATCAAAAAAGGGACGGGAATGTTGGGGTCAGGAGTGTGACTGGTGTAGTGTTGAGGAAATATGATATCAGTAAGCAATACTGATCATAAACGTAAAATTTACAGACACAGAGATACAACACACTAACACATACACATATATACAAACACAAACTCGAGACAGATACACACATTATTTTTTCAACAACAAAAATATCTGGTTAGAGATTTTTAAATATTATGTATTTTAGAATAAAGGAACCTTTTTTATCTAAGTTATAATAATAGTATATTTTGTTAAAGATTGTAATGAGCCCGACAAACATTGATGACCAAGAGTCGCCACTAATATATACACATATATATATACATATATATACGTATACATATACATATATATACATATACATATATATACACACACATATATATATATAAAGGTACGTTATAGTTATTGGGCAAAAATGCTTAATATTCGGGATAGAGCGTATGTAAACATAACCTGTGTTGGACAGAGAGTTTTATGGGCAGTTTATTTTTTGTTTCGTTTTTTGTTTTTTATTGCTTAAACGTAATCTTTTTCCCCCGAATATTGCATCCAACAATGAAACAGAATGACGCCATTCAGTGTTAAACTCTCGGTCCACACTGCTTTATGTATGTAAAAATGGACACTGAAGTCAACACCCAGCGGCGAGAGTCTGTTTCATGATTATACAAAATCGTCAGGTCATATGTGTTTTTGCTCGACTATTTATATGTACAGGGCAGTGATGCATTGTGGGTAGTCTATTGTATTGTATTTACTACGTTACTTAAAAATCGAAAATTAAAAACGAAGAATAAACAAAAATAAATAAATTAATTAAAACCAATAAATAAGTAAATATATTATGTAAATAATAGACAAACCACGAACGCAACTAACAATAAAATAATCAATAATAAAAAGCAACATTATAAATAACCCAAATTCACAAATATTTCCACCCAATAGCCTCTAGAATAATTTGAAACATAACTGTTACCGCCCATCAAAAACAACCGTTAGAACAATACAATAAACTACCCACAATGCATCACTGACCTGTATATATAGTCGAGTAAAAACACAATAATGGCCTGACGATTACGTATAAGCATGAAACAGTCTGTCGCCACTGGGTGTTGACTTTAATGTCCACTTTTATATTTACAGACGTTCTATCCCTGACAACCATCAATATAACATACCTTCCAACTATATTTTGTTACATTATCGACCAGTCTGTTTCATGCTTAAACGTTGTATGAGGAAATAAATACCCTTTTCAAAGAACGTGATGTTTAAGCGCCTGGAATAACGTTTGCAACTCTGTGGTAACTGTCATGACATGAGTTACCTTCCCTGGATAGCCAGTTACTTCCTTGAATAAAAGAGGTCGCTTTGTTTTTACCAGCAGAGCGTTTCCTCCCTTGTAAGCTTAACATGTCTCGTCGTTTTCTCTTGTTCTTTTTTACTGTCATTTCTACTAACGAGTACCATAGCATGGTGGCAGCGGTAAAAAACGAACATGGAATGTTACAGTGCGCATGTAAACAGAAAACAGGAAAGCAGTTGTAAAGTCTGGCAATATTTTTATTCTTATCGGCTTTTGCGAAACAAGAAGCAACCACGTGCATTTATTAAAAAAAAATTTTTTTAAAGACGCCATATTGAAATTTTGTAATTGTAAGTTATCTCATCCTTTCTTTTCGAGTCCTTGTTGAGGAAGTGGGCTCCAGCTGTGGTCAGACAAGTCTGCACTGAACCACGATCCTACATCATTGAAACCCCAACAAGACAGGTTCTTCACAGAAACCGTAGGCATCTCAAGGAAGATGTTAGCAACAAGGCGCTGACATTACCCCATAGTACGTCTCCGCCTCACTCTGAACCTCCACTCCCTAATATTCCAAACGCACCTCCTGCAGAAACACCCAACACGCTCTCCAACATCTGCACTCCATCTAAAGCAACACTCAGACCTGCACATAAAATGCAGCCTAGTGGCATCACACCAACAGAAACAATCACGAGATCTGGTCGTGTCATAAAGCCTCCCCAAAAATACAACTTATAGAAAGAGTTCATATAAAGTTTTTTTTTTCAGTGAACAATGACACGAGTTACCTTCCCTGGATAGCCAGTTCTAATTACATGGTGAAGCTAAAAGATTTCTAGCCAAACTATTACAAATCATCTGAAACTTTCCTGAATGTTTCAATTTACTATTTTTCAAGGCTTTGTTACAATTTCATAACTTAAAACACTGGCTCAAATAAATTTTTAACTTAATAATGTTTGTAATGGCGGCCTTGCCGTTAAGAAAAACGTGGAAGTAACAAAACAATGGCGATAAGACGTGGTTGAGATGAGTGAATGGGTTTTTATTTCCTGTAATTTATAAGGTTCAATTGTTTGCTGTACCGCGGTATCGTACATCAGTTGTGGGAGACCGAGAGTTTGTTCGGGTTGTAACACAAGGTAGTAGTCGAGTGAGATAGCTACGTCGGAGGAAATATTCTCTGGATTATCGCATTATAGTAGTCGAGAGTTAATCTCTGTTGCTGCCACTGATTTTGTTGCTGGCTTAAGGCATCAGTGTCGTTGCTGGTGGCCTGGTTATGTTTGCCTGCTCTGTGGGTCAGTAAATAGTGCCAGCAAAGTCAGATTTGTCTTCGTGGGTGAAATCAGCGCCCACTTTATGGCGAGTCAGTAGCTCAGAAACGGTCAGAAAATATTTTATGACTGATATTTTTGGACGGTGTTTTTTGTTTTGTATTTTTGTCATATGAGCTGTGGATGTCGAAGTGAGCACTTCCGTTTGGGTTAAAGAATTGGTGTTCCGTCAGTGTACGACATGTTTATTATGAACAAGATTTAATGAAGCAGTTGATCCCAATCAAAACAAAATGGCTGTTAAGAAGATACTCTCACCACTTTCCAAAATTTATAGACAAATCCTACAGATGCATGATGGGGTTTCTTCCTAATCAATAAAAATTGATTACTTCTCGATCTCATCCTCCATATTTTAGTTCTTTCTTGTCTTGAAGTCAGAACGCTACAACCACTTGACTGTATCCCTTTTGAGTGTGTAGGAGTTACCTCCTCCTTAGTTCCCTAATTCTTCACCAGTGGTCTCTCTCCCCATATTATAAATACTGAGAAACTTCTTGCCTCTTTCTCTTCTTTCCTTCAGGCCTCGTGTCGCATTCAAAGTCGCGTGGAGGTGAGTTAAATCTCTCTTTCTTCTTCATTTCAGCGACAAGATGTAAGCTCTTAGAAGATCAGCGTTTCCCCATTTCTGGGAAAACGCTATGAACATTACATAATTTACGGTGGCTAAAGGCAGGTGGAACTGGAAACAGTCTACCCCAGTGAGCGAAATAAAGGGTTCAGTTAGACATTCCAACCACCTGAAGAAGGCCGGAGCGTACAACGGCCGAAACGGTGTAATAAATATGGCGATAAAGATGAGAACAATAGTCCGAATAATGTAAATTGTTTCTTTTTGTATAAGAGCTCCCATTAATTTTAAACGCTTGCCGTCAGTTAGAGTTAAGTATCACATGTAATCGGTATCGAGGTTGCTACAATTCCTTGCTTGCTTAAAAGTGTTGAGCTCTGGTCAGAGAAGTCGAGGTTCAACCATCTTCACAGGTGGTGTGTCCAGCATAATTATTTATCAACTTGTTTTCATCAGGAATGTAGTTCCCTATCAGCATGTAAATTCATAATATTGGACTAATTTTGTTTTGAATTTGACAGCAATGATATATTTGGAGGTTTTTAATTTTTTATAATAAATAATTAACTTTGGAGTAATACATTTTTTTTTTATATTTTACCCGCAATAGTAACAGATATACTAAAACAGAGTCCGCGTGGCTAGCCACTCACTCTCCGGACAAACCTTTGATTACTATTTACAATTTCAAACGAATTTCAAATGTTTTGTCATATGTTGATATTTTCTGAAGAGAGTCAGCTCCATCTATTTATATAGGATTAATACCCAAAAAATTTGTCAGTTGATTGATGTTATCTGCTATATGACAAATTTAGAGTCTGTCTATATTTCATGACAAATTTAATATTAATCCTATTATTTATTTTTATTCTGTCGAGTTAACGTAATAGACTAGTGAATGTCCGAGCAAACTATGACGGTCCTGCGTCAAAGTCGGAAGGTCATTAGGTAGGCATTCTGCGTCATAACATAGTTGGCCAATGGAGTTGATTGCTGGGCGACCAACCAGTCTTGCTCCATGGTTAGGTGTCCATAAGATAGTACAAATATCCGGGATGGATCTCTGTGATGTTTTCTCCAGGAACAAACAAGTTAGGTATAGCTGTAACACTATTTAGGAACGGCAGGTTAATTAATCAATTGATTAACCACAGAAGTTAATTACGGGGATACTTAAACCGATAGATATAACGAAAGACATACTGAGCGATTACTTACACCGATAGATATAACGAAAGACATACTGAGCGATTTTATTTTTGTTTTGTTATTTTCCCAAACAGAGTATCGGTGAAAAAAAAAAAGATTTTTTGTTTTGTTATTTTCAAGTGCGAATTCAAGATAACCACATTACTTTCTCGCGGAAGTGTGATGCTGAGATATGCCA
>OZ038478.1:5346122-5716122 GCA_964036315.1 Acanthosepion esculentum
CGAACTCTGCTCGCCAATTCATAATTCCAAGCCGTTGCCACCCCCACATCAACATCTAATTGACATCTTACATAAAATTTATTATATATGTCTTTTAAATTCCAATTTTTTTATAGAAATTAATTTATGTATTCCCCCCACCCAAAGTAGAATCGACGATTGAATAAAGAAAAAGTAATTCATACAGAAATTATTTAGAGTTACTTCCCTTGAATAAGTAAAGCGAAAAGAAAGTCGTTATCAGTTATGAACAAAGGAGCACCTCGGCATGGTGCAATGGTTAGCTTGTCTCGCTAGATCAGTTATGACTGAAAAGCGAGTTCGATCCTCATACTTTCGGCTTTGTGCCACATCTAAGCTATGCTTAGAAAATAACCATCAGTTATGGACGAAAGAAGGATTGGGTAAATAAATTCCTTATTGAATCACTCAGACGTTGTCAATGTAAAGAGCTTCTGTTGTTTTGACAGGTTTTATCTTTATTACAAGAGTCACAGCCTTGCCCTGGACAATCGACATAGTGGGCTGGAGATTACATTTCATAAGCATGTTTTCATTTTCTATAACTTTTATATGTTTGCCAGGGTCTACAGGTGAAATGTAAATTTGTGTTGTATGGGGAAGTGGTTTTGTTTATAATTTTTATGCATTTGGTTGTAGTAAAAGATGTTGATGTGTTGTGAGTTTTTACAATCTGCTCAATTTCTATAGAAAAATCTTATCCATAATAAAAAAAAAAAACCTTCTAAACAATAGTCAATATTTTTAAATGTTTGATTATAAAAAAAGTTTAAAGATAATGGAAGCACGTTTTATTAAACACTAGACATTAAGATTAGTTACTTTGAAAACAAGGCAAAATGTATTGAGTGTTTTGAAGGCACTGCAATATCGAATTACTACTATTAGTATACAACACTGTATAGAATACAAGCACAAAAATATAACGATGAACCGCTTGAAAAGGTTTAAAGAATTTTCAGAAAGCACTTGGCAAAATAATCACTTCAAGCAATTCTTAGTCACCATAAAGGACACCAGAAGAACTAAATTTGAGCAAAAACAAAAAAAAAAAAATTTACCTTGTCGGTCACATTTAATGTAAGTTCTATAAAAGAAGAAATGCTGCCCAAATGTAGCATCCATTGGTGTAAATACCACAGTGAATGCTGGCGCTAATAAAATAGTACTCTATATAGAACAGAGCTAGAATTTTTAATAGGCACTGATTGAAATCTCAACTTAGATTTACAAAAGCACCTGGCAATTGATTTGTGCATGAAACTCAATTGTGCTACCAATGAGGAAAAAAAATGCATTATATATATATGTGTGTACATGTGTGTGTGTGTGTGTTAAAGTTTAAAACAAGCTAAAAGCTTAAAATAAACTGAGGTATCAATGCCAAAGTCAACTGAGCATATATACATATATATGTATGATAAAAATAATTTTAACATTATATATATACACACACGTATACCATAAAAGTACTTAATATCAGGGATAGAGTATATATAAAGTTCTGAAGATTGCATTTAAGCTTGTAACAGACATGCTTAAATGTTGGTGGATGTTAACCTCAAGATCCACTTTATATATATATATATATATTATGGACACATGCTACAGAATCAAAGTACTGTAACAAATAACAGAAACCACTTCAGTTGAGTACTTTCAGCAACAGCACCAACTAAAATGGATATTACATGTAAATAGAAGAGAAAATAATAATCCAAATGTATGAAAATTCCAAATTACTTCAAACAAAAAGTTAGGAAAGAAACCTCCATCAGTACTGAAAAGAGTGATAACACAGTTACTGCACTTGAGAAATGGGTTTTCTTGAAAAGTTGTTTTAATAGAAACATTTTATAAATTACATCTGACTGCTCGGTCAATGATGGTATTCTTAGAAGGAATTGTTATTACCATTGCTATTCCCAAACAGAAGACATCCTAACCTAATTTTACACATCATGCCCTAAATTCTAACTTTCTTATTTATCAATATGGCAGCTTCTAAGACAGGAAAGGGAAAGGTACACAGTTCTTGTAGCACAAACTGTCAACCAGTGAGTTGGAGATAATGAGCTTCTTGAAATGAATTGAACGAACGCCAGGTAGCTCTGTACTGAGCCCATCAAGTTCATTGTTACTCACAACCTCTAGGATCATCACAGATATTGTCCATACCCTTCCACTCCACTTCTTAATGGAGGTGGTCAGAATTAATACCACTCTATGCATTAAGGTTGCAGACACAGTGGTCAAACCCTGGATCAATGCAGTAGCCATACAGGTCTCAACCTAACCTAGGAGTGTCTGGTTTAGAATTTTCATTTATTTTGTGGGACAAACACCCTGTGGAGAACTTGGAGCTTTAAACCTAACCTGCCTGCTGATGAGTACTGCTGGAAGTCATGCTTGACTGCACTCAACAAAGCTTTTCTCTTTTGTTACAAAAGCTGCTGAAGACTGTCATTTGTCAGGGTTTATTATATGTAACAAACAAACAAACAATGAACAGGTATTATGGCGCTATTTGGTTTCTTAGTGTACAACAAAAACCATTCATTTTTGCCAGTCAGACATGGGACTGCAGGTGATAAGGCAAATTTTGCCTAAAGTCACTTATCATTCAGAATAATGAAAGCATCTTCACCAAATATAGTTGACAAAATGTCTTTGCTAGCAAATTCGTTACTCTTTTATTACAAGTCATCAATTTACACACAGTCAAAACATTTAAATTGCAGGGAATTACAGGAAGAACTACTAATTGAATATTAAAATTCTCAGGAAAGTAGGCTGAATGATTAAGAAAAAAAATGGAGTAAAAATTGTTTTAAACGAATAAAACAACTTCCAAGAGAATTGAAACCAGAACTAGACTAAATTCAGTAAAACTGAGCAAAACCAACCGTATCCACTTCCTGCCAACAGACCTGATTAATGTGTTGTCTGAATTTCTTTAGTCCTGAGAAATTAGATTTTGAAGTTGGTTTATATTATACTGTCCAAAATGTCTGTTCCTACAAATTATTCTAGACAAAGAATTTTGAAATTAAATTCAAAGTTCTGTTTACATTATGCTGTTCAAAATGTGTACGTGGTCAGAGAAAAGAATGATCCAAATTATTTTAGACAAAACATGGTTTTTGCTAATCCCCAAGATTGGGATATGTTTATCACCCAAGAACACTATTATTACAGAAAACTATCTAGGGAGACTCTAGACAAAGATAGTACCATATGGCTAATTAGCAAGATCTAAAAAAAAAAAAAAGACAGTTGGTGAGGAAATTAGATATATCAAGGCAGTTGACTCTCAACACTGACAAATTTCTGGCACCCCCTGCAGCCAAGCCATTCCTAAATGTAATTCCCTGCATTCCTTTGGTTCATTTGAGTATGGTCAGGGCAGGGCACGGCCTCTATATACTATCACATAGGCCTACACCCTGGGGAGGTCACTACAGTCTCACTACCAAATAACTGAATTTTGACCAAAAAGGGCAGCATCATTATCATGTGAGATAAATGGAGGCCTACTACTAAGATGAAAAGTGTAAACTCTTCAAAATTTTATAGAAAACCAATTGAATGACAAATTCACAGAAAATCTAGTTGACTGAAGAGGGGAAAGAAAAAACTCCCAATTCTCAGCTATCATTTGTATATCAATGGAAAACAATATCCACATATCTAAGAAAAATTCGAAAAGGTAATCAGCACCAACCTGGCATGAAATTGAGGCATAACGAAGCATATATAAAGCCAAAGTTTCAGGTATTTGTTTTAATGAAGTAAAACAAATAACCCAGATTATTTTATTTTGCAAAAGGTAACAATGTCTTCCTCTGTTGCTTTTAATCCAGCTTGGAAGGAAATTCTCTTTACATTTCAGGTCAGTAATGTTTCTCCTAAATTATTTGACAATCAACATTTTTCTTTTCTTCTGATTATTGCACACTGCATTATCCAATTATAGTTTAGCTGAAACTCAAATGAGCTTTTCACTTTGTTCTAAATTAGCTAATAAATGGAAAACACACACACACACGCACAAAAATGTCATAATAGAAAAACAACAAAAAATTAAACTTACCAAAAATGATAAATGAATTAGAAATGTCATTGTTTTGCATTGAGGATATCAAAGCTGAAATAATTTAAATATTTAAGAGATAATGTGAAAAGACCTTCAGCAGCAATTAACACTGAATTTTACAAGACTAGTAGCAAAGATCACTTAAGAAAACTATCAGATCTCCAACAGATACACAAAAGGCATTAAGCAGATTTAAAATAAAAAAGGTTTCATTTCACCTATTTTACAAGCATAAAGTGTTGACTTGTGCATTTTTAGCACCTGTGCTGTAACTTAGTCATTTTGAAGTTGTCAAAAATATCCAAAAATCACCTTCCATGAGCTAGGGTTAGTGAGACTGATTGCAATAAAGCCAACAATCAAAAAACAACCTTTAACACAATTTCTAACATCCAAATTGCTAAAAAGTAAAATCTGAAAAATGAAAAAAAAAACATTCAAGACAAAAATAGGAAAAGATTCAAGGATTTATTATTGTTTTTTATATATATATATATATAGATATATACAGATCTCCATTATGGAGAAGAATTGATACCAGCATGACTGAAAATATTCACCAGATGATCTTTTTTTTTTTAAGGCATTTTTTCCTTCTTTGCCTGTCAACACACACAGGATCACATCCACTAAATTGTATCTTAAAGCAAATGTATCAACTTCAGTGGATTGTTTATTGCAAAAGTAATTTGTAAAGACAATAACAGGATTATTTCTTACACAAGTTCACAAGTTACGTCTATTGGCCCTTGTTTAAATAAACTTTGCAAAGACAAAGTTTTCCATTGTAACAGAGGTTTTCAGGTTAACAGTGTGAGACTATCAACTGAATGCATATTTTCAATCTGTAACAGGAGAGACCTAAATTTAGATGCAATGGTGTAAAAAACCAACCAAACTGGAAAGAAAACAGGCCAGGGGTTATTCCTCATAATGAAGTCTTTTTGACTACATATTGTTGCTTACTGCCAACAATACATTTACAGAAATAATGGATTGCAGTCAAATTCTCTAAATGAAGAGGTGCAATTTGAAACAGGTAGAATAGAAAAAAAAAAGGTTTTAAAATAAGATAAAAACTTCTACATTAGTAAAGTTTTATGCTAATCAAAAAAAAAAAAAAAAAAAAAAAAAAAAAAAAAAAAAAAAGTAAAAATCTTACTTATTCTTCCTAATTCAAATCTGAATTAAAGAGAACTTTTCAAGTAGAAAAAGTAGAGAGAAAGAAAAAGAGAGGGGAAGAAAGAAAGTAGAGAGAAGAAAAAGAGAGAGAGAGAAAAAAAAGTTTAATAGATTTTCTGTATGCAAACTCTAAATAGCAATTTCTGCAACTGAAAAGCCATTGCAAGTGAAATACTGCAAATACACAATGTTCAGGCTTTACTAGTTGGGAAGTTTCTTCTCAACACGCAAACAAAGAAAAGAGAGTGACTTTCTCTAAAAGAATCACTAATTTACCGATTGTAGAGAAAACGTATTCTAATTGAAAGATGAGGAGGTGAAGAGTGCCTCCAGCAATAACTACCTGGCAAGTGACATTGCAGATCTGCTTTTAAATAAAGTGACTGCTTGAAGTAGTGCACAGAAAACTGCATCTACAGAATTATATACAAAATACAAAGTGAGGGGGTGAAGACAAGTTCAGTGTTGGTAAAAGTTCTGGGATTGGAAACCAAGCCCCACTCCCCTGTGAGTATGAGTAGCCATTCTAGCAAATTCATATTCCTTATCCAAACGACTAAATAATTCTTCCTGCTGCTTCTTGCGTTCTTCACCGGCCTTTTCTGTACCTTCTTCCTCTCCAGATTTCATTCCCATCAATTTACGGAATTTGGCAGCCATCTTGCCATCTTGGTCAGTTGAAAAGTGAGTCCCTTGCCACTGGTTTTCAGGACCCTGAAAAGACAGTTTATTTTGTTAGAGGGTTGGATGAGGGGAAAAAACAACAACAAAGTTACAATTTTAATTTTATAAACACCATCAAAAAAAAAAAAAAAAAAAAAAAAAGTTGAAAAAATGAGTTACCCCATCTTTTTTCTCTTTTGGTGGTCTTGACCATAAAAGTTTCCTTTTTTGAACTTGTTCTGCATATTTCAAGGGATTCACTGCTGCTGGATTATAATATTTAGGAACTGCAATTCCAGTCATTTCTTGAGCCTACAAAAACATTTTTAAAAATAGTGACCAAGTATAATCTGAACAGAATGCAACTCGTACACAACTCACATCTTGTTTGATCTGTGATTTTTTTTTCAATCCATAAAGTAATTATGTATAGGGATTTTTTTTTTTTTTAATTTGGAGCTTGAAAAATTCAAATACATATTCAATAAAATAAGCAATCATTTACAAAAAGCATTTATACCTGTGAATAAATAATTGCATGTGATATCATTTGTTACAGTATACAAAAGGTTCATTTATAATATCACATAAATAAAATAGACAATTCTCAATATAAGAGTACATTAAAAAAAAAAAAAAGTTAACTGAAGTAAAAATTTATGTATTAAGAGAAAATTAAAAATAGTAAAAGCAACAAAGCATCTAATGCAGAAATATTTTAGACATTCTGTCGCAGATTGCACACCAATTTTCTGTGACATTCAAGGAATTTTAATTTCCTAACTCCATTATTCGATGCCACAAATACAGATGTATTCCTTTAATTTATTCAATAAAGAAGAGAGCTTCTCCCATGAAATTTTCAACTGTATTTTGCTCGTTAAATATTGACAATCATCCTTTTGTGTTTCTTTACAGCATCATTGGTTAGACTCATCTTCAATTCAGTCCAGCATCTCATCCCTACCAAAACATTTGGAGAAAACTCACCTTCTTATGCATGGCAGCCATGGTTTGAAGAAGAGCTACTTGGGGTGTGACTGTAGAGTTTTGGGTTGCAGCAGCCAAATTAGTAAGCATCGCACTGTTTAATGTAATGTTGTTAGACTGATCAGAAGAGGGTTCTAAAAAAAAAAAAAAAATTAAAAAAATTAAAAAAAAAAAAAAAAAAAAATATTTATCAAATCTATCAAACCAACATCTTTTTTCAGAAAAGTAAATAACTCCTAATAAAATTTAGGATTCAAACTCTCCTAGTGCAACTCAAAGTACATTTTGCACAAATTACAGGTTAAATAAAATCTCAAACTAAGTTACAGAATGACATTGTGATCATGTGTGGATGAATTCATTTAATTTTTTTCACATTGATTTGGTCACTGGGTGAATTGACAGTTGAACTAACAACAATAAAAGCAAAATAGGTTGTGAGGCACACAAAAATTCATTGGTATTAAACTTACCCAGTATTTTTTTGTCCTCCATCAATTCTGTCAAATTTCCAACATTTGATTCAGTCAGCATTTTGCTTGTTTTTATCAGTTCTTGCCGCATTTGCTCTTTGAAATTTAAAGGCTTGTCTTTGCCTCGGCTTGAGCCACCGTCCCTAGAGTCTCTCCTGATATAATCTCGTTGGGCATTACGATGACTTTCTCTGTCCCGACTCCTATCACGGCTACGACTTCTTCTACGCAAAGATGTAGGACTACGCTCTCTATAACTTTCCCTTCCCCTCATATTCCGACCAAAGCGGTCTCTTGAACGAGACCTCCTGCAGTCACGAGACCTATGCCTATCTCGAGATCGGCTCCTTCGACGATGCTTGTTCTGAAATAAAAGAGACAAAAAAGAAATTACTTCAACTCGTAAAAGTAAAATGGTTTTTAGATTTTTTTTTTTTTTTCAATAGAAATTTACCTTCTTATGAGGAGTCCTTGATCTTCGATATCTACGGCTACGAGACCGTGATCTTGATTTGTGACTATGCTTCCTTCTGCGGTGCCTCGAGCTACGTGAACGAGAACGAGATCTTCGATGGGATCGCGATCGAGACCGACTTCGAGATCTAGACTTAGCAGTCTGGAAAGATAAAAAAAATTTTTTTTTTTTTTGCAGGAACAGTGAATCAGATTAAGAAAAGTAAATTAGCAGTTTCAATAAAGAAACAAATTATACCCCATAATTAGTTTTCATTTTCCGTTTTGTCTCAAAATCTCTCAAATTTTGATCAAATCCAAGTTAATAAAAAAAGAAAATACATGTGGATATTTAATTAAAATATGCGCGAGTTAAAATAAGTTGCCTCCCTTGCAATTAAAGCCGATATTTTTAGTGAATGGTTGAAAACGATAATGCTTTTATAAATTGATAGGCTGATACTGAAAATAGCGATATCCTAAGCTCGATTACTTTCTTAGTGTTGGTGGCTCACAGGCAAGTGTTCTTAACACAAAAATAAAATCTAATGGAATAGACAAATTGTTTTTTTTTTTTTAATTAAATTTTAATTGAAGACAAAAATAAAGATTAATTGACATTGTCATAGTAAAATAAATTTGAGCCTTCATTAAACTGGAAATATCATCAATTGTTAATTTAAAGATCAGGAAAAAGAAAGAAAGAATAGCAATTGGTGCAAAATCCCATTTGGAAATAAAAGAACCAATCTGCTTGAAACTTAAGTCAAATTGACGTCTCATCTCTGGGGATGAAGTTGGGGAACAAAAAAAAAAAAGAAAAGAGTGATGCACAGTTCTAACACACACACACACACACACACACACTAAACTCAAAGTCCAATCAAATACAAAATTGAAATTTGCTTGTAAAAACAAACACTTGAAATAAATGATTCATTTTAAATACCTGAAATACCCAAAAGCATAATTGAAAAGCCTCTTTTTTCTTAGAGGGATCTGTAAAATATTGGTAAAAAAAAAAAAAAAAAAAAAAAAAAATTTCTAGAGAGCAACGTTTTATATCCTCAGATTAAAAACTAAAAAGCTTTTTAAAAAGAGAGTTTCATATAAAATTTACACAAGAATCTTTTAAAAAAGTTGAAATGTATTTGGTTCAGGTGGAATTTCTTTCTTTTAACACAAGGAATTTCATTAAAAACTATTTAAGAAAAGTTTAAAATATGAGGAATCTAAATTGAATAATAAAGTTAATTTATTAATATGTAAACATTCTGAAAAAATACTAAACTAGCTTTTTTCAAAATAACAATGTAAATCAAATCAGTGAACTTTTACAGCCACAAAGGCAAACAAATGGAAGGTTATAAAATTTACTGGGCAAATTCTCTTCAACTTGAAGCCAATTTAGACCTATTTACAAAATATCTGAGTAAATTTCTCCATCTCTATTTTATGAATATAAAACAGGGTTTTACTTAGCATAAATGATACTCTTTAAATTTAAAGAAAATGAGATGGAGAAAATAAGTTTTTAGAGGAATGTGCCAACTTCAAAACATCTTACCCAATGGGTCAGGTGAAGTAGCAAACAATCCACACCTGCCACAGGTAAGTAGGTAATAAAAGATTTAGAACCAACTAAGCCTAACCTGATAACATGTGAATAATCATTATCCACCTATGATGTGGGTAGATATTGTTAATCTATTTCTAACCTGCTCACCCTAAATGCCCTTAGTTCATATTAATCTAAATAACAATCACTTAGGAGTTAATATACAATTTATTGTCCAACAGCTAATAATTATTTATTATGAAATATTTTAAAGAGTTTATCCAAATATCTGAAGGCAGAATGACTCTTCAAAAACTAACCACAAGTTTGAAAGAGACAAAATATAACCTACTGTGAAATTCAAATGCAAAACTGCAAGCATTTTTACTAGATACTAGCAAAAATGCTCAACAAAAATACTTAAAAAAAAACCAAGAGAGAGTTTTAATTATAAAGGTAAGGTAGAGAATGTAACCCCTTTTGATTGCATGTGCTTCTGAAAACCCAGAGATTGTTTGGGAGCTGGAAGTGGGTGTTGGTAAAGAAACTTACGCGTCGGTGATGATCTGGGGACCGGTCCTGTGAATATCTGCCTGTAGAATTACTACGAGATCTGCTTGGAGAACTGTGCACAGGTGAATCACTCCCAGAATTCCTGTCAGGAGATTCCCGGATTACAGCAATGGGGGAAGTACTGCATGATCTGTGTTCATCAGATTTACTGGGTGACCGTGATACATTAATAACTTCCTGGAAAAAATAAAAAAATTTAAATTAAAAAAATACAACAAATGCAGCTGAATTCGTAAATCAAGTCAATTGGGATTAATACCCTTATGTTCAAGCACAGTGGTGCTCTATAATTAGTGAATTCTGCAAATAAACCAACGAGGCTTTACCAGAATAATTAGCTTTAACCATTTCATGCAACTTGCACAATAGTTGTGCATTTAAAGTAGGTCTCTCTCCACCAGGTTGTGTAAAAAAACAGCATAGCATGATGAAAAAAGCCCCAAACTCGATAAAAACAAAGTTTTGTCATCAAAATGTTTATGTTGTTATTAAGAGGAAAGACTATAGTATTGTTTTTTTATTATCTAAAAAAAAATTTTTTTTCTTTTCACTCCTAACACGTTCAAACTTTTGGCCAAAAATCATGTTTTTTATGACAGCAGTGAACAAGAGAAAAAAAAGTGTTTTATTTTGCGCTTTTTCCGAGGAAAACACACATTGATTTTGAAATTCCAAATAATTGTTTGGATTTTAATGAAATTTTCAGGACATATTCAGAAATGAATTAAATTATTTTTGAATTTTTTACTGTTAGAAAATCATGGTAATTTTTTTTTTTTTTTACATTTGTTAGCACCTACTTACATAATTTCAAGAAATTTCAAGAAATTATGTTTTTAAGGGGGGGGGGTTATTATTTCAAAACAGGACTCTTTGAAGAAAGTAAATCAATTTTTTCTTTTTTGTAAAACAGTTGTGTTTCATTGAAAATCTGCTCTGAATTGCAAAATAAAAAAATGCAATAAAACTATGACATTAATTAAAAAAAAGCTTTTAATTGCTTTTGTAAATAAGTTATGTTAAGGACATTATTGCTCAAAGAAATAAGTTTTTCGATGAATAATGAATTTTTACAAGAATTTTTTTTAAATTTTAATAATAGTTCAAAAATCATTTAAAATCCCTCATTGCTTTCAAGAATGCAATTTGATGATATCGTTAAGTGCAAAGTAAATTTACAAATCGAAATTTGAAAAGTTCATAACATCCATGTGAAACCGAATATTTATAAAATAATTTTTAGTGAAGAAAAAAAAAAAAAAAACGTTACTAATTCCTACCTATGGAAATCTATAGATGGCATAATCCTTAAAAAGGTCATGTAATTTAAGTGTCGTCTGACACACTATAATTATTTCACTTTTAATTCAGTTCTGTTCCATCATTAACGCCTTTGCAAATCGTCCCTTCAAAATATCAGGAAGAAAAAAAAATAGTTTTACTTTTCTTAATTACTATTTCACTAAATATTTTTATTTTAGTTTGGGTCATACTTTAATTAATTTTTTGTTTATTACCTTAAACTTAGGAACTTAGAAATGAAATGCAAATTTCATAAAGCTTTTTAAAAACTTAACTAAAGTCAATAAAATATTAAATAATTGCTGAAATTATGTTAATTTGTAAAAATCACTAGGTAGTTAAAAAATTGTTCACTTAGTTTTTGTGAATATGTCATTTCTGGTCATCCATAAGAGATGCCATCACCTTAAGTGCCTCTCCATAAATCAATAAAAGATCAAAGAAAGAGGAGTCCATCATTAAGAAATACTTGTATATTGGTTTTTTATGCTATAAGTAAATAATATTTCAAATTACATTAATTTAGATTTTCTAATTTTACTCAAATAACGTGTGACAAAAAAAAAAAAAAAAAAAAAAAAAAAAAAAAAGCAATTATGACATTCCAATCTTTATCATTTCTATCTGAAATACACCAGAATATTTTACTTACTTGAAATAATAAATTTAATCCTTTAGCTTTCAATTAAAACTAAAATGAAATCTTCAAGAATGCTTTTTCATTTTTAAAGATTCATCTTAAACGGTAGGTATTGAAAATTTATGCCGAAAAAGTGGAGGTACCTGATTTAGAGTATAGGAAAAACTTAAAATTAACATATACTCTATGTAAGAAGAAAAATTCAGTTGATTCACATAAAGAAAAATGAAAACTCAAAGTAAAAATAATACAAATGAATAAGTTTTAATAAAAGCCTGTATTTTTAAAAAGACATTTTAAACAAAAAGTCCAAGTTTTCCTGGGAAATACAAGTCCGTTGACTTTTATTTCTTTTAATCTTAAAATTGAACCCAACAGATTATTACCATAGAAATCACTGGAACTTGTGAATGCATCAATGCAAATGAAGCGTTCAGAATCTGACATTTTCAGAGGCAATATAGCCTTGTTCTTTTCTTGTATGGTTATTGGTTGGGCTTAAATGATCCCAACAATGAAGGATAAGGAGTCTGTGAGGAATAATACAAATATTCGTCTAATGAGGATTCCAAAACAAAACATTCTGGTAATAGAGGCTTTATTTTGAAGTTTTAATATGTGGCAAATAAAGGCTAAATAAAATAAATATTGTCTAAGTGAAAACAAAACTTGTAAAGTTGAATGGAGATTTGATATATCTTTATGTTTCCTAGCCTATGACTGTTTCCTTTCCATTAATATCTCAAGAGTTTGCTTTAAAAACTGGAATATTTAATTTAACAATTATCTGAAGTAATTTCAGCAAATAAACACCCAAAAGTAACTTACCTCAATGATTTTTTTTGAATCTAGAAAAAAAAAAAAAAAAAAAAAAAAATTAATATTAGTTCATATATAAAAAAATGAAAAATAAAAATTATTCCAGTATAAAAAAAAAAAAAAAAATTTTTTTAATTAGTGAATAAATTGGGAAAAAAAAAAAAAAAAAAATAATAATACCAACCTGTTGGTCTGTCTAATGAACTTGAGCGAGAACTACTGGTTGAATGGGAAGCAGAATTACTCAAAGATCCATGGGAAGGAGAGTGGTTGTGGAGGTGACTCTCATTGACCATTGTGTTATCATCAGGTTCTCTTTGGTGGATTTCTTGGATGGTGTTAGAACCATTAGAAAAATCAACAGGAGGAATTGGTGCAAACATCTGTGCATTGTGTGACATGTCCTTTTGACTCTCTCCTCCTCCAGCAATCAGCTTTTCAAATGACTCCCACTCAGCTTGTAAGTAAGGAGTGAAAGATGGTACACGAGCAACAGGACTAGCATCCTGAAGAACAAAAAGTAAAAAAAAAAAACAAAACAAAACAACAATTATGTCTTGCACTGAAACAAGAAAAACAAAGAAAGAAAAAAAAAGAACTAATTTAAATGACAAATACCTAAGTGATTTTCTTTTTAACCAATTTTAGCTGAAGAAAATCTTTCCATTGCAGCAAATAGAAAATTCATGCAGAAGAAATTTGGATTCAAAGAAATCTAGACAACTAGAGATTGAAAAATTAAATTTCTCATCCAATGCCCAAAGTTGGCAGAAGACATCTGCTTATAATTTACTACATGTAGCATGCATCTAAAATTTTTTTACCATTAATGAAACTGGAGTCACAATTTTTTTTTTTTTTTCCTTTTATTCTAAAATCCAATTTTCCTTTTAAAATAACTTGAGATTTGATTAAATATATAAATCTCTTGTCTACAAACCGAGATATGAAATGATTTGTCCTTCCAAAGATGAGACTTAAAAGGAGGAACATGAGAAAAGCTAAGTGAGAAAAATAAAACCTGATTGTGAAAAGACAAAAAAGCATTTACAAAAATTGTAAAACATGCAAACTGGCACTTTCCATATTGCTTACATACATTGCAACAGGACATGAGTTTTTTTGTTTGTTTTTTTCTCTTCTAAAAAAAAAATTTTTTTTAAATTAAAAACAAAAATGAGACATTTGTCCAGAATTGGTATAAAGCAGTGAGGAGAGTTTGTTCCAATCAAATTCTCATGTACATCAAAGAGACAAAAACTAAATGCCACTGCTTAACAACTAATCCAGTGCCTTTACAATTAAACACAAGTGCCGAAAAATGGAAGAATTATTCCTAAGACATTTGGCAGTAAATTTAAATAAGCAACTACAATATGTAAGACAAGCAGAATGAAATCCAGTTTCTCAGAAGCCATTATATGATTCACAATTAAGATGCAATGAGTATATATGAATATAAAAATAATCTGAATCTTTATTTCTTGCTTCTAGAATATTTTAATAATTTTTCATATCAGTTATCACAGCCTAAAGTAAACAAGGGACTATTTATGTTGTTAATATTTCAATTAACTGAAGTGCTATCAATTATCAACTCACTTCTAAATAGTCCTGCTTAAATACTTTCTGAATTTGATAGAGTTCACAAATTCTTTCAAAGTTTTCTTCTAAGATATAGAGTATTTAAAATAAATCCAAGTTGAAGATTTCTGGGTGTAACTGGGAAATAATACAGAGGGGAAAAAAAATAGAGAAAAATTCATTCAATCCATTGCCACATTGTATGTATGTATGTGTGTGTGTGTGTGTGTGTATATATATATATATAATTTTTAAAAAATAGTAACAACTAACAAATATATACATGTGCACTATCACAGGTTGAAGAAGAAATATAAGAAAAAATTTCAGAAGGGCAAACTTGCCAATCTGTCAGTACTTACGCAGGGTACCAGTGGTGATTCCTTACACAGCCAAGCAGGTGGGCCAATATAGTGGCGCTTGTTCGCAAGTCATATGACTTCAGGTTAAATATGTGAAAGCAAAAAATCTAGTTACATCTGGTCTTTGATTCATGCATATAGGTTATTATAGTACTCAGGGATTTGTAACATTATTATTATTATTATTATCATCATTATTATTAGAGTCTAAAATCAGCTTAACTAGGGGGACAGAGAGAGAGACAGTACACATAGAGGCAAACTTAACATACAATCAACACAACTCAGCCAATCATCAAGCAGCTTTCAAATATGGAAATCATAATTGAGCAATGTCCAATTTACAGAATCTCATTATTTCAAAGGAGAAAAATACAGTTAATATATAAATAGGCCTGCTTTCATAGGTAAAAAAATTGTTAAATTCAAAGTATTTTTCAACATTAAGTTTACATGGGACAAGAAAATAAGTCTCAAGTATAGAATTATAACAGTAATTTAGGGATGGAAAACGTCTACATTTGAAAATGCTAAATTTAAAGTAGGAATATTTTAAAATCAAAAGATGAGATTTGGGATATTTTTACTTCTTCAAATTTTCAAGAAAAAAAAAAAAAATCTAACTTGAAACTAATTTAGAAAATGATTAAACTGGAAAAGCCCAATGCAAGAAAACTAACTAAAAGGATTATTTGCATTAGGATACTGAGAGAAATTACTACTTTCAACAAAGTAAATCATTATTATACAAATATATTGTTTTTTTTTCACAAGACCTAAGCACGATTGTATTGTCAAATAGTCAGTAATAATAACAGTAACTGTGCATTGGCTGAAGTTCCATTAATTTTTAGGTAAAAATTGACAAATAATTCCTGAAAAGTTACACCAAAAACATAGAAACCAAAACATTGTAGTAAACACCAATAAAATAAAAAACAAAAAAAAAAAAAAAAAAAAAAAAAAAACAAACTTACCATTGTTGTTAATAACATCAAACAATATCTCAAATTGTGAACACAGTATGCATATGATATATGTATATATGTATGTAGACATAACGAGATACAAGAAAAACTAGAGGTTTCTATGTTTAACCAACATAGCAAATGAAAAGTAGAATTTCAAGCACGTATATAAAATAATGCAAGCATATATACTGGAATTAGTTTCTTTTACAATCAATGACCAACCGAAAGACTAATTTTTATCTTAAAAATACAAATCAAAATTGACAATAATGTAATAGAATGGCAAAGCAATCAAAACATTAATAAAACCTTTCAAAAACCCATTAATTTTAAAACAGTCCATTTTAAGTTGATCACTAAGATGATTCTTCATCATTGAAATAGGATATATTTACCAGTACCACATAATTATCTTAAAAAACATCCGTTTTATATATATATATATATATATATATATATATATATCTCGTTCCTTTCTTACTTACCTGGTGACTTATTATGTCAATTGTTTCTAACATTCCTACAGAAGACGAACAAATGGTCTTTCAATTTAAGATGAATTCAAAAGAAACCAGAAGAAATGGAGCAAGATAACAATTTATAACAAAAATATCACTTTTGTTATCACTAATCAGAATTAGTGTAAATTGTTTTCCTTTATTCCATTGGGCAAGTATTAATGAATGTAATAAAATTTGAGTCATAACAGGAATCAAAATAGAGAACAAGGAAATTCCAAATATACTCTGATTTCAAGACAATTTTAAATGAGTTTTAAGAAAATGTGGAAAAAGATTGTATAAAAACACTAGACACACCTCTTTCACACGAGAAATCAATCCTTCTTGTACGATTTAATACTATTGCAATTAGAGAAAATCAACTGAAGAGTGAACAGCCAGCAAATTGCTCATTTAATCCAGAGAGAACTTGTTGATGAGAGAGGGGAGGTAATAATAAAGAAATCAATTAACTGACATTAAGAAGTGAAAGTAAAAAGCCAATGCCTAAATATTAGTTGTATCCAACAAAAGAACTTTTAGAATGATCATCTCTAAACAGATCCTCTTCTTACCTATCATTAAATACTGAAGTGTTCATTTAAATATTTGCCACCAAAACAACTGAGTTATCTTGACATTTATTGAGGATACAAAATGACAACCTACTTTTTAAAAATAATACTTTTCAAACGAAAGAAATAAAAACATAAATTGTATTAAAACTTTATTCCTGTAATTTATTTTGATAATAACCCGAAATTTTTTTTCTACATTTGAAATGTCATTAATATTTGATAAGCAAACATAAACAAATGCAATTTATAAAAAAATAAAAAATAATAAATCTGAACAATTCATTGACATAATCAAGGAAAAAAATATCAATCATTTTTAGTTTTGCACTAGTAACCTAAAATAAGTCACAAGACAAGAGATAGTTTTCTGAAAGATTTTAAAAATGAAATTCTTCTATTGCAAACCAAAATGATTACAAAATTTAAAATGTTCTTGAAATTATAATTTTGATGCGAATTATTTGACCACCTTCACCATTTCTCTTGTTTTTCCCCCATTGTAAATTAAAAAAAAAAAAAACTTATTCAGTATTTTCAAATGATTATTCAAGAAAAAAAAAAAAAAAAAAAAAAAAAAAAAAGAAAGGTCAATGGGTTTATTATTCCTTTCATCACTAAAAAGGAAAATGACTTTTTCCTATCATAATCGATTCCTAATCCTCTAAACTTCTTCAGACAGATCAATAATTTGTTCTGAATATTTTTTCCACAACGTATACGGAAAAAAAAAACTTATAAAATGCGACATCGATCTTCATCGAAGCAACAACATTGAAAATGAAAACTATACTGATAAAAATATTTTCTTTTTATAATTAATTAATAAATTTTGTAGCTTTGATAGTCTGGCAAAATGATATATTTTCTTTTATTCCTAGGCATTTTTTTTTTTAGTTTAATCTTTTTACTATTTAAATTAAAATACTAATCGTTTAAATAATTTGATCGTTACCTTTTATTCTAAGACTAAAAATTGTTTTAAAAGTATCAATAAAATTAACCTTTAAGTTTCCTTTAAATAGCAAACTCATTTTTAGGTTGGATTTATTAAACAAGAAAAAAAAGTGACTGAAAAGAATTTAATCTCTAAAACTAATTTCAGGCAAAAAAAATATACAAATGTCAAAATTTAGTACCTGATGAAGTTACTTTGTACTTAAGTACAAAGTAGAAACTTATTTACAAGTGTCACTGATTTAAAAAATACATATATCGAGAAAAAAGGCTAAAGTTTATTCATTAATTTAATGTAGATTTTAAATTATGAAAAGAAGGACATTATTTTTCTATTTGCCACAAAACAAAGAAAACTGATTCTATTATTTTGCACTTAGATTTCTTTATTTTTAATTAGGCTAATTTTAACTTATAAATAATAAACAAATATAAAATTGTCATTAGTTAACAACACAGCTGCACAATTAGATTAAAATCGTAATAAGTAAAATATTCTTATCGATTTACTTGCTTTAAATTGGATAATATTTTTCCATGTTAAAGTTTCTTTGGCTACCAGTTTTATTTTATTCTCTTATTAAAATGATTACAATAATTACACAGAAACATCTTATTACCACTCATTTATAAAAACTATTATTCACAAGTTAAATATGCCATAAAGGAGAAAATAAATTTGATTAACAAGCAGACATATTAATTATGTTACCTTAGGAAACAACTTAGAAAAACAACCTACCATTATTTTTAAAAAGCGATTATTGCAATAAATGATGAATAGAACAGAATCTTTAAACAAATTACAAGTTTGTAATCTAGTTATACATATAAATAAATGAAAAAAAAACAAAAGATGTTATAAAATTAAAATTGTTTGGAAAAACAAAAATAACGTTTAATATATTTCACCTAAGTAAAGTCGAACACCTAAAAACAAATCAATGTCGCCATTTTGAAAGACGAAAGGAAAAAGAAAAAAAAAAAACAGATCTTAATTTTCTAAAGAAAATAACGCAATAAAACTTATGATATAATATAAATAAAATAAGACCAAAAGATGAACATTAAATATTACTGAAAGTTCATTACCTTCTCACCAACGTCGCTACTGGGGCCTGGAGATTCCGATTTCTCTCCATCATCACCATAGGTAGCCAACAACTCCATCTTGGCTTCTTCCTTGTTTCTTTCTGGTCCTGACTCAGTCTCGTTCTGAACACTGACAGCCTCGATTTGAGTTGCGCAAATCATTAACATAAGTTCATGGCGCTCTTTTGGCAAATATAGTAGAGTCTGACACAAGGCCACATAAATGGATAAAAAAAAAAATAGTAGTAAATAACGCTGGATAAAATAGATACTTCAAAACAACAACAACTATCCTGTAAAATATACAAGTAAAAAAAACTCCTTGTGCACCAGGAACAGATGAAGAAGAAAAAAAAAATGCTCTAAAAGAGAAATATAAAAATGCACTTTAACTCACCATTAATAGATGCCATGTAAAATAGACAAAATTTCCAAACGATTATGGTTTGGGTTTTATTTAAAACATTCACTAATATTTTGCAATCGCAGAAAAATTTACTAATTATAATTAAAAATGATAAAGTCACCAACAACAACAATAAAAAATGATACTCAAACTCCTAACTCTAATCTTAATATCTGGAAATGCCAATTTCCCTACACAAAACAAAGTTTGTCTCTATATATGGCAACTTTTTATACAGATGTAGGAAACCAAATCCTTACAGGTTTTGTTTCTAAAGCTGAAAAAAAGAAAGAAAAACATTTATGTGAGAGAGAGAGAGAGTGTGTGTGTGCCACATAGTTGGGCTGAAATTAAGTATTTATCTGCAAAACGAGTGTCTCCACAGAGAACAAGTATGCCATGTTATCACAATGTCAAAGAGTAAAAGGAGAGAGATGGTTTATGACCCTTCCTTTTATATTCCTTAATAGAACGCCACCTAGGAGGTGACCTGGCAGATAAGACCAACACAAACCCATTCATTCAGGTGATATAAAGCCTTCCTATATTGTCTGATGTTCTGTGATTATGAACTTTCATTTTTCTAAAAAAAAAATACCAAAATTGTAGAAAATAATTTGAAAAATAATGAAAATATTTCCTCTTAGAACTTTAAAAAGCAAGTTTTTTTGCTTATTTCAAAGAAATAATTTTGGAGTTACCTGCTTATTTCCTGTTAAGCCAAAGCCCAGTAGATATTTCCTCAAGATGAACAATTTTTATCATTTGTCTTGGCATACAACTTTGCTGCAAAGAGACTGAAAAAGTTTGGGAAATAATAAATCTAAACACCAATATTATAAAAACAGGAATGTGTCAAAAGCATTCTTACTCTTTCTATTGTATCTTTTGATGATCCAAGCTTTTCTGAATGATTATGGAGGTCATGTTTGCCTTGCATAAGCAGTAACTGCTGATCATCTATATCTTGGCCTTATTTAAAAAAATAAATCATTAACCTTAAAACACACTCGTTTTAGACAATACAGTCATTGTTTCATTACATTTCACTTCCCAAATTCTGTGAGCAGTTTGAGGACAAACCTAAAGTAACACCTCAAAATTGCTAGTCTCAGTACTTGTATCCACCATTATAATATCTAATATAAGGTACACAGGAATAACATTGTTGATTTTATGATGCATTATGGCCTCATTGTCTTTAGAGATGTACAGGAAATTAACTTTGCAGTAATGGTCTGTAAAAATGTGTTATTTAAAAGAGGATAACACTTTAATAACTTAAAACTATAAATGCTTAAAAGTTGAAACTTTGCAATTTAATAATTTGATATTTGTTTTAAATGCTGCATAATTTTTATTTTTCTCCATAATTTCTAAATTAATAAAAATTTATTTTACGTCAGTATCCACTCAGTTGGGATATCATTTTATTAATAATTCTCAATAAAAAGAGCTTTTATTTTAGCTGAATTTAATTAATAGAATATGTTCTGATAATGTGTTTGCTATAATTTGAATATATCTAATTTGTTAATTTTACAAAATCATAATTTATATAAATTAAAAAAGAATTTCTTCACAAATACTACAAGATTAAAGTATACTCAATAAAAACTAAATTTACTTACTTAGACGGAAAATTCATGAAAGTGTCACTATTGAATCTTATCAAAATATAAATCTGTGCCCTGGATTCTTTCAAATATCTCCTTTCCTGAAAGAATTACTACTTTCCCAAACCAAGATACATGACCATAAAAATACAAAAAAATTAAAAGAAAATGGCTAAATCCTTAAACTCATGTTATTCAAAACATACAACACATAAATCAATCACAATCCAAAATAATTTAAATATTATTTACACCTATACATATAAAAAAATCTCCCTTTCATTTATTAGGCATTGAACTGTATCACCACATGTACATGAACTTACCCAACTTTTCCACTAACCTGATGAATGTTCATGAGTACTCCTATGCCAAAACAAATTTTGGAAAACAAATAACATTTTTGCTCTTGTATATAAATACTTGTCACAAAATAAAATCCTCACATTTGCCTTGATAAAGTCCCTCAGCAGATGAACACATCAGCTAAGTTTTTCTTTTCTCTTTATATATATATGTGTGTTTGTGTGTGTGTGTGTAAAATCGATAGGTTAGTTAATAAAACAAGGAGAAACGAAAGGGTACCAATATAATCAGTACGAAAAAACATTTATTGAATATTATTAACCATATGACAGAAATGAAGCACAGAAAAAAAGGTTTTAAGTTTGGAATTTTCAGACACGCGTATGTCCTTCATCAACAAAGCAAGAAATAAAAAGAGAAATAGGAATTACTCACCGACAGATGTTTTTGTAGACATACTATAAGAAGCACACATGGACCCTTTCTTCTAATTATATATATATATATATATATACATATATATATATATATGGGGGGGGGGGAATAGATATATTTTTATCATTAAGTGTATGACCTTAGTATGACCTTAGTCTAATGAAGTCATTTTAGAAGATGAAACACATTCATAGTTTTTCACTTTGTCATTAAGTTCCTTAATATGTGTTTAGATTGGTTTGGTTTATTTTGTTTTCGGCATATCAACCTCAATGGCAACAACATTTTTCGGATAGATTCGTATGAATAGAATATGTATTCTTTGGTTTAGATTGGTTTGGTTTATTTTGTTTTACGGCATATCAACCTCAATGGGTTATTTAATGCCGACAACATTTTTAGGATAGATTCGTATGAATAGAATATGTTTTCTTTGGTTTAGATTGGTTTGGTTTATTTTGTTTTACGGCATATCAACCTCAATGGGTTATTTAATGCCGACAACATTTTTAGGATAGATTCGTATGAATAGAATATGTATTCTTTGGTTTAGATTGGTTTGGTTTATTTTGTTTTACGGCATATCAACCTCAATGGGTTATTTAATGCCGACAATATTTTTAGGATAGATTCGTATGAATAGAATATGTATTCTTTGGTTTAGATTGGTTTGGTTTATTTTGTTTTACGGCATATCAACACCTCAATGGGCTACCCAATACCAACAAAACTCTTTATTGCTGGTAATATTTTGTTTTGTCAAAAATCTGTTTCTGGTAATATTTTTCCCTCAAAATTGTATTGTTGGTAATAATTTCTTCAAAAAGTATTGCTGGTAATAGTTAACTATTTGCCCATAGCTGTGGACCTGGGAACACCAGCAATTAAGAGGTGTTTCCACACTCCTCAAAACCTCCCGATCAGGGGCCTTGCTGCTGGATGTAGTTTATCGTCTTACCCAGGACACGGATGTAGTTTAATGTCTTACCCAGGATGGACTTAATATGCGTGTGTGTGCATGTGTAAAAATTCAGCTATAAATAAAATATATTTGTAACAACAATACAAGTAAAAGACACAAGGAAAACTTCCCTTCACCAACACGTTTTGTTCCCTGATGAACTTTATCAAGGTAAGTGTGGAGATTTGATTTTATAACTAGTATTTATACACAAAAGTAGAGGAAAAGTATCATGAAGTTTTAAAATTTGATAACCCTCTAAAATATTCTGAAAGACTAGCTGTATAAGGAAACATAATCTATGGAGGACCCTAAGTGATGTAATTTATTGCCTAATAAATGAAAGGGAGTAAATGTTGTTGAATTTTTTTTTTTTTTTCAATGTCATTATTTATTATTTTATTTTATTTTGCTTAATTATTTCTTTATTAATTTATTTATTTTAAATAGAGTGCCATGATTGCTTTCAGGACATGGAATGTTGAAGATGATTTTATGTATTTATCCAAAAAGTCCAATTCATTTGGCCAATAGCTTCAGAAGTTCCTTTAATGTTTCCAGTAAATAAGTAAAATTTCAATGTTTGCTTTTATAGAAATTCTGATTAAGTCAAGAACTTTTTCAAAAATCTCAATTACAATACTTACAAATATTAGATAATTGTTTGTTCTGTGTTTTAATATAATCAACCTCCACAAGCCTGGTAAACTAGACTTGTTCTCACAATACTTATGACACAAGGTACAAATCAAGTCCCCTGACTGACAATAATTATTATATTCAATCTATTATTCTTACATGTGTCTTCTAATGTGACTTTTGAGCACAGCTTATATATTTATCTATGTTGATGACACATCTATTTACTCCTGTCTTAATGGTAAGTCTGATCAGTTCAATAAGGTCAGATTGGCAGCTGATCTAAAAAAATGACCTACAATCTGTTGTTAACTGGGGCAAGAAATGGCTTGTTAATTTTAACACCTCCAAAATGAAACTGATCTCTTTTAATCATCTTAGAGAACCTTTTTTCTGCCTTCCATCAGCATGGCCAATGCTAACCTACAGGAGAGTGACTTCTCTGGCTAATGTTTTCTGCTGACATGAAGTGGAAAGATTAAATTGAACCGATTGTTAAGTCTACTGTCAGGAAAGTTGTTTCCCTGTGTTGTGCTAGACAATTTTTCTCACCAGAATCTGTCTTACACATTTATAAGTCTACCATTCGTCCATGCCTTGAATATTGCTGCCACATCTGATTTGGTATTTCTGCCATGTATTTAAAGATTCTTGATAAAATCCAAAAAAGAATCTGCAAAATTATTGGTCCTGATCTGACATCTCAGCTTTGTTCACTTTGCCACCACCGTAATGTAGCTTCCATGTGCCTTTACTATAAATATTTTCATGCTAATTGTTTTGATGAGCTTTCCTCTTTGGTAACTCAACTTAAGCAAAGTTCTAGATTGGCAGTTAGGTCTCATCATTTTACAATTGAAATGGCTAGATGCAACCATAAGTTCTATGCTAACAGTTTCTTCTTTGCACTTCTCACTTGTGGAACTTTCTTCCAGCTTCCTGTTTACCAGTCAAATTTGATCTTCAAATATTTAAATGCAATGCCAATCATTATCTACTGTTTTCTTAATTCCTGTTTTTTTATTGTTTTTTTCTTCTTATATTCTTTCAGTCAGTAATCACTTTTGCCTCAGTGGCTTTATTGCCTTGCTTGAGGTGAAATGATTAAAAAACAAAACATTTTTGTGTAACCAGACAATGCCACATTCATAAACAAACCCATTGAGTCACAGCTGAGGTAATACAGTCTGTTTCACATTGCACACTTTACTTTGGCTCAGCTGTTGCATTCACCATATACATTATCATCTATCGCACACGCAGGATCCCCCCAAAACAATCACCCTTCCAAGCACCTTGTAATAAAGCAGCGGTTAAGCAAGCTAGTCTTGTCAACCATTACTATTGTAGTGAGATCAAGCATTACTGGGTGCCCTTTAATTATTATATCTCATATCCGGCAAAGCTGTCTTGGTAAGGACAAGTATCGTCCTGGATAACTCTTGGGTGTTAAATAAACGTTAGCAATTTTTAGATCCCCCCCCCCCCAGAACGTATTAACTAATACCTGCCCAGTATTGTTCATATGCATATAGTCAGCACCACCTACACTAAGTAGAAGGTCTTCTCTCAACAGCCCATTGTGTAAGGGGACATAACTCCTGGTGCTTGCAACACCATATACACCCAACTTAGAGTCTTTTATCAGGCTGACCCGATTATCTGTTACAAAACTGTAGGGAAACAAAGTTTTCAATGTTCTCTTGGGTATATCTGTTTTCTTTCTTTGGTCCATAAGTTAGGGTAAGTAATGATAAGAATGGTTAAAATGCTTGAGCTCAAGTCAGCTTTGCGCTGAGTTAGAACAACTGAAGTAAAAGTTGTACATCAGTGGAGGTTCTGCAAAAACACATCTGAACACTACATGTTAGAAAGTGGCAAGAGAGCACAATTCTGCCCTTTTCAGAAGTGGGGTCATAAAATTGTGCAGATGACCTTTCCAGGTCCTTTATTACTAACATCATAGGAAAATGTATCTATTTATTGTTTTTTTCTTTATTTTAATTTTCCCACATATTTGTTTTTTGCCCATTGATGGGCATTTATTTATATTGTAAAATTGTCAAAACTCCATGGAAATATTTTGGATTTTTCCAAAGATATTGGCAGACGTTTAGTTTTAGATTTATTTCCTTCAGACCTTGCTATATTTTGAAAGACGTTTTTTTAATCATTTCCCCAACTGACTCATTTATCAATATAGTAAGTATGAAGCAGCTGCAATTAGCATGCATTTACTGCGATCGGTTGTGGAAATAAATAACAAGTATTCAACAACATCTCTTTGTTGCCCATGCAAATGGCTTTTCTATACTTAAGCTGAGCACAAAAGACAGTTTTTCAGTTTGCTTGTGAATTCGCTAAAATGGTAAATAGAATCATGGTATGATTCGTTTTAGTTTGAAACTTGTGTCCCAAAATTTGCAACAGTCAGGCATTTAGTTGTGACTGAAAATTTAATTGTGACAGTTTGAGGTTCATGTTTGCAGTGGGTCATGTAAACTTTTAAAACAATTGAATATCCACCAATTATTAGATTTACCATTTTCCAACACCCTCTTTTAACCATTTTTATTTGCCGCCTGAAGGTATTAACATCTCTTTATGAATAAATCTTTGAGTAATTGTTAATATTATTAAAAAACAAAAACTCCATCTTGCCCAAGAGGGAACACAGGAGAATTCTTCCAAATAGCAAGTTTTAAGTTGAAATATTCTGTTACTCCAGGATTCCATGTTGTTATTCCATAGCCAGTGACCATATTTGATGGTATATTAGATTCTTTGATTTTTCATGCAAAGTTGACATATCTGGTTCCTTAACTAGCAGTATTTGTACCTAACCTAACTTCGACTGTGATTTTAAATATAAACTGATGATCATGAATCCTATAAACCATTAGCAAAAACAGCAACAGGTGCATCTAGGGTAGGGGTCGGCAACTTTTTGCTAACTAAGTGCTGACTTAGGGTCTTTAAAATCATACAGTGTGCCAACAGCATATGTATTTTTATACAAGTCAAGGTCAATATACCTGTTCGACAATCTATTTTATATAGTAATATATACAATAATATGTCAAATGGTTTAGTGTGACATCATGTGTTTATTTATTAATTTAATTTTATTTTATTAATATTATAATACTAATAAAATATGTGTGCCCATAAATTATATCATATGAACGTCAAGATACCTTCTCCTATTTAATGTCGGCTGTTTATTTTCTATATTTGTCTGCATCCTGGTATTCTTGGGGAAGCTGGACATTTGAAATGGTCTGGGGTGACGTCATGTGTAATGACTTACAGGAATAAGTCTGCACAAAAAGAATGCAATTTATTTATTTACTTCATTTTTATTTTTTTTATTATTCAAATACAGATAAAATATGTGTGCCCATAAATTAAATCAGATAAATGTCAAGATATCATTCACCTCAGGAGAAGGTATTTTATTTAATGTCGGCTGTTTATGTTGCATAATATTAGCTCTTAGAGTTTTCAGTCTTTCCTTGTATTGGGTGCTGTAGACCAGGGGTTAGCAACCTTTTGCTAACTATGCCCCGACTTATGGTTTTAAAATCATTCAGTGTGCCAACAGCATACGTATTTTTATACAAGTCAATGTCAATATACCTGTTCCACAATATATTTTATATAGTATATATATACTTTAGTATATATTAAAACTGAAACAGCTAAACATCTTGCTTGCGTTGTAGTAGTTATTGGTTCGAACTTCGTGATATCATTTGTGGTTCTGTGCTATTGGAAGTTGCTTGGCACGCCATGTGTGGCACATGTGCTGTGGGTTGCCGACCCGATCTAGGGCATGTAAATATATGTCAAATATCAAATACAACAGAGAGTAAAAAGTTTTAAGCTGAGAATTCCATCAAATATCAATTGTCTCATTACTATTTTGTTTCACATAGCAGATAAAAATTCAGTTTTGAAATGTCCTTAGTACATTCATCTTGTTTACATGGCCTCAAGAGGAAAAAGAAAACAAACAAAAAAAAATCACACCCACACCCAAATGGCTGATCAGTTCTACTTAAAGGCGATGTTTCCAAATTATTTGACAATTTTTTAAAATCCTTAATAAATAAAAATAAACACTGAAACAAAAGCAAAATTGTACAATGGGATAAGTCTTTTTTTCTTAGAAATTTAAGTTTTAAATAATTCATCCAAAATCTGTCACACCTGAAAAATACATGATTTGTACCTAAGTGTGACAATGGATGTAAAAGCCTTTTTGATGCTATTGCTTTGGTAGATAGAATAGTTATGGGAGAGTGGTTTGCCCAGCTTCTCACTCCAACTCTTTTCTCTGTTTAATCACCATGGTACACCAATTATAAAAAAAAAACAATTTGGATAATTGGCAACGGGACAGATTACAAGACACTAATATAAAGTGACCAAAATTCAAAGTGTTTACCAATTTGGTTTTCTTTGTCTCTTAGAGTAAACTGTGGATATGGTTATCTGCCTTTGTAAAGAACTTTCTAAAAAAAGGGATAGTTTAATACTTACTTTATTTTTTCCACAGTATATTCAGTTGGTGAATAAACTTGTTACGTTGTAAACCATTCGTTTCATTCTCCTTTCTTATAGACTTCCTGTTATAATGTCACTGCAACCCAAGCTAAGCGTGCAGCTCAGTCTTGTCAACTACAAACTGGGAATATAAGTAACAACCACATATATTCAGACTAACCTCCTCCTCCTCTCTATTGAAATTATTCATTAATCTTGTGGTATAGAAGACCAATGCCAAAAAAGAAAATGCAGCAATAATTTCTGGATGGAAGAAAAAAATTCTATTTTTAAATAGAAAATTAAAATTTCCTGACAGAAATGAAATAAAAAAATTCAGTCAGATTTTGTTGGTTAGAGAGAAGCATTATTTTATAATGTCGCTCCCATTACTTTTTGTTTATTCATTGTCAAAAATTACCAATACCATCTGCCACTGGCTAGGGAACTGTCTCTTGAATCTCCAAACCATTCATACATGTATCTCCATCTATCTCTCCTCAATGCTGTAATCTATCTCTTCTTTCTCTATTGCTCACCATCCTCCCAAGACTGGTGTACTCAATAGCCTTGACTATATTACTGGGAATGCTATCTCTCTACATCCGTTTGCAAACATATTTGTGTTTGATGACTTTAACGCCCACCATACCAAGTGGCTTAAACACTCTGTAACTGACCCTCGCTGGCATCCAAACCCTTAACTTTTCAATTATTCAATGCCTCACACAAGTGGTTGACTTTCCTACATGTTTCCCCAGTAAACATGATGGTAAGGCTTCCCTCTTCTCAACCTCTTTTCTACCACCGTTGCAGATTGTTGTTGTGTCACACAGCTCTGCCCTCTTGGCAACTCTGATCATGCAGTAGTGTCTGTTGACATCTATTCCTCTCCCAGCAAAAAACCTGTGTTATCAACGAGCACACTGGGAATCATTCTGTGATTTCCTTCGCGATGTCCGCTCTGTTTTTTCTACAAGTATTTTCACGGCAACTGCCCCAACGAGCTAATTTTGCTGGTTCCCCAAACTGCATGAATTTAAGGGTGCTACTAGGTCGGCATCCCATTTCCGCCCTTTCACCGTCGAAACAGTTAAATGTAGTCACCTCTTCTACTCCAACAGCTTCTTATCTCACACTTCCCATCTTTCTTGCTCCCCTGATAGCTATAATATTCAAATGTAATGTCAATTGACATCTTCTGATGCCCTGATCTTGTTCCTCATCCTTCTCTTTATCCTTTCCTCAAACACGCCTCTTTACTCTTGCTCTCACTCTCTGTAACCCCGTGCGTGATAGTGGCATCCTACCTTTCTTGGGATTAAATTCTTAAAGAAAAAAAAAAAAACTCAACAAATCACTAAACAAACATAACGTTACAGAATTACAACAAAGAAAAAAAATTACAAAGAAACATGTTTTTTTTTTCAAATAAGATTGTTTTTTCCATCTTTAATTACTTTAGCCATTTCAAAAAAAAAAACTGACATGAGTGTATAATTGAAGAATTAAAAAACCAGCTGGTAATAGCCCAATTATAGCAACATGTCAACTCAAACGAAGGAAAACAGTTTAATGTTGCAAATGCCTCTTGAAAAAATAAAAAATTATCAAGCATTCACAGTTGATTTTTTTTACATAATTTGTAAACAAAATCAAATAATGCACGATTTTCTTTTGCCCCCCCCCCTCCATACACACAAAAAAAAAGAAAACAAAACAAAAGTTAAATGATAGTAATGAGTGTACTTTAATATACAAAACATTTCTGAAAAAGTTTTCAAATATATTCAGAAATAAGGTTTGTGTTGTCGGCATAACACACACATTCTCGTGACCAACTCAAATGAAAGATTTAGCTAAAGTGTAAAACAAATAATACACTTGAAAATCAATGAGGTAAAAAAAAAAAAAAAAAATTAATGGTAGAAGTAATTTTTTTATTAACAAATTCAGGAATTCTGTATTTTACACATATCCAAATTCATTCAACAGTCGTCTGAAGGAATTTGTCCAAAATCATCCTGGCCTGGTAATTCAAACTGAGAATTTTTTAAAGAGTAAAATAGTTTCACTCAAAGTCAAAGCACCAGCCAAGTTGGAAAAAAAAAACAAAAAAAAAAAAACAAACAAATAAAATAAAATAAAAACAGAAATTCATAAAAAAACAAATAAACAGAAACATACAGACAGACAGATGTTGCTAAGCAACTGAACAATTCTTTTTTATATCAAATCTGAGTCCCAAGTATGGGAGAAGAAGAAACTGGGTGGAGTGCATTGGATAAAATATCACAAGCAGGAAATTTTTAAAAAAAGAAAAAAAAAAGAAAAAAAAGAAAGATCAAGCCTACATCTGTTCTTCATCAATATAAACCTACATATTGTCCATCTCCACTCCAAGATATTTACAGAAAATAAAAGCAAAACCTTTGTTAATATTTACTAAGCTTTGCCTAGATCTGGCCCAAGCCCAAAGTAGGTAGCGTAATATTACGTCATAACAATCATGTATAATTTGGAAGAGTTGGTACAGGCTTAAAATTCAGTTAAAAGATCAAGCATTACTGTTGGTGGAAAAATGCCACAATGACCTCATCTATTAAGTAGTCCAATGTTTTGAGAGGAAAAGAAAATTGCAATTACCAAGTTTTTAATAGATTTTTTTTAATAAAAGTTAAAAGAAATCATATATTTTGATTAACAAAATTCCAAAATCAAAGCTTAAAGCAATTGTACTCTTCACCTATTTGAAAAATAAAATCAATCTTTTTTCTCTTTCATCTTTGAAGAACAAAACAAAAAAAAAGGAATAAAATTGTAATTGTTGTAAAAAAAAAAAAAAAAATATATTTTTGATTATAACTCACTTCTGAAAATGACCAATTATCTTATTACAATTACATGCTTGTATCTGCCTTTGTTTAGTTCATATGACCATTACTCCCTGCCAATACCTAAAAAATAATAGACTACTCCATTTTGATCGCATGGTAAGAGCAGAAAAGACACTACTTGGTTTCAGCAAGAAAATGAAAGAAAGGGAAGAAAAAGAATCAGATTAACTTGATATACTACACTTTCCTCTTAGCCAAAAGGCTGAGAAGCAAAGACAGCCGCATTAAAAGCGCCATTTTTCAGATGCACAGTATCAACCGATGGAAATTGAGTAAGGCAATCGCACAAAAAACCATATACCATAAATAAAATAACTGTCGGTTGAATCATTTTTAAATTATTGAGAGAAATCTTCGCAAGACAGGGATTTGGCCAATTTTATTTATTTGAGAATTTAAAAATTTTTTTTTTATATTTACCTCACTCCCATGCTATATCCAAGGAGCGAAACTGTCTCTTATACGTCTAAACAGTTACTATGCTACTATTTACTTATAATGAGGGTGAGAAGTGGATTCAAGTTTTTTTTTTCTTATAGAAACAAAACACAAAAGAAACAGCAGAGTGTCAATTTCATTCTCCATTTGGTTTACAATGACGACACCTACACATTCCCAACCACATGGTTTGAGTGCAAAATATGCAACTCTTTCAGCCACCCAGCAAATGGCTAATTAAGGCAAAATGAAAAATATGTTATGCTAATGGTGGCGATCTGTGAAGTAAACTTTGGGAGTAGTGGGTGAGATTGACAGTGTTTTTTTGCAGGCTAAGGCAAACCCCAAGCAAAACTAATTTAAGTAATCATTTAAACCATATTAAATAATATTTGCTGTTTTAAATAAACTAATACAATTTTTTTTAATATCTGTCTATATCTCTGAGATGATGTATTATGAATACTTACATTATTTACATTATCTGGACTGTTATCCTCATCTTCATTGCCATATTCACAATGTTTCGACCGTTGTACGCTCCGGCACTCTTCAGGTGACTAGACCTAAAGTGTTGCGAATTCAATACCAGGCCACAGCAGTGGTGAACCAAACTTAGAGAGTTGAGTTAAAGGGAAATAACTGAGACATTCGGAAGAGGCATGGCACGTGGAACTAGAACAATCTATCCTGGTGGATGAAATAAAGGGTTCGGTTTGAAATTCCAATCACCTGAAGAAGGCTGGAGCATACAACGACCGAAATGTCGTGAATCTGGCAATGAAGATGAGGATAACAGTCTGAATAACATAAATAATGCAAGTAACCATAATACCTCATCTCAAAGATATAGACAGATATTAAAGAAAAATTCCAATCACCTGAAGAAGGCCGGCATGTACAACGTCCAAAACGGTGTGAATATAGCAATTACAATTTTTTTTTAGCAGTAATGGTAAAGATGACAGACAAGTAAATTAATCCCGCCAAAGACAATAAAAAAAATGATTCTTCAAATTTTCCTTTAGTTAGGAATTAACCAACGCTTTATTGAAGGAGTTATTCACGTTAGCATCCACACCTTTGTCACTTTCAACAGTTTCTACCACCTTCTTCAGATGTACTTCTGCCAATCTTGAAAAGAATTTATCTGACACTGAAGACATTTTTTTGTTTATGTTTGATAATTATTGAATCTCACCGAATAATTGTGATATTATGATATTTACATCAACAGATGAATCCATTAAATAGAGATATGAAATTTGTCTGTGACAGAGTGATTAGAGAATTTGCTTTCTGACCATGAGACCCATGATCATACCTCACTATGATCGATTTGTCAAGAAGGTGACTTGTTGATTCTATCGGTCTGGGGAGGTGATCCCAGTGGGTAGCACCTTTGGAAAGTGATTGAAAACCACACCACAGGTTGACCGAAGCTCATGTGAGTGAAATTGGAGAGACAGAATTGTTTGTCGATGGTCGTGCTAGCATGAAATCGCAAGTCATCGTGACCGAGGGTTTGAGCATACTGGCCTTGCTCAAACTGTTGATCATGTCAGATTATGTGCTCTCAACCAGAAGTTAATTTCTGCTCAGTCACTTCTGATAAGTTAACCATGGTAAGATTTGAACTTGAGTCACATGATTTTGAAACACCACACACACTCATGCCTGAGTCGGTGGTAAAGTTCCTAAACCAACCAAAAAAGGTTTAAAAAAATAAATAAATAAATTACTGATATTTGGTCAGATTTTGAGAAGTAAGTAGGGTCCCAGAAATTCGCCCCCCCCCCCCAATTTTCGCCTTCCCCCACACAATTCCTTTTTCTCTCAATTTGGTTGATTGGCCCTTTTTATATCCAACAGTTTTCCTCATCATGGAAAAATCTTCAAGCAAATGAAATAAAAAGTTTTCACTTGCCAAAGATAACAATGAACCACCCAGACTTCAGAACAAAGACCTTCACCTATTCCATAAGATACAATTCATCATTTATTCCACACAAAAGTGGCTCATTAAGTATCAAAGAAATGAAGGTTTTGGGATTCTTAACAGAAAGCAAACACAATAAATATATTTGTTAGTTTCTTTAGGTCAAACGTCAAATAAAACAATTTACTTTCTTCCCCTCCCCAAACTATTAAATGATTTTATGGAATACACATATTTATGAGAGAAAGAGGGGGAGGAGAGAGAGAGAGGGAGTAAAACAAGAGGGGGATATGGAGAGCTGGGGATAGGAAGAGAGAGAGAGAGAAAGAGAGATCTACAGGGAAAAGAGTGTAAAAAAGAAAGCTGAATTACAACTCTCTTTCGAGAAAGCAAGTAGGGTCTGTCTTGAAAAGCAGCATTCTAAACCTTGGCTTATAACTGTACTCAAGTACAAATATAGGCATTACACAAGAAATCTGCCTATACCATCAAAGCAGGCCCTGACTAAATAGATGATCTATCAAACGATCAATAGATTTATTTGATGATCAAGAATGAAAGTTGTAAAATGACCACAAGTGGAGTTCAAGGCAGCCAATCATGCTTAAATCTTGTTGATATTTAAATGTCTGGCAAAAGGCCACAAAGTTGAGAGGCATAAAGTGGATCAAACTGACTATGGTGATAGTGTAACATTAACCTGTTAATGATTGCTGCATAGCAATGAGTACCCTTAACAATATTTACTCTGGTTATATATAAGATGTTGATCAGTCAATGTTCTTGACGTTAGGAGTGAAGACTTGCTTTTCTGTGGTTGAACAATCTCACTTTATTAATGTATGGAGGGAGAGAACAACCTCACTTTATTAATGTAGGGAAAAGGGAGAGAGTACAACCTCACTTTATTAATGTAGGGAAAAGGGAAAGAGAACAACCACACTTTATTAATGTATGGAGAGAGAGAGAACAATCTCACTTTATTAATTTATGGAGAGAGAGAGAAAAAACCTCACTTTATTAATGTATAGAGAAAGAAAGAAAACTGAACAGATGGGTTTTGTTTTTTTCACTTCAAATTGTCTAAAGAGACAAAAAAAAAAAACTTGTATGATATTTGACAGCATGACTAGATCTAGATATCAGACAAAGCAGAAGTGGGGAGTGGGAAAAAACAAATAAGATTTTCTTTGCCTGCTCCTCATCATCCTAAACCTATATCTTACTGGTGTCAGTTTAAACTGACACCTTCCCACCCCCACTCCCTATTTATCTAAACTATAATTATAAACTGTAATCTGAAAGACAAAAGGTCCTACTGAAATCTGTTGGAAATTTTTCAAGTTTTAATCTGAACTCAAGAAAATTCAAACAAATGGTCAGAATATGTAGAAAAAAAAATGTCAGTTTAAACTGAAACCAGGAAGAAATTGATAAACAATGGCAATAAAAAAAAATCTGCAAAAAAAAAGTACAAAGAGAAATTGTTTATGTTGAAAAATCTTTACTCAGATAATTGTTGGCTTTAGTGTGTTTAAAAACAGCAAGGGTTATGGTGGTGCAGCCATATTGCAAAAGGTCATCAAAGGATTTGAAATAAGGAAAGTTTGGACCTTGTTCAACCATTTTTTTCTCTGTCCACCTTATGTTTAAATGAATCCAATAAATTCATCATATTTTCTACAGCACTCCTAATGACAAGACAGAAAATCATCGGCTGTTCTAAAACTATTGTTATATGACACTATGGTTAGCTTTGTCTACTACTGTGTTAATAATGGTCTGCCTGGCCTTTTAATCAGGGTTCCAGGATACTTTAGTTTGCCAGCATTATGTCTTTCCCTGAGGATTAAGAAATGAAAGGCAGACGGTAACTGAAATGTTTTTTTTTTAATATAAAAAGAAAATGGCTGACATAAAAACATACACAAGTGGAGAAGAGTTGAAGAAAAACGTTTCTGAAGGAAATCTGCTTTCACCGGATGCTTATCAAGAAATTCTACATTGACAACTCCATGTACCCCCAATTAAATGCTGGAAAATTAAAAATATATTTAAAAATGCATAATCGTTCAGATAGGATTTTAAACAATTGACATATTTGTACAGAACCTCTTCAAAATATCAGAGATTCTTGCAAAGAAATTCAAGGAAAACAAACAACCTTAAAAAAATAAAAGTCATTTTTTTTTTAAAAATGGCCCTTTTAAGTACGAACATTTACCATTTTATGGTTGTGTTCAAAATGTAAAAATGACTATAAATTTTGGAGAAAAATGTATTTATATATAAATGAATATTTAGACTGGACACAATATAAGTGGTATTTGAAGTGTAAAAGTCTAAAATGTACAAATTGTTAATGAACTTTGAAAAAAAAAATGCCAAGCACTAGTGGTATGATTATTGTTTAATTTTCTTTTTTAAAGTTTCTTCTTCTTCTGTTGCTTTTCGTTTTCTGGAAGTCTGAAAACAGAAACAAAAGATATGTATAAAAAAAAAAGAAAAGAAAAGAAAACTCCACATGGATCGCCATTTTAATTTTAAAAGTTACCTCCCTTTGAATTTCTTTATTTCACATCAATCCAGAAAGAAAAAGAGAAAAATGTAATAGTTATTCTACTTTGTTGTAGTGAGTTCAATCCTAGCTGGATATGCAACACTTGGGGCTTTGTGCCAGAATAAACAATCGAATAAAGTTATCTCACCAAAGAGCAATTTATTCACCAGTCCTGAGGATATGACAAACTACATTTGGCAGAAAAGCCCCTGATTGGGAGATTTTAAGGAGCATGGAACCATCTCTTAATTGCTGTTACTCCCAGGTACACCTTGATCTGGAGTGGTAGCACATGTTAGGGTCCCAGCTACAAGCAAATAGTGAACCCACAAGCAAAAAGAAAATAAGTATAAAAATAAATTGTTACAGTAAAAATACCAGCACTACATTTTTATATAAAAAAATGACTAATTTGCAGTTTAGCACCCATGCTCAGTTTGCATTAAAAATTTTTTTTTTTTTTTTTTTAAAGCATTTCACCCCAAGCAAGGCAGGATGCAACTAGTACACAAAGGGTTACAGAGTGGGAGTGAGAGTAAAGAGGCGTGATGGAGGAAAGGATGAAGAGAAGGACAGAGAATAGGTCAGGGCATCTGGAGATGTCGTTTGACATTACATTTGAATAGTTAGAGATTATAGGGAAACAAGTAATAGGAAGGGAATTCCACAGACGGGAGGTACGAGACATGAAGCTATTGGAGTAGAAGAGACAGCCACATTTAACTGTTTTGACAGTGAAAGGGTGGGACTGTGATGCCAGCCTAGTAGCACGTTTAAATTCATGCAGTTTGGGAACCAATGAAAGTAGCTTGACTGAGCAGTTACCATTAAAGTATTTGTAGAAAAGACAGAGGGAGGCGATGGCACGTCTGTGAGAGAGCGACTGTAGACAAGATGCCAGATCAGGGCCAACCACATTGCTTATCCATCTCTGGATCTTGTCGAGGACCTTAAGGCAAACAGTGGGGGCACCAAACTATATATGGCATCAGTATTCCATGCAAGGGCGAATTGTTGATGTGTAATAGTACATGCTTCATTCCAATCTGGCTTGATAAATTTGATAAAACCTACTGTTTTGGAGTTATTGGCAGTAAAAGTTCGGATTCATTTGTGCTGCGGCAGCAATTCCTGGCATTGTTTGCATATATTCACTGTGGAAAGCTAAGCGCAGAAGAGAATGGCCTTGTTTACTAGTCTAACTTGTCTCCATTAATGCGCAAGAGAACTATATTGTGTGCACAATAATCAAGACAAGTGAATATTCTATTCATAGCTATTCTGCAGCAAATGTATGCAAACAACGCCAGTAATGGGTGCCGTGATGCAAATGAATCCAAACTTTTACTGTCGATAACTTCAAAATGGTAGATTTTATCAAATTTATCAAGCCAGATTGGAATGAAGCATGTACAATTACACATAAATGGAAGTATTCTGGAAATTCTTAATGCGAACTGAGTGCGAGTGCTAAACTGTAAATTAAAAAAAAAAAAAATTACCAACGATACATTTTATCTGTAGTTGAAAGCATACTATTGTGTTCAAAATATATTTAGTTGAAGCTATAAAATGAAATATTGGTAATGAGAAATATTTACATTTCAAAAACTTTATACTTCCAATAAAACAACAGTGGAATACAACAGATATACAACTAGAAAACCTGTATTTTTTGTTCCCTTACCCACTACCCCACTCTCATTTGTGGGGTTTATTATTCTCTAGTTTTTTTTTTTTTTCCCACCTTCCGACCCACTTCCTCCACCTCTTCTTCCAATTTAATCCTTCTTCAACTATTATTCTGCAGGTTTCTTGATCAAAAGTGTCATCAATTCCAACTTGGAAGGACCAAGTAATGAGCAGATACTACACTCTGATCCAAGGTAAAAAAAAGTATAATGGTCATATATACAAACCAACAGAATAATAGACTTTTTGATAACAAGAAAAAGAAAGTTTGCCAAATCATCAATGTAGTTGTGCTAGCAGCCCATGGGGTGAAGATAAAAGAAAGCAATTAGCAGGACCTCACCTGGGAACTGAAGAGAATTTTGGAATAAAGATATAGTGATCAAATATTTTAAGACACATTCATTTGGTATATCTGGTCACATTTTTAAATGTACCATGGACATTTTGGCATTTGTTAACTTTCTACATATGCTGTTATTATTTAAAATCACAAAAGGGTTTTGTTATATTTGTTTCATAAATCCTAGCCATGATATCACGGTCTATAAACAGTAATACACGAAAGAGAAGAAACAATTCTTGGCTATTGGCAATCACTTCTTTTTGATTTGCAATTTGTATAGTAAAATCAATTTTTGAGTTTCTACAATGGCTTTTAGTATTTGCTTTGTCATCATGTATGTAATCAGAGTGAATTAAAGTTCCGAATTATTTCATAAAATCCTACCCATGATATCATGATTTATATAAACATCTAGACATATAGTATGCACAAACTCTACTCACGGGTGACACTGAGCTGCAGTTGCCATTTGCATTTGGATACATGAGTTTTTGAGCTTTTTTAACAGCATCTTCATTTTTCTGAAAAAAGAAAAATGTGAAAGAGTATAAAAAACAATCAACATAAATGCTACAATAGTCATTAATTCTTTCTATTTTGTGATATCCTAGACTGTCTATATCTCTGAGATGAGGTATTATGATTACTTGTATTATTTACATTCTTTGGACTGTTATCTTCATCTTCATTGCCATATTCACAATGTTTCGGTCGTTGTACAGTTCGGCCTTCTTCGGGTGATGAAAGTTTCGAACCGAACCCTTCATTCTGTCCACCAGGATAAAGTGTTCTAGTTCCACATGCCATGCCTCTTTCTGATGTCTCAATTACTTCCCTTTAATTCTCCAAGTTCTTGGTTCACCACTGCTGTGGCCTGATATCGAACTCACAACTATTTGGGTTTAGTCACTGGAACTAACCACTGTCTTTATCCACTGGGTCAGTGGGCTGGAAGGGGCATGGCACATGGAACTAGAACAATCTACCCTGACAGACAAAATAAAGGGATTGGTTTGAAATTCCAATCACCTGAAGAAGGCCAGTGCATACAACGGCCGAAACATTGTTGTGAATATGGCAATGAAGATGAGGATAACAGTCTGAATAATGTAAATAATATCCTAGACTAATTGAACATAAAGCTCACAAGTTCTGGCCTGATTGAGCAACTGCGATAGTTTTGCTTATTTCCCGTTAGTTCTGATGTTTGGCATTCAAACTCTTAGATTTAACCCCATTCAAACCTTTTTTTGAAGACTGTTGTTGTGCCCCATAATCCACTTGATACAAAAGTCATTTTTGAAAAAAAAAAAAGCATGTGGAGTTAACTGTCTGTAAATTATAATATTCATTTTAATAAGATTTCAATGAGTTTCCTAGAAAAAGCAACAATCCAGAATGAATCGTCTCCAAATAAATGATTAAATATGTGTAATTTTTTATTAAGCTCAAATGATCATAACTTGCCAGTAATTGAAGTTAGGACAAAGTTAAACTAGCTCCAAAATTCTGAGACTCTCTCTCTCCTTTCAGATTAGATACACTGCATATCACTCGGGAAATGTCTCAAAGATTCCAGATGTCACACAAGCCCGCAGTCTTATACGGAACATTGAAATATATCTGGCAGGCAATTGCTTACCCAAATGCCATAGACAACCAGTACTTGTACCTGGCTTAAGTCCATAATATTAAATATAAATTGAAGGTGAGAGAGTCATATATGCCTAAAAAAACAAAAGTAATTTATTCAAAATTCTACTGTAATTAAATTGTATTAAAAAAATATAGACAAGTAGATTTTTATAATTCTAACAACATAATTTGGAAAATTGAATTTCTTTTATTGCAGAAGGTCTACAGCTTAATTGCCCGACATCCCTCCGCCAATGTAGTCGAGCCAGGTAAGAGAGAGTCTGATACTTACGAGCCAAGGATGTTCTAATGTTTCTTTCAATGTGATTCTTTTTGATGGATCAACAGTCAGAAGTTTTTTTACAAGGTCAATAGCTACAATGAAAAGAAAACAATAAACAGTTGAAGAAAACAAATCCAATTTCTTATTTCTTGATTATTAGGGATTTTACAAGTACTAATCTATTAAGTACATAAATGCAACAAAAAGATTGTCCTCAAGACCCTCGCATATACAGAGATATCTCGATTGGGTCCATTGTGGTGAAAGTGCTAACAAACATTGTATTAACTAGACTCACGGCGTTCTATAACAGTGAACTCCTCACAACCAAATGTGCTTTCGGTCTGGTAAAGAATGTAATGATGGCAGATATAGCATCAAACAATTCCAGAAAATCCCATACTCCTCTAATAGAAAACTGTATAGAGTAATGTTGGTGGCTCTGCGGCATATAGACCATATCAGTAGAGACTTCCTCTTCTCATCCATTAGAAACTGACTTTCAAGTATATCTGAATGTCTAGCTCTGAACTATATTGATCTACAAAGTCATTCATGTCTGAAACATTTAAAACCGTATCAGGAGTATGACAAGGACGAAACAAGATCCCCAATCGATTTCATCTTTTCCGAGACTATTCCCTGTTCTTATGAACAATTACCCCAGCATAAAGTTTAAAAAAGAAAAATTAAAAAAAGAAAAAAAGAAAACCAACAAGTTGTTTGAAAGACATCAGGTTTGCCACTCCATCGTGGGAGGATCCTCTACAGGGTCAAGTACATGAATTTGGAATGACAACCAATAACAAAAAACGACAAATGTCAGTGTACAAATTAATTGGATTTAATTATAACTAGACAGTACAGGAAAACATTTAGATAAGTGAATGCATGGAAAGATGTGTCCTATACATTTCTGTGTATCTGTCTATATCGCTGAGATTACTTACATTATTTAGACCGTTATCCTCATCTTCATTGCCATATTTACAACATCTCGGCCATTGTACGCTCCGGCCTTCTTCAGGTGATTGGAATTTCAAACCAAACCCTTCATTTCATCCACTGGGTTAGATTGTTCTAGTTCCACCTCTTCTGGATGTCTCAGTTATTTCCTTTTGATCCAACACTCCAAGTTTTGGTTCATCACTGCTGTGGCCTGGTATTGAACTCACAACTCAGTGACTAGACCCAAAGAGTTGCGAGTTCAATACCAGGCCACAGCAGTGGTGAACCAAAACTTGGAGTGTTGAGTTAAAAGGAAATAACCGAGACATCCAGAAGAGGCATGGCACATGGATCTAGAACAACATACCCGGTGGATGAAATAAAGTGTTCGGTTTGAAATTCCAATCATCCGAAGAAGGCCGGAGTGTAACAATGGCCAAAATGTGTGAATATGGCAATGAAGTTGAACTTTTCTGTGTGGAAAGATGTATGCGTTATCTTCTGAGGTTAAAAGTTGAAACAAAAAACTTAGCTCCAGTTTCTCTTTTGCAATAAAATAAGGTTTTCTCTTATGTTTCTCTTTGTCCTTTTTACTTTCACTGCAGCCTCCATTATTCGGTTATGAAGATTAGGAACTGCAGAAGTGTCTTATATTCAGCAATGCAGTATTCATTATTCAGATCCGACATCCAATTGAATGCGTCACATATGCCCGCCTTAGGCGAGTGTCATGCTCCTCAATTCCCCTATCCGTCCTGGGTATGACGATAAACTGCATCCGCGTCCTGGGTAAGACGATAAACTATGTCCAACAGCAAGGCCTCTGATCAGGAGGTTTTGAGGAGTGTGGAACCACCTCTTAATTGCTGGTGTTCCCAGGTCCACCCTGACCCCAGGTGGTAGCAACTGTTAGGGTCCCAGCTATGAGCAAATAGTTAACACCAAAACTGAAGTAAAAAGCATTATGAACTATTGCCAGCAATAGGCTTTTGAAGAAAAAAAACTATTGCCAGCAATAGGCTTTTGAAGAAAAAAATCTATTGCCAGCAATAGGCTTTTGAAGAAAAAAAACTATTGCCAGCAATAGGTTTTTGAAGTAAAAACTATTGCCAGCAATTTTTTTTTTGAAAAAATAATGTTACCAGCTATACATTTTTGAAAAAATAATATTGCCAGATATACGTTTTTGAAAAAATAATATTACCAGCAATAGATTTTTGACAAAACAAAAATATAACCTGGAAAAAAAAATGTTGTCAGCATTAAATGACCCATTGAGGTTGATATGCTGTAAAACAAAACAAACTCAATTCACCTATGCATTTAATGTAAGCAACATAATGTTGAGTTTAATTGGAATTTGTCTTTTACTGCATGACCTCTCTTGCTTGATTGTAACAAGTAAAAGAGGTACTATTCACACAAGACTCATTTCCACTTGATTCTGTGCTTGGAATTTGTGTGAGTTGGGGTCAGCATTTATTCTTTACAGTTTGGAGAATCTATTCACATGAGAATTTAATGGGTGGTTCGACTCCTTCAAATTTTGTCACCCAACTGGCTTCTATCAATCTTTTCCTGCTCAACATTCGTACTCGATCGTGTGAGAGAATCTAGTTTTAGTTTAGATCTGTTGCTGTGATTGACAGCTTGTTTGACTTAATTGTTTTTGTAGTCAGTGACTTATTATATATTTAAAGAGAGAGGGGAAGTTCACGTTATATTATTAGAGAGATGGGTTGCTAAGTGTAAAGTGTTCTTTTGGGCTGCATGTGGGCATAACACTGTGCATATACAAGCACAGATATAAAGAGACGGGCACTGACCATTCAAGCATCCCATATCACATATAAAATGAATCTAATAATAGAAAACAGTGTTTTTTTTATTCCCCCTTCTGAGGCCACTATACTGATGAGTAGGATAAGGCCAATGACATAGATATATATAGTTGGTATAAGGATGATCTTAAAAAAAAAAGAAAAAAGCCCTCCTTTCTCATTACGTGTCCCAAAAATTTCAGCTGCCTCTTCCTGATGTTAAGTATAAGTTTCCTCCTTGTTTGCATCCTCTCCAAGAAGAGAGAGAAGAAGGGAAAGAGAAACCTGACAGAGAGAGAGAAGAAGGGAAAGAGAAACCAGACAGAGAGAGAGAAGAAGGGAAAGAGAAACCGGAGAGAGAGAGAGAGAGAGAAGGGAAAGAGAAATCAGACAGAGATAGAGAGAGAAGAAGGGAAAGAGAAACCAGACAGAGAGAGAGAAGAAGGGAAAGAGAAACCAGACAGAGAGAGAGAGAGAGAAAAGGGAAAGAGAAACCAGACAGAGAGAGAGAAGAAGGGAAAGAGAAGCCGGACAGAGAGAGAGAAGAAGGGAAAGAGAAACCGGACAGAGAGAGAGAAGAAGGGAAAGAGAAACCGGACAGAGAGAGAGAAGAAGGGAAAGAGAAACCGGACAGAGAGAGAGAGAGAGAAGAAGGGAAAGAGAAACCAGACAGAGAGAGAGAAGAAGGGAAAGAGAAACCAGACAGAGAGAGAGAAGAAGGGAAAGAGAAACCAGACAGAGAGAGAGAGAGAGAGAGAGAAGAAGGGAAAGAGAAACCAAACAGAGAGAGAGTTGAAGGGAAAGAGAAACCGGACAGAGAGAGAGAAGAAGGGAAAGAGAAACTGGACAGAGAGAGAGAAGAAAGGAAAGAGAAACCGGACAGAGAGAGAGAAGAAGGGAAAGAGAAACTGGACAGAGAGAGAGAAGAAGGGAAAGAGAAACCAAACAGAGAGAGAGAAGAAGGGAAAGAGAAACCAAACAGAGAGAGAGAAGAAGGGAAAGAGAAACTGGACAGAGAGAGAGAAGAAGGGAGAGAGAAACCGGACAGAGAGAGAGAAGAAGGGAAAGAGAAACTGGACAGAGAGAGAGAGAAGAAGGGAAAGAGAAACCGGACAGAGAGAGAGAGAGAGAGAGAAGAAGGGAAAGAGAAACCGGACAGAGAGAGAGAAGAAGGGAAAGAGAAACCAAACAGAGAGAGAGAAGAAGGGAAAGAGAAACTGGACAGAGAGAGAGAAGAAGGGAAAGAGAAACCAAACAGAGAGAGAGAAGAAGGGAAAGAGAAACTGGACAGAGAGAGAGAAGAAGGGAAAGAGAAACCAAACAGAGAGAGAGAAGAAGGGAAAGAGAAACTGGACAGAGAGAGAGAAGAAGGGAAGGAGAAACCAAACAGAGAGAGAGAAGAAGGGAAAGAGAAACTGGACAGAGAGAGAGAAGAAGGGAAAGAGAAACCGGACAGAGAGAGAGAAGAAGGGAAAGAGAAACCGGACAGAGAGAGAGAAGAAGGGAAAGAGAAACTGGACAGAGAGAGAGAAGAAGGGGAAGAGAAACCGGACAGAGAGAGAGAAGAAGGGAAAGAGAAACTGGACAGAGAGAGAGAAGAAGGGAAAGAGAAACCGGACAGAGAGAGAGAAGAAGGGAAAGAGAAACCGGACAGAGAGAGAGAAGAAGGGAAAGAGAAACTGGACAGAGAGAGAGAAGAAGGGAAAGAGAAACCAAACAGAGAGAGAGAAGAAGGGAAAGAGAAACTGGACAGAGAGAGAGAAGAAGGGAAAGAGAAACCAAACAGAGAGAGAGAAGAAGGGAAAGAGAAACTGGACAGAGAGAGAGAAGAAGGGAAAGAGAAACCGGACAGAGAGAGAGAAGAAGGGAAAGAGAAACCGGACAGAGAGAGAAGAAGGGAAAGAGAAACCGGACAGAGAGAGAGAAGAAGGGAAAGAGAAACCAAACAGAGAGAGAGAAGAAGGGAAAGAGAAACTGGACAGAGAGAGAGAAGAAGGGAAAGAGAAACCGGACAGAGAGAGAGAAGAAGGGAAAGAGAAACCAAACAGAGAGAGAGAAGAAGGGAAAGAGAAACCAAACAGAGAGAGAGAAGAAGGGAAAGAGAAACCGGACAGAGAGAGAGAAGAAGGGAAAGAGAAACCGGACAGAGAGAGAGAAGAAGGGAAAGAGAAACCGGACAGAGAGAGAGAGAGAGAAGAAGGGAAAGAGAAACCGGACAGAGAGAGAGAGAGAGAAGAAGGGAAAGAGAAACCAGACAGAGAGAGAGAAGAAGGGAAAGAGAAACCAGACAGAGAGAGAGAAGAAGGGAAAGAGAAACCAAACAGAGAGAGAGAAGAAGGGAAAGAGAAACCAAACAGAGAGAGAGAAGAAAGGAAAGAGAAACCGGACAGAGAGAGAGAAGAAGGGAAAGAGAAACCGGACAGAGAGAGAGAAGAAGGGAAAGAGAAACCGGACAGAGAGAGAGAGAGAGAAGAAGGGAAAGAGAAACCGGACAGAGAGACAGAGAGAGAGAAGAAGGGAAAGAGAAACCAGACAGAGAGAGAGAAGAAGGGAAAGAGAAACCAGACAGAGAGAGAGAAGAAGGGAAAGAGAAACCAGACAGAGAGAGAGAGAGAGAAGGGAAAGAGAAACCAGACAGAGAGAGAGAAGAAGGGAAAGAGAAACCGGACAGAGAGAGAGAGAGAGAAAGAAGAAGGGAAAGAGAAACCGGACAGAGAGAGAGAGAGAGAAGAAGGGAAAGAGAAACCAGACAGAGAGAGAGAAGAAGGGAAAGAGAAACCAGACAGAGAGAGAGAGAGAGAGAGAGAAGAAGGGAAAGAGAAACCAGACAGAGAGAGAGAAGAAGGGAAAGAGAAACCAGACAGAGAGAGAGAGAGAGAGAGAAGAAGGGAAAGAGAAACCAGACAGAGAGAGAGAGAGAGAAGAAGGGAAAGAGAAACCAGACAGAGAGAGAGAAGAAGGGAAAGAGAAACCGGACAGAGAGAGAGAGAGAGAAGAAGGGAAAGAGAAACCAGACAGAGAGAGAGAAGAAGGGAATGAGAAACCGGACAGAGAGAGAGAGAGAGAAGAAGGGAAAGAGAAACCAGACAGAGAGAGAGAAGAAGGGAAAGAGAAACGAGACAGAGAGAGAGAGAGAGAAGAAGGGAAAGAGAAACGAGACAGAGAGAGAGAAGAAGGGAAAGAGAAACGAGACAGAGAGAGAGAAGAAGGGAAAGAGAAACCAGACAGAGAGAGAGAGAGAAGAAGGGAAAGAGAAACCGGACAGAGAGAGAGAGAGAGAAGAAGGGAAAGAGAAACCAGACAGAGAGAGAGAGAGAAGAAGGGAAAGAGAAACCAGACAGAGAGAGAGAGAGAGAAGAAGGGAAAGACAAACCAGACAGAGAGAGAGAGAGAGAAGAAGGGAAAGACAAACCAGACAGAGAGAGAGAGAGAGAAGAAGGGAAAGAGAAACCAGACAGAGAGAAGAAGGGAAAGAGAAACCAGACAGAGAGAAGAAGGGAAAGAGAAACCAGACAGAGAGAGAGAGAGAAGAAGGGAAAGAGAAACCAGACAGAGAGAGAGAGAAGGGAAAGAGAAACCGGACAGAGAGAGAGAGAAGAAGGGAAAGAGAAACCAGACAGAGAGAGAGAAGAAGGGAAAGAGAAACCAGACAGAGAGAGAGAAGAAGGGAAAGAGAAACCAGACAGAGAGAGAGAAGAAGGGAAAGAGAAACCAGACAGAGAGAGAGAAGAAGGGAAAGAGAAACCAGACAGAGAGAGAGAGAGAGAAGAAGGGAAAGAGAAACCGGACAGAGAGAGAGAGAGAGAGAAGAAGGGAAAGAGAAACCAGACAGAGAGAGAGAGAGAGAAGAAGGGAAAGAGAAACCAGACAGAGAGAGAGAGAGAAGAAGGGAAAGAGAAACCGGACAGAGAGAGAGAGAGAGAAGAAGGGAAAGAGAAACCGGACAGAGAGAGAGAGAGAGAAGAAGGGAAAGAGAAACCAGACAGAGAGAGAGAGAGAAGAAGGGAAAGAGAAACCAGACAGAGAGAGAGAGAGAGAAGAGGGGAAAGAGAAACCGGACAGAGAGAGAGAGAGAGAGGAAGGGAAAGAGAAACCAGACAGAGAGAGAGAAGAAGGGAAAGAGAAACCGGACAGAGAGAGAGAGAGAGAGAGAAGAAGGGAAAGAGAAACCGGACAGAGAGAGAGAGAGAGAAGAAGGGAAAGAGAAACCAGACAGAGAGAGAGAAGAAGGGAAAGAGAAACCGGACAGAGAGAGAGAAGAAGGGAAAGAGAAACCGGACAGAGAGAGAGTGAGAGAGAAGAAGGGAAAGAGAAACCAGACAGAGAGAGAGAAGAAGGGAAAGAGAAACCAGACAGAGAGAGAGAAGAAGGGAAAGAGAAACCAGACAGAGAGAGAGAGAGAAGAAGGGAAAGAGAAACCGGACAGAGAGAGAGAGAGAGAGAAGAAGGGAAAGAGAAACCGGACAGAGAGAGAGAGAGAGAAGAAGGGAAAGAGAAACCAGACAGAGAGAGAGAAGAAGGGAAAGAGAAACCGGACAGAGAGAGAGAAGAAGGGAAAGAGAAACCGGACAGAGAGAGAGTGAGAGAGAAGAAGGGAAAGAGAAACCAGACAGAGAGAGAGAAGAAGGGAAAGAGAAACCAGACAGAGAGAGAGAAGAAGGGAAAGAGAAACCAGACAGAGAGAGAGAGAGAAGAAGGGAAAGAGAAACCGGACAGAGAGAGAGAGAGAAGAAGGGAAAGAGAAACCGGACAGAGAGAGAGAGAGAAGAAGGGAAAGAGAAACCAGACAGAGAGAGAGAGAGAGAAGAAGGGAAAGAGAAACCAGACAGAGAGAGAGAGAGAAAAGAAGGGAAAGAGAAACCGGACAGAGAGAGAGAGAGAGAAGAAGGGAAAGAGAAACCAGACAGAGAGAGAGAGAGAGAAGAAGGGAAAGAGAAACCAGACAGAGAGAGAGAGAGAGAAGAAGGGAAAGAGAAACCGGACAGAGAGAGAGAGAGAGAGGAAGGGAAAGAGAAACCAGACAGAGAGAGAGAAGAAGGGAAAGAGAAACCGGACAGAGAGAGAGAGAGAGAGAAGAAGGGAAAGAGAAACCGGACAGAGAGAGAGAAGAAGGGAAAGAGAAACCGGACAGAGAGAGAGTGAGAGAGAAGAAGGGAAAGAGAAACCAGACAGAGAGAGAGAAGAAGGGAAAGAGAAACCAGACAGAGAGAGAGAAGAAGGGAAAGAGAAACCAGACAGAGAGAGAGAAGAAGGGAAAGAGAAACCAGACAGAGAGAGAGAGAAGAAGGGAAAGAGAAACCGGACAGAGAGAGAGAGAAGAAGGGAAAGAGAAACCGGACAGAGAGAGAGTGAGAGAGAAGAAGGGAAAGAGAAACCGGACAGAGAGAGAGAGAGAGAAGAAGGGAAAGAGAAACCAGACAGAGAGAGAGAAGAAGGGAAAGAGAAACCAGACAGAGAGAGAGAAGAAGGGAAAGAGAAATCAGACAGAGATAGAGAGAGAAGAAGGGAAAGAGAAACCAGACAGAGAGAGAGAAGAAGGGAAAGAGAAACCAGACAGAGAGAGAGAAGAAGGGAAAGAGAAATCAGACAGAGATAGAGAAGAAGGGAAAGAGAAACCAGACAGAGAGAGAGAAGAAGGGAAAGAGAAACCAGACAGAGAGAGAGAAGAAGGGAAAGAGAAACCAGACAGAGAGAGAGAGAGAAGAAGGGAAAGAGAAACCAGACAGAGAGAGAGAGAGAAGAAGGGAAAGAGAAACCAGACAGAGAGAGAGAGAGAAGAAGGGAAAGAGAAACCGGACAGAGAGAGAGAAGAAGGGAAAGAGAAACCGGACAGAGAGAGAGAAGAAGGGAAAGAGAAACCGGACACAGAGAGAGAAGAAGGGAAAGAGAAACCGGACACAGAGAGAGAAGAAGGGAAAGAGAAACCAGACAGAGAGAGAGAGAGAGAAGAAGGGAAAGAGAAACCAGACAGAGAGAGAGAGAGAGAGAAGAAGGGAAAGAGAAACCAGACAGAGAGAGAGAGAGAGAAGAAGGGAAAGAGAAACCAGACAGAGAGAGAGAGAAGGGAAAGAGAAACCAGACAGAGAGAGAGAGAAGGGAAAGAGAAACCAGACAGAGAGAGAGAGAGAAGAAGGGAAAGAGAAACCAGACAGAGAGAGAGAGAGAAGAAGGGAAAGAGAAACCAGACAGAGAGAGAGAGAGAAGAAGGGAAAGAGAAACCAGACAGAGAGAGAGAGAGAGAGAAGAAGGGAAAGAGAAATCAGACAGAGATAGAGAGAGAAGAAGGGAAAGAGAAACCAGACAGAGAGAGAGAGAGAGAGAGAGAAAAGGGAAAGAGAAACCAGACAGAGAGAGAGAGATAGAAGAAGTGAAAGAGAAACCAAACAGAGAGAGAGAAGAAGGGAAAAAGAAACCAAACAGAGAGAGAGAAGAAGGGAAAGAGAAACCAAACAGAGAGAGAGAAGAAGGGAAAGAGAAACCAGACAGAGAGAGAGAGAGAGAGAAGAAGGGAAAGAGAAACCAAACAGAGAGAGAGAAGAAGGGAAAGAGAAACCAAACAGAGAGAGAGAAGAAGGGAAAGAGAAACCAAACTAGAGAGAGAGAGAAGGGAAAGAGAAACCAAACAGAGAGAGAGAGAAGGGAAAGAGAAACCAGACAGAGAGAGAGAGAAGAAGGGAAAGAGAAACCAGACAGAGAGAGAGAGAGAAGGGAAAGAGAAACCAGACAGAGAGAGAGAGAGAGAGAAGAAGGGAAAGAGAAACCAAACAGAGAGAGAGAGAAGAAGGGAAAGAGAAACCAAACAGAGAGAGAGAGAAGGGAAAGAGAAACCAGAGAGAGAGAGAGTGAGAGAAAGGTGGAGATAAACTGGACAGAGAGAGAGAGAGAAGAATGGGGAGAGAAAATGGACAGTAAGTGGAATGAGGCAAGAAAGCTAACTTAGAGAGGTAACCTCAGCGTTACCATTATGAAAAATGGAATCTATAAATGAAAATAAAGCATGAATCCACTTCTACTTACCCTCACATGAGATGTCTCCCCAGTATTGTTTTGGAAAGGAATAATGTCCACCAAGAATTTGTTCTGGGAGTTTCATATCTTTTCTATCTTCTGAAAATGGAGGATAGCCAACTAGGCTGTAAATAGAAAAGAAATTTGAGAAATTTATGAAGTTGACATATCAAAAAGGAAAGTTCATCTGGACAATGACTATGAAAATATTCATAGAAAAGGTAAAGAGAATCTACGTTATGGCAGTGGGAAAGTGACTAAAGCCAAGATGCCAGGTCAGGACTGTTAAAATTGCTAATTTTTTGGATTTTGTCAAGAATCTTTAGTTATATTGCAAGAGTACCCAACCAGATGTGGCAGCAATGGTAAACATATAACCATGCAAGATAGATTCTAGCGAGAAAAATTGTCTAGCACAACATAGTGAAGCAACTTTCCAAGCAGCAAATAATTCAATATAATTATTTCACTTCATGTCAGTGAAAAATATGAAACCAAGAAGATGGGGTGATTTTTCTCCTGGAGGTTAGCATCAGCCATGCTGATAGATTAATGGAGATCACTTTCATTTTAGAGGCATTAAAATTAACTAGCCACTTCTTGCCCTATTCCGCAAAATATTGTCGTTCACTTGCAGCATTTCAGAAGCAAATTCAAAATTTCTTACAGGTGATGAATTTAAACATCCTACGAGACTGGCATCCCGTTCCCACCCCTTCACCGTTGAAACTGTTAGATGTAGATGTCTCTTCTACTCCAATAGCTTCATGTCTCACACATCTCGCATGTGGAACTCCCTTCCCTGTTACTGTTTCCCTGACAAATACAATCTCCAACGGTTTAAGTGTAGCATCAATCGACATCTCCCGTTGCCTTGATCTATTCACTTCCATTCTCCACATCCTTTCACCTTTCATTCCTATCTGCTCTCGCTCCAAATCTTCTGTAACCCCCTTGCCTTGATCGATCCAGTCTTTCTCTTTCTCCACATCCTCTCCTTTACCACTCCTATCTGCTCTTCCTCCAACCTTTCTATAACCCCTTGCGTGATAGTGGCCTCCAGCCTTGCTTGCTTAAAAAAAAAAAAAAAGTTGAGCTTATATGCAAATGAATTTGCAAAATACAGCCAAATCTGGCAACCGTGTTTTGATACTGCAACATATGCTAAACCTTTTTGCTAGACACACATGTTGATAATCCTGCTGATACCCACCGGGAATGTTTGTTTTGGTGAGGTCCAGAGTACAGTGCAAATACCAGATCACCAGCCTTGTACTGCCTGGTTACCTTGGCAACAGCTCTCAAGTTTGGAGTCATCTCAGCCTTTGATAACACCTTGGATTGCTTGCCGTGAGCTATATGTGCTGGCAAAGGCAGCAGAGAATTAATCCTAGTCCATATCTGCCAGGACATCAAGAGTTCACGTGGAGAGAATCCGCAGGATGTCAGCGTTCTCTGGTACTGCATCAAGAATTCTCAAAAGAGCTCACTTTGGGGGGAAAAAGAAAGTTTTCTTCATGAAAGTCTACACCAAATTTTGTGCTGCTCCATTGCTAGCTGGATGGTTAGGGTGTTCCTGCCAGGTGGAGGATCCCCAGCTCCATGCACCAGCTCTGAAATTCTTCCGAAAGGATAGTTGATCCGTAACCAGCGTGTGAGGGGATCCAAAGTGAGCAAAATGCACGTCCAGCAGATCTAGAATGGCTCAAGTGGATGTGGATAACATTGGGTGAATACATGGATACTGTGAGAAAGCATCAGTGATCACCAAACAGACTGTACCCATGAAGTTGATGGCGTGATACACATATAAGTAGCTCCATGACTTCTCTGGCAATATCCATGGGTGAACTGCAGGTCTGGATGGCTTATTTTGATGTATTATCTCTCTATATTTCTGAGATGAGGTATTATGTACACTATTTACATTATTCGGACTATTGTCCTCATCTTTGTCGCCATATTTATTACAACGTTTCGGCCTTTCAGTATCTGTCTATATTTCTGAGATGAGGTATTGTGTACACTATTTACATTATTCGGACTATTGTCCTCATCTTTGTCGCCATATTTATTACAACGTTTCGGCCTTTCAGTATCTGTCTATATTTCTGAGATGAGGTATTATGTACACTATTTACATTATTCAGACTATTGTCCTCATCTTTGTCGCCATATTTATTACAGCGTTTCGACCCTTCAGTATCTGTCTATATTTCTGAAATGAGGTATTATGTACACTATTTACATTATTCAGACTATTGTCCTCATCTTTGTCACCATATTTATTACATTTTGGCCGTTGAACACTCCAGCCTTCTTCAGGTGGTTGGAATGTCGGACTGAACCCGTTACATCCCTGCAAGATCAGGTCAGGTTATCTTGGAAACCGAGCTTTGTTTACCAGTCCTTGGATCCTTGGTTTGGCCCATAAAAGTTCTCAGCACAGACAGGTTCTGCTTGCTGGCAGGGTCATAACGATGTCTGACATCATCCAATTTCAGTTTTCCTAGTTGTTTCCAGGCTGACCAAGAAATGAAATTTCCTGTAGTTGTGGTATCTAGTTCCATCGCGAAGTGTCAGTCCTGGATTGTGATTGGGACACCCAACCTAGAAGTATCGTCGAGAATTTCACCGAGGATCATTTTGACAAGCTCTGATTTTGGGATTCAATTCATGGAAGGTTGGGAACAATGTTCCTGTTGCTGTCATTGCTTCTTTCTACAAACAGCTTTCAAATGTACCATCTTGTCACAAAAGTGGCATTTGACTTCTTTCTAGAAGTCTGTCACTTTATAAGCCTTTCCATATCTGTAACACATATATTCAGGGTCTGTGGAATTAGGTTGCTAGTATTTGTTTTTGTTGATCCTTGTTTTGGCTCTGCTTGACCTTTTTGAAAGGCCTGGTCTTGGATCCATAAACAGTTTCCTAGGCAACAATCACCGTGTCTTTGGTCTCAATAATAACCCTGGACTGCATGAGCAAATTTCTGCTCGGTGTCCTTGATCTTGAAAAAAGCCTTCAGGGCAGCTTCATTGGTGATAGAACAAGTGAATCTCTGTCTAAGAGCTTCATCTTGTGGGTTAGTGTTCAAAGGAAAGTCACAAGTAGCAGTGTTTTGACTTAGATGCACCGACAACTCCTGGAGAGTTTTGCCTGGCTTACGTTAATTCAGAACTTGAAACATTCTTGCACAATGAAACGGTGTTGTGTGAATAACTAAATCAGTTCACCACATTGTTCCACCATTCTTGTCAAAGTAATCAAAGGATAGTCATTCTTATCCTATTGGCGCGTCCAGGGTTGGACGATAAACTACATCTGGCAGCAAGGCCTCTGATCAGGAGGTTTTGAGGAGCATGGAACCACCTCTTAGTTGCTGGTGTTCCCAGGTTCACCCTGACCCGGGGTGGTAGCACCTGTTAAGGTCCCAGCTATGGGCAAATAGTTAACCCCAAAACTGAGGGAAAAAACATTATAAAAGTGTAAAAATAAGTTTTAATACCAGAAATACTTTGTAAAAAATTATTACCAGAAATAAATTTTTGAAGAAAAAAAAAAAGAAAAACTATTATCAGCAATATATTTTTTGGAAAAAAAATATTACCACCAGCAAAATACGCTTTTGAAAATAATATTACCAGCTATACATTTTTGAGGAAAAAAATATTACCAGAAATAGATTTTTGACAAAACAAAATATTAGCAGGAAAAAAAAAAGTTGTCAGCATTAAATAACCCATTATGGTTGATATACCGTAAAACAAAAACAAAAACCAAACTAGTCTTATCCTATTGGCGACACCAGTGTTTCTTTCATTCACTCACAGAGAAAGCACTGCAATAATTGTAAGAGAGGCTAATTAACAGTCTCTCCAATAGTTTGTAATGGGACGGGACAAAGGCAAAAAGATAAATAAACGTTCATCCTGCATTGCTTATACAGCCGTGTGATTAAAACATTCTAGAGACTTCTACAACTTTCCATTCGATTCTATTGTACAGATTCGCATATCAGTAATTCGCATTAGACAGATCTAGATGCTAGCAATCTCCACAACAATATATATGAATCTTAATTCATATACACACATGCAGTCACTAATTTAGATGTATGTTTGGGATTATTATCTTGCTGGAAAGTAAATCACCGACCTAGATGAAGATTTTGCACAAACATGTTATATATATATATATATATATATATATATATAATATCTAGATAAAATGAATGAAACAAAATTGGGTGTTTTTTTTATGAAAGTATTTATTTCTGTGTTTTTGTATATATTTATTTATTTAATATTTCAGACCACCTAGGTCTTTCCTCAGAAATCAAATGAGAAACTGTGTTTGTGTGTTTGTTTACAGCGTTTGTTTACAGCGTTTGTCGTGAAGCGTGCGCATGTAAAGACCTAGGTGGTCTGAAATATTAAATAAATAAATATATACAAAAACACAGAAATAAATACTTTCATAAAAAAAACACCCAATTTTGTTTCATTCATTTTATCTAGATATTATATACATATCAAGAAAGTATACGTGGCCTCTCATTATGCTATATATATATATATATATATAGTCAACGACAAAATTATTCGCACACCCATCATTGTTGAATATTTTTATCCATTTCTCAGAATCTAATGCCCATATGATGCCAGGTTTTTTTTAATAAAAAAGGAATATAAAGCTCAATTTTCTATATTTCTGAGATGAGGTATTATGTACATTATTTACATTATTCGGACTATTGTCCTCATCTTTGTCGCCATATTTATTACAATTTTTGGCCGTTGTACACACCGGCCTTGTTCAAGTGGTTGGAATGTCGAACTGAACCCTTTATTTCACTCACTGGGGTAGACTGTTCTAGTTCCACGTGCCATGTTTTAATGGATGTCAGTTATCAGTTATCTTTTTCCCTTTGAAAGTTCTTCACAGCCTTAACCGGGTATTGAACTCACACTCTTTGGGTCCTGCCACTGGATCTAACCAACGCCTTTATCCACTGTGCCATGTGTCCTTGAGGACATCTGCGGTATTATATTATAAACCTAATGTCTTCAGCAACCATTATTACCAGTGTTCATATTGCAATTTTTTCTGTTAACTCCTCAATTTTTACCAGAGCTCATATTGCAACTTTGCTGTTATTATCGCTTTTCTCTGGCACTCCTTATATTCCCATATTGTATTCATTTCTATGCTTGGTCGGCTCAGGAGATTTTTGTGGCCTAGCATGTGTGCTGATTCCTTAAGTTTACGAATTTTCCAATGGTGTTCCTTGTCTATGATCTCAACTTGATCCCACAATATTAATAGTCAATATCATGGCCTCTCATCTTTATAACTTGCTACAATCGTTTTCTAAAGTTTTTGATGAGATTTGAAAAAGTTTTTTCTGGGATTTTCTTCCTTTCTTCAATGGTTACATGTTCTAATTCCTGAAGGTTTTTTGATGATTGACAATTTATTCAAACTTTCAATTCTTGCCATAGATTTTCAATAGGATTGAAGTCAGGATTTATTGAAGGCCATGGCAGAACTGCAATCTTTTTCTGAAGCTATGCAGTCACTAATTTAGATATATGTTTGGGATTATTATCTTACTGGAAAGTAAATCACCGACCTAGATGAAGATTTTACACTGATAGTTGTAAATTTTCATCCAGAATTTTGATATAGTGCACAATTTTCATTATTCCTCTCATTGAAATTAATTGTACAGTCCCCTTGAGCTAAAACAACCCCAACACATCATCGAGCTGCCTCCATGTTTTTACATTGCCACTGTTATTTGGTAGGAAAGCTTCACCTTTCTTGCACCAAATCTTTACATCCTTATGTCCAAAAAGGCCAATTTTTGTTTCATTATTCCATAGTACTTGTACCCAAAACCAATTTTCTTTGTCCAAGAACATTTTGGCAAGATTAAACCAAGCAACAATGTGACATGGTTTTGAAGAGGAGTTTCTTTTGGTTGGTTTCCATTAAACCCATTTTTCTTCCATGCACAGGCAAATTCTCTGTTGTGGCAAACTGTTTAAACTTCTGTACTGACTGTACTGTAAATCTACGGATTAGCTTAACTGGTTTAAAATAATGCTGTAATTATTTCTCGACTTATGGAAATTAATAATCCTTTGTCTCAAGTCAACCCTTTGTCTTCCTCATCATGTTGTTAACATAATAACAATGGTGACACTCTATGCACCATGGTAATGTTCTTTGCTGAGATTATCACAAATATTATACTGAATAAATAGTTTAGAAGGCTTCACTGATAAAATAATTATGTAAATTACTTATACAAATTAAACAAATCAATTTAAAAACATATTTTCTACTGTACAAATAATTTTGTCTTTTCCGGTTTTGTATAATTCACCTGTCAACTTTGTTGTATCTAACCTATTGTTCTGAAAATTGAGTTTCATATTTTTTATTTTTTATTTGTGCTTATTAACATATACAAAACCTGGCATCATACAGACATTAGATTCTGAGAAATGGATAAAAATATTCAAAATTGATGGGTGTACGAATAATTTCGTCCTTGACTGTGAGAGAGAGAGAGACCATATTTTTCACAATATAACATGTACAAATATATGAGGAACAATACTTCAGCAAAGAATATATTTAGAAGACAATAATAAATTCAATTATATATATATATATATATATGTTTTTTTTAGTAGATTTAATATATATATATATATATATATATATATTGTGTGTGTGTGTGGAGACATTGAAGTCAAGACCCAGCAGCAACAGTGTTTCATACTTATATGCAATTGTCAGTCCATATCCATTGTGCTTTTTCTCTTAACAACACTAAATAGCCAAAAAACTGTATCCAGATCCACAATTATTTCCACCCAATAGCCTCTAGAATAATTCGAAACATAACTATTACTGCTCACCAAAAAATAAACTACCCACAATACATCACTGACCTGTATATATGGTTGACCAAAAACAATGTATATAGCCTGACAATTTCATATAAGCATGAAACATGTTGCCTGTGGGTGTTGACCTCAATGTGCACTTTCCATATTTACACGCACTTTCACCCGTAAATATAGCATATCTTAAAACTAGATCTTATCATTATATATAATTTCATTTTAACATTATTTTGATTTTTAATCATAATTTTATCATTTATAATCATATTTAATCGGTGGGGGGGAGGCTTCACGGAACATGCATGTCAAACCTGAATTTTTGGGTGTTAGACTAGTACCATTAACCTAAGCAACAGGATACAAGAATGCACAGTAATCTTGGGAGAAATGTACACATAATCAACAATCCAAATTCATATCATATTTGCTTCTCCAGCTATGGGTTAAATAACAGGTTCTCTAGCCTTGTTGGGCAACCAGTCTAAGAAAAGAGCAACTTTGAATTAAAAGCCTGGAGTGGAATTCACTCATTCTTTGCCACTTAATGCATTCCCACCATATAAAAAAACCTATTTGCTAAAACACAAACAGCAAACAAATTTTGTAGGTTGAAGTACCAATCTGAAACAAGGATTATATCTAAACTAAATGTTCACTGAAAATGTCGACATCTCCTTCATCCTTTTAAAGCATTTTAGCAAATTTACTGTGTAAACTCTATATGGAATCATTCATATAAATAATTGTTTTAATCTATTTGTTGCATAAATCTTATCCATGATAAACAACTTGTCGATATTTAGTTTTGCTCAATTTTGATAGCTAAATAAGCCAGGTAGGAAGAATGCATTGCCCCAAGCATCCAAGTTGTGAGGGGGATGCAGATCTTCAAAATGAGCACTGGAAATTTTGGTTTTTGCCTTGATACAAATACAACTAATTCAGTTTCAGCCAACTCATAATAAACCTGCAAAGTAAAGGAATCGGCAAGTAAATGGGAAGCATAATGCCACTTACCAAACAAAAAGAATGACTCCCAAACTCCAGCAATCAATTGCTTTTGTGTATGTTCCACGACCAGCAGAGGAAAGAACTTCAGGGGCAACATATGTAGGGGTGCCGCAAAACGTCTTCAACATACTCCCAGCATCAAAGAATTTAGAAAGACCAAAGTCAGTTACCTGAAAAAGGTGTAAAGATGATAGGTTTAAAAAAAAAAAAAAAAAATTGAAAGCAACACCTATACAATCACAGGTATTCTTTCAACAATAAATCACTGAAAAATCAAACAGCATTGTCCAAACACTATTGGGATCTGGTTGACAAAGACTCACCCCATATTTGGAATGGAAGTTCATACACCTGAAAACTTCAGAGATCGTTGTGACCTATGTATACTGGAGAAAATATTTATAATTAAATATAAAAAATCCGGAAGAGTTACTGAACCTCCAAAATGAGCTTATATACAAATGCAGACACAAACACTGTTTTAAAACAAATTGTTCCTTTCAAGAGTTCATTCTTGGAATCTTAACATCAGATATGGCAATTACATGAATTGATACTTTTGCCATAAACATATATATTTGTTATTCATACTGTACTTATGTACATGTGTACATGGGTGTGTATATGTACATGTGAATATGGGTGTGTATATGTATTGATGTATGTATGTATGAATCCCTAGTTACTTGTGTGTAAATTATTTGTGGATGATGCAATTATTGTATTGTTTGCCTAATTAGACTCCTCCTTTTTTTAATTGTAAGTGTTATCATTGCTATGTATATGTTAGATATTGAACGTGTAAAATATAATTTTATCCAGAATTGGGGCCACAAGCTATATAATATTAAAAGTTTGTTTATATATATGTAAACAGATGCTTATATGAAATTAGATTGGTACATTTGTAATCTTAGTAGATATATACTTGATTATTTTCTTGTGTCTCATTAATTTTACAATTTATTAGTTTGACTACCATTATTACTTTTATACCATTATTTTTATTTTATTTTCTCTACATAATTATTTATTTTATGTGTGTGTGTGTGTGTATGTGTGTGTATATATATATATATATATATATATATATTATACACATTTTTTTAACTGGATTATATTTTTATGTTAAATGTGAAATCTTTGTGAAAAGTACATAATATTTCAGAAAATTCTTAACTACACATTATCTTTAATATTAAAGGCCAATTTTCCTTTCCTTTAATGTATATAACCATAGGCCAGACAGAATATTTCGATTGCACACACAACCATCTTTCATTGATTTCTCCTCCCTTTCCTTTCTTTGTCTTTTTCTCCCTTTCATGTGTCGCTGTCACAATTGATGAATCTATTTTTTTCCGTAGTCTGTATCTTAAATTAGGTCAACAAGTCGAAAGTCAGTTGTTTCAACTGAAAATAACTTCTATTCATCCCCAAGCTAAATTTTTTTTTTAATTTTCTCTACTACCTCCTCTGAATGACTTCATCATCTTACGTTCCACAATTTCACATACACTTTTTTCCTGTCTTTATTTCTATATCTTTATTTTCACCCCCCCCTCTCTCAATCTTACTTCCGCATCTTTCTTTCCACAACCCCCCCCCCCGCCACACACACACTTTCACATATACACTTTTACATAAATTTTGTTATTTAAACCTGGAGAAATATTTTCTGTTTCCTTTTGGATTTGAAGGTCTGATGAATTGGGGCCGTTTTGACAACCCTAATGAAATAAATTATAACCTCATGAAGTTATAGTGTCTGTGCCTTTTATAATAATAATTATTGCTCTGTTTCTAACAGAGATGGCTTTGGATTTATATCCTTCTGGAAATATCCATACTGATCACTAATATTATCATATATATATATATATATATATATATATATATATATATATAAAATGACTTTGCAAATCAAGTTTTATTAACACTTTTGGTTTGGTTCGTTTTATTTTACAGCATGTCAACCTCAATAGGTTATTTAATGCTGACAAGATTTTTATTGATGGCAATATTTTTTCTTAAAAAATGTATCGCTGGTATTAAAACCTATTTTTACACTTTCATAGTGTTTTGATCTCAGTTTGGGGGTTAACTATTTGCCTATAGTTGGCACCCTAACAGGTGCTACCACCCCAGGTCAGGGTCAACCTGGGAACACCAGCAATTAAGAGATGGTTCCATGCTACTCAAAACCTCTTGATCAGAGGCTTTGCTGTTGGACGTAGTTTATCATCATACCCAGGACAGGTCAACTTTCTGATTTTCCCTACCATTTATACATCTTTTTAAATATTGTTAAAAATAAAACATTCTACAGTGAAAGACTAACTCTTCTGGAAGAAAGAAAATATACAAAAATACAATTCATAAAAAGACATTTTACCTTTATTAATGTATCTTCATCATTTGTAGATAAAAGTATATTTTCAGGCTGAAAAATAAAATTTTTCAATTATTAAACAAAAAATGTCTTGAAATGTTTATGCATATCCAGAATAAACAGTCTTGAAACTGATAGTTATCTGGAGATCAGGGTTCCAGCCAAGGTAAAATCTATTCTTCATTTTTCAGCCATCACTTTCTTTTTTTTTTCAAGTGTATTTTGCATGTATTTAAAACATTTCACTCATTTGAATATTTCAATTATTCTAATTTTCTATGAAAAGAAATATTCAGTTCAACACTTAACAAGTCTTTCCGAAGATATTTTCTTACCACTGATTATATGATCAGTGTGAAATTGCCACTCGGGAGGTCTCACTATTACTGTAATATCATCAAAACTTAGTTCTGACTAGACACTGAAGCTAGTTGTAAACGAACGAGAGTAAAAGATGAAAGACATTCAGAAGGATACACTGAGAGTTTTGATTCAACTAACCAGAATCTGCTTCCCTCTGCCTTTTCTATAAAAATTTTCATGGTAATTGTTCTGATGAGTTTTCCTCTTTGGTACCTAGACTTTATGAATTTAAGCACAGTACTAGATTGGTTCAGTGGAGTAATGGATAGCGGCTCGGATTGAGGAATCGGAGAGCAGAGTTCAAATTCCACTCAAATCCATTACATTCAGTTACATTCACTAATACCCTCTGAAAAGGGTATATATCCTCCTCTTCTCCCACCATGGTTTCAATGTAAAGAAGATTTTAGTATATCATAGGGAAAAGAAATTAAGTACTCAACGGATTAAACCAATAAAAATAAAATAAAAACCTGCTCTTGAATTAATGTTAGTCATTTTTCACCATAATGAAAATACAGAGAGAGAGAATTTTTCACCGTATTGAAAATACAGAGAGAGAGAGAGAGAGAGAGAATTATTCACCATATTGAAAATACATAGAGAGATAGAAGATTGACTAAAATGATAGCAGAGATAAAATAGAATAGGTTTTCAGAGATAAGCAAAAATAAAGACTTACTTTCAAATCACGATGTGTGATTCCAAATTCATGGAGATACTGTCAGGAGAAAATAAAAACAGTTAAAAGTTTATTTACACAAACCAATATTTGCTTATTGATACAGTGTAAACTTTTTAGAAAAATTAAATTTTACTACATTTTATCAGTAGACAACAGCACAGATTTCCATTTATAATACCTAAGCATTGGTACCAATGTTATATTAGGCAATTGTTTTTAGAGACTACCAAAAATATTATTTGGCATTTATTTTTACAGATTTAATCAAGCTGTTGTCATCTTGATTCAGACATTGTTCCTCCAGCCTTCATTAGACGAAAGCATTGTGTCTATACAAGATACAAGAAAGAATACATTATTGCAAAAGGTTTATATCGTAAAAGAAAGAATTTACCAGAGAGTACAAGAGAAAATAGACTACAGTTCAAAAGTTTGAGGAAGCCCTTGGTAATTTTTTAAATTGGCCCCAAAAGTAGTTTTGTACTTTAAGAGGAAATTATTATACAGGGTTAAAAAAAAAATATGTTATTTTTATTAGAAGTTGTATTATGACAAAAAGAAAAAAAGCATTTTATGATTAAATTTTGCTCTTGTCAAAACATCCTCCTTCAGCCTTGATTACTGCAGCACAAATTTTTGGCATTCATTGCAAAAGTTTCTCAAAGTATAAGTTTGATAATTGATTCCATTTTTTTTTCAATGACTCTAAGACCTCTTTGTTCATTTTTTCTTCACTCTTCTGTCAAGTTCATCCCATGATAATTCTGAGAGGAGTGGCAGAACATAGGGAGGGACAACCACCCCAAGGTACACTGTCATGGGGTGCAAAATCACTCCGTGACTGATAAATTTATTGCTGGGACTAGAAGTGAATTGCAAGCAAAATATTCCCCTTGCAATATTTTCACCCAAAAACATCTGTAAAAATTACACCTAAGTTGACCCAATCTAACCAAACTTATTTATGTGTTGGAAAATTGAAACCAGGTAAGCATAGAATAGACCAAGTTTTAATACATTTACATTATACAGATTATTGTCCTCATCTTTGTTGCTATATTTATCACAATGTTACGGCTGTTGTATGCTCCGGCCTTCTTCAGGTGGTTGGAATGTCGAACTGAACCCTTTATTTCGCTCGCTGGTGTAGACTGTTCTAGTTCCATGTGCCATGTCTAATTGATGTCAGTTATCTCCTGTTAATTCACCTCTCCAAGTTCTCCACCACCTTAACCAGGTACTGAACTCACACTCTCTGGGTCCTGTCACTGGATCTAACACCTTTATCCACTGTACCATGTGGTCCTTGAGCTCTCTGTATGAATTTCTGTGTATTATAAACCTAATGTATTCACCGTCATTTTTTTAACAGAGCTCATATTGCAATTTTCATTGTTGTTATTGCTTTTCTCTGGCACTCCTTATTACTGGTTCCCAGATTGTATTCATTTCTATGCTTGGCCGGCTCAGGAGATTTTTGTGGCCTAGCATATGTGCTGATTCCTTAAGTTTACGAATTTTCCAATGATATTCTTTTGTCTATGATTTCAACCTGATCCCACAGAGGGTGGTGATCTCCCTTCTCTCTCCATATGTGGTCAGCCACGCCTGATTTTTCCACTTCCCGTCGTGTTACAGCTTTCTGGTGTTCTTGAAGTCTTACCTTAAGGGGGCGGCCTGTCTCCCCTTTATATTTCTTTCTGCAGCTGCACGGGATAACGTACACACAGTCTTTAGTCATGTTCTCCTTACTCGGGAGAGATATCTGCGAAGTGTTGTCCAGCTTTTGAAGGTTGTCCTGGTGTTATATGGACCATAGATCCTTTGTATTTTCTCTGATAACCCCTTCACATCAGGCAGGCAGATTGTTTTCTGAGTGTTGTTGTCCTCCTCTTGCACCCACCCATCCCAGTTTATTGGTGCCACTGCCATGTACCCAGGGTAGTTGTTATGTTGTATTTATACTGAACAATTCTTTATCTAATGTCTGGGTTGCTACTTATGACTTTTGCTCGGTGTTGTAAGCAGCAGAAGATCCCTTTCTTTACAATATATGGATGGTGGGAGTTGATATTTAACACATTTATCAGTGAAAATGTTGGTGAAAGACGACCTAAAATTTCCTCCTTTTTATTTACTTTAATACCAGGTTTTATATTTTAATATAAAATATCATTCACCGACCAGGAGTGATATCGTCCCAGCATAGCCACCGAAACCATAATATCATCCCTGGCTGATGAAGACAGAGTATCGCACGTGTTAACACACGTTGTATGTTAAAAATCCTTTTATTTACCTTAATATCCTTTTTGTGATTTCCCACAAATACTTATTTCATTAACAACACATCATGAATTATTTTAGCAATGGTGGTCAGTAGTTCTTCAATCATGTGCTTTGCGGACAGAAGCATATGCCGGTCAAAATGTGAAATACGTTGAAGAAAGAACAAAAAATGTTCTTTAATTTTTTTTCCCTCGGTTGCGACACAGATTACAAACTAGTCCATATTAATGTTTTAAGATGTATTCCTGGGATGGTTATAACATATTCAGAGCTCCAGCCTGCCCGCGGTGACCAAATATGACGTTTCGGGTCTGGTCTACTTCGGTCACCAGGTATGGCAGTACTCAGGGTCAATCCCAGTCTGCTCGCTTGGTCAGGATCAATCCTGGTATCAGAGAACAGGCCGCCAGCCCACTCATAAGAGGGTCAAGCCAAATTTCCACTGGGGTATCTTAACCACGCTAAACCCAGGAGTTGAATACATGCATACAAAATTGAAAAATAAAATGGACGACACCCGAATAAGTCACAATATGATGTTTATATCAGAATATAAAAAAATATTTACAGTTCTTTCTTTATTCTTTTTCTTCTTTTCCCAACCCATTCTAATAATTGGTGATGGAACAAAAATTGCAGGTAGCTTCTTTAAGAATCTTCAAGTACTGTGATTTGTACTTTCATGGACAGCTCAAGGTTTATCATCAGAGTTTTTTTTCAGTGACAACTGGTTTTATCTCCAAGTACTATTGTTTGTACTTTTACGGACAGCACAAGGTTATTTATTGGAGTTTTTCTTCATCAGCAGATAATTATTATTATTATTATCTTCATCAGGTTGGCAAGCAGTGTTATATCAGAAATCTCTTTCTCCTGGTTGCAACCTCACTGCGACTGCAATGGCAACTGGCTCCAACGTTCTCCAAATCCAACTAACTTTGGCCCACATGGGCACTTGTATTGATGGGTGTCCCTTCCAACTGGTGTGGTGTGGGCGATTAGGTGGGTTTTATGCAAATCTCCCAAAATTCAACCAGTCGTTTTCTTTCTATTTCACATTTCCAATTTTGGAAGATCCCCTCCTCTTTTGGGAGGAGCCATTATATGATGTCAGCCTTTCTGACGTCATCTTCTGCTTTTAATTTTTTCTTTCTCAGGGAAATTTTGTCAGATAAAATTTCCCATGGATACCTTTCAGCAGACGACTTTAACCTCTGGCCCCCAACCTGCCTGCGGTGTCTAGCTGAATCACATAGTGTAACTTTTTCGACAAAATTCATACATCTGTTCCCATACCCTGGGAAAATAATTCTCTTTCGGACAAAAAACTAAAAATCGTTTTGTTTAACCCTTTTAGTCCGTACGCCATGTTAAATATTGTTTCAGGTAAACCTACCGTTTCTTTTTAAAATGATAATATTAGTAATTTTTCTCCTCACCCCAATTGGTAGATCATAGCATTTCAATGAATATATAAAAGATTTAGACATAATGATCTTATTGTAACTTGGTGCCACATATTCCCCTATAGAGGATTTTGATGCAAAAAGATTCAAGAGTTTTAGGATACAATTTTGGTTGTCATTAATGATGGCAAAAGCTTTGCAGGCTTTGCTGCAATAATAATATCATATTATTATACTATGCTAAGAAACTCAATGAAGGTCTTGGAAGTTTATTACAGAGAATATAGGGAACAATGCTTTATTGCTATATATATATGTATTTGGCTGTTAGGATAGATTCTGATATCAACCACTTTTGTTTACTTCAGTCTTTGGTGTTGTCATGGTGTTATGGCATTATCGTGCCAAGGCTCCATGGAGCTGTCATTCAGTCAACAATAAACACCCATATGAAACAATCTAGCCTCACAATCTTTATATAACTGAGGGGTACAGCTATACTTTTATTTCAGGCAGAAATTTGAAGAATGGAGCGATATGGGTAACAAAAAGAATCTGGTGCGGAAGTAAGAAATCGTAGGAAAAGAGAATGCTAAGATCTACAGAAATCCAGTCAAGTGATGAAGTTTTTAAAAATGTCACATTGAGATGGAGATGGTGACAATTGCATTGTTTCCTCGTTCTTTTTTACCACTGACTCTAACTACACAGACACGGCACCAGGGTCGGTGGGTTGTTGGCAATTTGATAAACATGTACGAAATGATGCAGGTTGCTTAAATTTTGGGGTATCAGTCGACACAAGAAGCAACGCCAGCTGTTTGCTGCACAACATGCAAACTTTCAGCTAACAATGTGGACGTTTTGGAACGATATCCTGATTTCGATCAACCAATTACAGGAGAGATTTCAGTGACCTAGAATGAACTTTCGATAAAGTTCAATCTGACATTCAAAGTTTGCAACAATCTTTTATGGGTGAATGGGACTCTCTCTGTAAAAACTGACTAATAAAGACACTAGAAAAATGCAAACCAGCTGCTACAACATATGAGGGTGATTTTGATGGTCACAAAGACTCGGTCACAAAATTACAGACTGAGGAATGTTAATACAAAAAAGAAAAGACAGTGTCTTTGTTAAACCAAAAAACCCAATCAAGCTTTTCAACTTCACTTCATCTTACAGCAATTATGTGTTCCCCAATTTACAAATAACATTACGCAGACTGTTGACTGTCGCTGTGGCATCCTGTGATCGCTCTTTCAGCAAACGAAAATTAATAAAAAAGACTATTCCTGAAGCACAATGGGTCAGGAATGCCTAAGCAATTTGGCTTTATTAAGCATCGGAAATGAAGAATTTGGACATGTAAATATGGATGTCATTAGTGACAAATTTTTGACCCCCAAACCAGGTCAAATGTCACTGCTTTACGAATCCAAATAGATGAAATGAATTGATCTAGTCTTGACATCCTTCAATTCAGGTTTTGTCAATGCACAGTGCTTGTTGGTCATGGAAAATCAAATAAAAATGTACTTAAATACTTTTGCAGAGTATTTGTAAGTGTGAAAAAGCATTTATATTTAGATTTATGCCTAGTTTCAGAATTATTTGTATTTGTTTTTGTATTTTTAGAATCTGGAAGAAAATTACTTGTATTCATATTTGTATTTCCAATTATATCACATCAATAATCGCGAGAAGTATTTGGGTTTCAGAAAAATTAGTATTTGATCCATTCCTTTCATTGGCCGCTGGTTGGGCTAGGGGGCGCTAAGCCAAGCTCTTGCTTCCCCCTAGACCAAGACCTCGACATGCCACTGTGTATGGGTGGCTTCAAACTTTTGAACTGCAGTGTAGCTGAATAGAAATTTTAATGCCTGTTACACAGGTTTATCAACTAATAATTCACCAAACCTACAAACCTGTTATTAACTTAAGGAAAATAACCAAGAAAAATAAAAAATATATATATATATATATATATATATAAAAAATGAAAAAAAAAAGAAAAAATGAAAAGAAAAAAATGAAAAAAGTAAAATGTAAAAAAAAATGTAAAAAAGAAAAATGTAAAAAAAAGAAAAAAGGAAATAAAAAAAAGGAAAATAAAAAAAGGAAATAAAAAAAGGGAAAAAAGAAAGGAAATAAAAAAAGGGAAAAAAAAAAGGAAATAAAAAAGGAAAAAAAGGAAATTAAAAAAAAAGGAAAAAAAGGAAATTAAAAAAAAAGGAAATTAAAAAAAAAGGAAATTAAAAGAGCTTCATTTTAAATCAGTGGGTTAAAAAAAATTAAAAGTAAAAAAGATAATTCAATTCCTCACATTAACTGCATTTGCCATTTGGTAGAAAAGCAATTTTGCATTTTCTTCTTTGAGTTGTCCAGTTGAAATTACTCTATCAAAGAGTTCACCACCTTCAATGCTAGAAAGAGACAAAAAATTAACTCAATATAAAAGTATCCTGCATTTTTGGGTAAAATGTGTTGTGTTGCAGCTCAGTCCAAACACCAGGTTCATTGACAGTGTGCGGTTTATGGTAGTCAAATACTTGTGACTTAAAAATTACCCTTTGGACAGATCATTACCCTAAGTGAAGAACAAAACAATTTCTAGCAGTAAACCAGATTTTATTCTTAGGTAGCAAGCAAAGGCGGGTTGACATGTAAGTGAAAGGGGATGTGTGCAGTTCAGCTGCCATCATCCATCTTTCTGCATGGTCTGTATCGTCCCTTGTTTGCCTTTGTGCAGGATGGTCAGTTTTATAGACAACAGTTTTCTTTGTCCTGTCATCTTCATCTAAAAAAGTAATTAATCTGCCTTCCATCACTTAAGCTAGGTCCTGCAGAGGGTTCTTGATTGGGCCTTCATCACAATAGGTAGGGAGAGTAGATGCGATAGGCAACAATAAACTACAGAAGAACTCAAAATTGATCATTGCATTTAAGTATCACATTAATATTTAAGCTTACCTTTTAAAAGTTCAACAATAATTCTTCTTCCATCACTTAATCTAAAGACAATTTGATGTACATTGGTCCTTACTTTCCGTACAAACAATTATTTTTATTTCATGGGTGATTTTCACTGGATTTCGCAATTAATTTCAATTATTCTCAAATTTATTTCCAAGTTATAAAAATTGTTATCATGCAAAAAAATCTCCCAAAACAATCGCAGTAATGAAAACTTGGCAATCCAAAATTTCAGGACTGTGGGTCCGGATCTGGCCCAGAATATTTTTAATTTGCTAAAAGAGTTGGCCTGATTCTAAATATATATATATATATATATATATATATATATATATATATGTGTGTGTGTGTGTGTGTGTGTGTGTGTGTGTGTGTGTTTAGGCAGCCATCCCTAATTTATACATGTTTCATTAAAGACGACAGACAAGGTATTGTGATTAAAATTTTTATTTAATTTTTCTTGTGTTCGAACAAGTGTTTTCTTTTCTGGACACAGAGTGTGTAGAAACTGTCCAAATGTTCTGTAATTCCGAGCGCGTTCAGCTATACTTTTAGCTATTATCAAGAATGATCTTATTTTTACTTAACTGGATATATGGGTTGTGTGTATGTATCTAGAGCCATAGGGATATTTTATTTTCTGAAGACAGTTAGCACATTGTGGCCGTGTTCGTAGATAATATTATGAAGTGTTGGTTTTTTTTCATTTTTATTATTAAAGCTTCCATTTCAGGTTATTATGTTTGTATTTTCTACTAGTGTGTTTAAATGGGTTCTAATAGAGCTGTGGTCAGATAGGTGTACCATAATTGTCTGGATAGACATGTAGTAGTGTGACCAATGTAATTATTTATGAGTTCAGTTTGATCAGGAACACCTTTTCTTTAAGGGTCATTTGATCTCATAAATAATGTTGATTCTTTGGAGTTTTGATTTTGAAGGTGTGTTGTTATTCTTGAGGGTAAGGTTAGATGTTTTAAATTTTTTGTAATAGATAATTAATTTTTTTTGTTCGGGTCAACTGGGGTAGTGTTTTTCTTTTTATATATATATATAAATATATATCATTTGTACGATTTTAAAATGAAACTGAAAACTGCCATTAATTTATCAAGAACAATTCATAAGGACCTCCTGTCTTCTCACCAGATTAGTTGAATTGTTTAGAATTTGAAATGTCAGTGTCATAATGACTACATAGGAAGAACCATCCAGAGATTGGAAGGTGGAATAGGTCAGCATGTCCAAAACTTGAAAAGAGCAATGTGATCATTTGCATAAGTAAATCAATACATCCGGGCCTGCAATAGCAGAACATCTGTCAAATAATCCATAGTGTACCTTGTCACACACCAAAGACAGGATCAGCAGAGGCAACAATAAACATTCAAGTGTTAAGTGTTAATGACTGTAATTTTTTTAATTGTTTTTTCAAAGCCTGTAACTATGTCTGCTAAATGCTCAAGTGCATCTCATGCCTGTGGTGAAAAGTGAGGCAGGGGGCATAACAGATGAGCTGAGTTTACACTAAGAGCATTTTTTGACTTCGGATATTCTTACTTTACAAAACGGCCGTTATAAGCAAAGAAACATCTAAACTGATCAGGTCTGGTGGCTAAAGTGGTTAAATCTTTCCCACTTGCCAGAGCCAAAGCCAGCTTCTCTCAACTTGCATTATTGATGCAACACATTCATCTTATCCAAACATTACCCCCCACCCACCCCCCCACACACACACACCCCTAGTAAACAGCCACAGAAATGAGTAAGAAATAAAAATTAAATTTAAATACTCACAGCTCAAGAACAATAAACAGATTCTCTGGTGTATCAATGATTTCTTCAACTCCAATGATGCAAGGCTGAAAAGACAAAAACAGAAAAATTTAACTCAAAAACAAACAAGGTAAATTTTAAAATTGTTTTTCATAAATCTTTTTCAGTGTTTCATATATTTTCAGACTGCTGTCTACATTTTTATTAGTGCCGATATTTTGAGCCTAAATATTATACAGCATCTCTGTATTCATTTTTATTATGCCATGAATTTTTCACAAAATACCTGAAGTAGGAAACAATGGAAACAAGGACAATAGCATAAACAGTATGCTCCATCCCCAAAGACACACAGACCAAGTTTAACTATTATATTTTCATTAGGCTTCACCCCATGCAAGGCAGTAAAGCCACTAAGACACAAGGGTTTACTGGGTGTGAAAGAATTAGGAGCAGAAATGAGCAGGAAGAGAAAAAAGTAATCAGGGGGACAGTAGAAAGCCATTGATATTGCATATAAATTTTTGCAGATTAAAGTTGGCTGGAAAGCATGGAGGTGGAATAAAGTTCCAAAAGTGAGAAAAGAACTGTCAGCATAGAATTTACAGCTACATTTAGCCGAGCTCAACAGTAAAATGACGAGATTTCAATGCTAGTCTAGTACTGCGCTTAAATTAAAAAAGTCTTGGTATCATAGTGAAGAACTCATCCGAACAATTACCATGAAAGTATTTAAAGAAAAAACACAGAGAGGCAACCATATGGCGATGGGGAAGTGAATGAAGCTGAGCAGTGAAATTAAGACTGATAATATTTCTGATTCTTCTTTGGATTTTATCAAAGAGTTCAAGGTAAATAGCAGGGGCAGTGGACCATATGTGGCAGCAATATTCTAAGCATAAACGAATGGTAGACTTATAGATATGTATGTTCAAAAATAATCTTTCGGCCGTAGAATGCAGAGTAAATTTTTTATATTTATTTTAAGTGGGGAGAAGCATCAAGAGTAAGAATATAAATGCTCTTATTTTCCACATTTAATTTTTTTTTCAAAGGACAGTGTGGCCTTGTATCATAACACTTCATACTTACATGATTGACAGATTTTAATATCTTGGCTTCCAACATTATACGAGATGGATCAGTCTAAAAAAAATAAAATAAAATAAAAAAATTTAAAAAAAAATTTTTTTTAAATTAAAAAAAAAAATTTTTTAAAACTAAAAAAAAGAATTAAAAAAAAATTTTAAAAAAAATTTTTTTTTAATTTTTAAAAAAATAAAAAATAAAAAAAAATAAGAGCCATAGCCAAGAGCCATAGAGCAAAGTGACCATAATAATGAGAAGTTAGGTTTGCTTCGGTTAATGGCACATCAACTCCTTATGGGTCATTTAATGCCAAAATTTAATTTTCTTGGGAGATTTGGTAATTTTTTTTTTTTCAAAAATGTATTACTGGTAATTTTTTTGACTATGAAAATGTATTGCTGGTATTTTTACTACTAAAAGAGGGCTCACTATTTGTCTACATTTGGAACCCTAACAGGTGCTACCACTCCAGGTCAGGTTGAACCTGGGAACAACAGCAAGAGGCAATTCCACACTCCTCAAAGACCCCCAATCAGACATCTTGTTGTTGAATGTATCTTATTGTCATACCCAGGATGATCAGGGAGAAGTGAATTCATGCCTTTTCCAAGAGACTTAGAGCAAAATGACCATAAACAACCACAGAGAGAATTGAAATTCTTTTTGCCAGTTTTGTTCGTGATAATGGCCATTATGTCACTCAGTAATTCTAATTTATATACAATATATAAGTATTTTAAAAATTCAAATATTTCTAAATTATTATGTTATTCTTTCTCTTGCTGTTAAAATCTAAATTGGTTTAAATAAATCAATTGAAAAATGAGAGAATTTATTGATAAATCCTTATCTGTTGCAATTTGACTATATATTTTCTAAATCAGAATTTAGCATGCAGAGAGGCTTTAATACATGATATATAAATACTTACCATCTGCACCTTATCAGTTAAAGAAAACTTCTTCTTGGGAATTATTTTTACAGCAAATTTATTACAAGACCCTTTTGAAAATCCAAGCTTAACTTCTCCGCAGGCACCTCTGGAAAAAAAAAATATATAAAATGTCACAGAGTTCCACTGATAGAATATTTTGTTATAAAAATTTCTATTTTTCTTATCATTCAGATAAAAAAAATGACAGAAAATTGGATATATGAACATCTGTCTATATTTCTGAGATGAGGTATTGTAAACTATTTATACGATTTACATTGTTGTCCTCATCTTTATTGTCATATTCACAATGTTTCAGTCTTCTTCAGGTTGGAATTTTGAATCAAACCCTGTATTTTGTCCGCCATGCCTCTCCAAGTTTTTGTTTACCTTCACTTTGGTCAGATATTGAACTGATAACTCTTTACGTCAAGTCACTGGGTTACTTCAACCTTCACTTTTATCCAAAAAAACTAAGCCATGTGTCCTCAGGGACATCAGTGAATGAATTTGGGGGGCTTATGATCCTAATGTCTCAGTGGTCATTTTTTAACCAGAGCTCATATTACAATTTGTTCTTATGGTTTGCTTTTTTTTCCTCTAGCACTTTGTATTACTGGTTCCCATATTGTATTCATGTCTATGTTCGGCTGTCTTAGGAGATATTTGTGGCCGAACATATGTGCTGATTCCTTAAGTTTTTGTATTTTCCAGTGATGTTCGCTGTCTATTATTTCAACCACATCCCACGGGGGGGGGGATGATCTCCCTTTTTTCTCTATATATGGTCAGCCATACCTGATTTTTCTATTTCCCTTTATGTTATGGCTTTACGACGTTCTTACAGTCTTACCTTAAGGGGGGGCGTTTCTCCTTTATAATTCTTGCCACAACTGAATGGGACGGCATAAAGGAGAAACAGCCCCCCACCCATCCACAATCTTATTGAAGGCACTATCAATAGCTACAGCTACATAGATATTCTCAGTGTTGCTTTTTTACCATGTTGCCCATTCCAGATGAGGTAGTCTGCATTGATTTTGTACCTGTGCTCTCAATAAAGTCATGAATCTATCAATCCCAATCCGTCAATTCATATGGTATTGGTAATGTGATGAGAACCAGCAAATAATCTGCATTACCGTCAGAAATGCAATGAGGGATCCAACCATTATGCCACCCAACACCTTAACTACCCAGAAATTTACCATCAATTGCACAAGACAAAAATGTTAAATACTTACTTCCCCAAAAGTTTTGTTAAGGTGTATTTCTCTGTCACTTCTTTCGGCAAATTGTAGTCTGTATTTTGTAAGTCATTATAAAGATAAACTGAAATAAATGAAATTAAAAATCCTTTAGTTTCTTATTCCACATATTTTGCAGATTATTATCTTCATTTTGATTGTTTTTAACATGTTTCAGTCAATATATGATAACATACAAGACATTTTTATTCCCTCAAAAAAAAAAAACAAAAAAAAAAATGTAGATGAGGCTTAAATATTCCCTACTGGCGGTTCCTTTGTGGACATAAGTCTTCTATCAAATATGGTATTCCATAGATCTTCAGTTTTGTTATTATTAACACATTTAAATTAATACATTATTTGATTTCCTTCATGAAACAATGAATTGGGTTTTACTGAAGAAAGGAAAGGTGTGAATTGAAGCGATCATCTCATTGATCAGCTTTGGGTGTTGGACATTTGGACGACCGGAAAAGACTTGAAGGTGACAAAGAAAGGATGACCTTTTATTTTATACTGAGGTACAACTTTTCAAAAGTTGTACCCCAGTATAAAATACAAAGTGGAGAGAAATCACTGTTTACTGGATAAGTCTAGAATACAGTAATTAATTTCTCTTTTTTCTAAATGTTTCTGTGAATTTTCTTCTCGTTATATTTTAACCCTCTGAATGTTAACATCTGACCTTATTTGTTGACTCTTGAGATTTTGGGTAAATTTCATGACTCCAGAACTGCTTGTCTAACTGAACAAATCAACAACGAAAAACAGCAAATGTCCAATACAAAGTTGCTCAGAGACACCATTCAGTATCTGTCTATATTTCTGAGATGAGGTATTATGTACACTATTTACATTCTTCGGACTATTGTCCTCATCTTTGTCACCATATTTATTACAACGTTTCAGCCATTGTATGTTCCGGTCTTCTTCAGGTGGTTGGAATGTCAAACTGAACTCTTTATTTCACTCACTGGGGTAGACTCTTCTAGTTCCACTTGCCATGTTTAATGGATGTCAGTTATCAGTTATCTCCTGTTAATTTCCCTCTGAAAGTTCTCCACTGCCTTAGCCGGGTATTGAACTCACACCTCAAGGACACATGGCACAGTGGATAAAAGGTGTTAGTTAGATCCAGTGACAGGACCCAAAGAGTGTTTCTATCGGATTTCTTGTCAAGTTCAATGGGTTTTAAGAAATATTTTTGTCAGGGGTTAGACTTTTGGTTTTTTTTAACAGATTTCATAATGTCATTCCTAACTTTCAACTTCAACTTTCAAAAGTTGAATTAAAGAATCTCTATATATAAAATGATGTAAATTCCGTTAGTCCATCTGTCCATTACACTCTCTCAAATAGCTATACATGCAGCATGCTCAAGAGTAAGAAATCCTAAGAATTTTTTCTTCACTAGGAAAAAGGAAAAAATAAATTTTCTTAAAAAATATTGTTTACCATGAGTCATAGAAAATTTTTTAAATTATTAAACTGCGAAGTAGGTTTTTGTCAAATTATTTTTCCAAACAAATCAGTTTATTCAAATTTTATCAATTGGTTTGCGAAATTGAACGACACGTAGAGATTGTAAATCTCGATAAAAAATGTTAGCGATAACTTCAACAATACTAAATACTGTGAGGATTTGAAGTCACTAAATTCTTGTTATAAGAAAAAAGATTACTATTCCAACAGATCAAAGTCTACCAAAATCTGATGTCCTAATTTCACCCCCCCCCACCTGAAATCCTGAAATTCCTTTTCAGATTTTCTCCTGGTTGAGAACCACTTAATTTAGACAAAACTGAGCCCAGATATTAGTAGGCCAAGAGATGTTTGTGTCAAGATTCAATGACAAGGATGCATGTTGCTTCTGTTAAACATTAAATTGTACAATTCTTACCTTTGTTATATTTGTAAGACAATGCAATTTCGTCATTATTACTGAGCACCTGTTTGTTTCCTTTCCCTGAGAGAAAAAAAATTTAAAAATTAAAAAAAAAAAAAAATGATGAAAATTCAAAATTGGGAGGTGCAGAGATAAACAGTTTAAAAAGGTAAATTTTTTGACAGAATTTCTGAGATTATTGAAAGTGACATTAACAAATTGATTCATGAGGAACAAGTTTTCTTGCCTTGCATTTTACCATTCTTTTCAGTGCATCCATCAGTTTTCCTTAGATGTCAGTTGCGTAATCAAATTAATAGAGGAAAAAAAAAAAAAATAAATAAAAAAAAATCGCTCCTCCAATGGACCGATGGACATTCTCAAGGAAAGTTATCAAGTGAAAGTGACCAATGAGAAAGAAGAAAGTCTAAAACGGGTGGAATAAATACAAAAAATTCCAACAGAATGGTAACTAAAAGAAATACATAGATAATACATTTTCTACTTTGCTCTGAGCCTAAAACTTTTAAGGAGTGTGTGTGATCGCCTGAACTGCATCTGTTGGAGAGGGGTTGTTGCAGGCCTATGTTCCCCAAGGAATCAAGAGACAGAGAGAGACACACAACGATTAACAAGCTAGTTGCACAGACTTTTCTAAGCAGATTTGTCTATATGTCTCATCAAGTCGTCCTTCAAGATTAAGGTAAGCAGCAAAAGAACAAACGAGATATAAAGAAGTAACAACATACCAACTTTCTCGGAATTAATGAACGTGCCATTCGTGCTTTTATCCTCTAAAAAAACATGGGTGCCTGTACTGGTTTCCTCCTGAATGAAAGAAAGAAAAAAAATCCGGACATTAATTTTTCCCTATCACAGCTTCAGAAGTAAAAGTGAAAGATGGTGCAATTTATTAGTAGACATTTCAGCGCTTCTTTTGGTAATCATGACTCTTCGTAGTTTCACCCCTTTTCTTTATAATCTTTAAATAGTCTTGTTGGGAGAGATGGTGGAATGATTTCCCATTGTTTCCTCTACAATTTTGAATTCAGAGTAATCTTTCTTCTAGACTAGCTGCCAGTCAAGGCTAGAAAACCAAGTTTGCCCTGATATTTAACCCTTTGCCTCGGGATTTCCATACTAGTTATGATTTTCTAAAATAATTTATAACCTGACAAACAGGCATATATATATATATATATATATATATATATATATATATATATGTGTGTGTGTGTGTGTGTGTGTGTGTGTGTGTGTGTGTGTTTGTATGTATTTTGGCAGCATGTTTTCATTGAATAGTTTAAAAAACGAGAGAAAATTACCGTGTTGATATTGTTTTATTCTGAGTATTTTAGTCAGAATAAAACAATATGTATCAACACAGTAATTTTCTCTCTTTTAATACCAACAACAAAAAGCTCATCCAAGAATATGAATAGATCCTCTTGAAAATAAGCAGACAAAACTTGTATAAACTATTCAATGAAACTTGCCTCAATCTATATGTGTGTGTGTGTGTGTGTTTCCCATTGCCTTCTCCAAGGCTTAGAATTCAGAATGTTTTTTTTTTCTTAGACTGGTTACTACCCAAGTCTAGAAGACCCAGTCTACTCTGTTACTTAACTGACAGCTGGAAAGAGAAAAGAATTCATGCTGTAGGGATACAAAAGGTGATTATCTCCCTTTGGTTGAGATCAAAGTCACAAGGGTCACGTGATGGTTCGTGAGTAATGGCAGGGAATAATGACAAAGATCAGTTGCGATGTAAAGCCCCGAGAAGAAAGACATCAGAGCCCACAGCAGTAGTCCTCACAGGGAAAGCCAGATGGCTTCACCAGATTCATAGAGAAACTACTGTATCTATAGCTTTCCCTGTGGGAAATATTACTAGTAAGACTATTTTCACACTGTTTGAGATAGTTCCACTGCGTGGGACAAATGCAATTGCGTATATAATTTTATGTATGACTTAGCAGTATAAAACTCTCCCTTAGAACAAATCATTTGTCATTCCTTTTTGTTTAGATATTCCATCTGTGTATAACATAAGGTGTTATATCATGAATATAATAATGCCCATAATGGGGAAATGATGATGGGATTTCTGCATATAGTACACCAATTAATGTCTTTCCCCAAGAGCATTTGTATGAATGTGAACACAACAGGCAAATTAGGCCAGAGTTTGAACATATTAGAAAGAGAAAGAGAGAGAGAGAGAGAGAAATATTCTTAATAATATAAAAATACACAACTGACCCGATATATGCGAAAATGAACTTTGCTGTATGCCTGAAAGTGCTTGCTTTTTTCTTCAAATCGGACATCACAATTGGCACCTCTTCCAAATGTGTACACATCTTTGTTGAGGTCTGTAATAAGATAAAGAAGCAAATATAGACACAACAAAGAATTTTTGTTAGCCTGACAGACTGAAAACATCAAATATTTTGCAAGAATTTATTTAAGAAAGTCTTCTTTTCTCATCAGAATTTTCTGAATTGCCATGAAGGGTTATTTTTCTATGAATTACTCAGATCAACAAATTTGTTTTGTTCTGGACTTGCACAATTGTGTGAATCGATTTCAGATCTGTTACCAAAACGAGAGTGGGATGCAAGGTGAAGAGGGAGTAGCTAAAAATGTGTAGTGGAGGGAGATAGATAAAAACTCCAAGACAAAGAAAATTTTTTTTTTTTTTAAATGTTCTTAAGGTAAGAGATACAAAATATCTGACAATGGCAATGAAGTGAATCAGCTGAAACATTGCCAGCGGGACAGTAAACATTTTGGGCTTCCACTGGTGTATCCACATCAGGTCTATACCAATTTTGGTTTGAATTGTGGAGATGAGCAGTTATCATTATTTACGTTTACACTCACACTATCATCCAACAACAAAAATGAGAACTCTTCATTCCAGAAATTTAGACAAAGCCGAGAACGCTGGTCTGAATCATTCATTGAATAACCAACATGGATCAGTGGGATGTTATTGTTGCAAAATCTAATAAGAACCATAGACTAAATCTCTCATAAAATAAAATTATTGTTTCACTTGTGAACCTCATCAATAATTGTCTTTACCCCGATTGCATCGTCTTATCTTTTATTATTTTGCCTTCTTATTGTTTCTGAGAATTTTATATTCAATGACGCCTGATTTTTCTACACCTGCCCTCCCTCCTGCCATGAGGATTTTATTTTTTGGATTTTGCTTCTGTTCTTCATCTCTTGCTTTAGTCAATGTATTCTGGGAGGACAAAATGCAGCAATTTAATAATAAAATGCTGTAAAATAAGATGATGGTATATTGAGGTTTAAAACACTTAACCAAGTGTTCTCTTAAGAATTACAGGATAACAGGCAAAGAAGGAAAAGAAATTAAAAAACAAAACAAAAAAAACTGTGTAATGATGAGTGCGGCCACTACCTCAGAAACCACAGTCTAGCAGGCGACACACAACTTCCGAAACAAAATCCACCAAGGGAACATGACAACGAGTCTCAGCAACTGTCCACTTCTGGTTTTCCCCCATTGCTTTTATTGCCATGAGACAGTTGACAAAGACCCAGATCTGGACAAGTTACAGAGAGGCTTGTATCTGAACATGACAAGCTGTTCTGTTGCTAAATGTAAAACCCGCATGTGACTTGGGGATTTTTTGGCACATTCATCACATGAAATTGAGGCACGCAATTTAATAAAAAACAAACAAACAAACTGATACAGTTTTCAGAGTACAGAGCATAGAGTTCACTAAACAAATTTAATGGTTTTATTAATATTATGAATGTATGCAAAAAGATAACGAAAAAAGGATAATAGAATAACCATAATATTTTAGTCCTCAAAATTAAATTACATTAAAAAAAGTATAAGATGTGCAAATGGTGCAATGGTTATTGATACAGAAAGTGAAATCAGCAAGTAGATTTGAAATCCTGTTCTAGTCCGTTGCAATCACTTTTACATAAATGTCATTGGGAAAGGCACGAATGCAGATTTTCTCCCCCCAGCTATGAGTTAAATAGCAGAGTAGGGTAGGATCTCTAGCCTTGAGTGGTAACCAGTCTAAGAGAAGGAAAACTAAACTCTAAAACTGTACAGAGATAAATGGGAAACTACCCCACTGTCTTTCCAAAGATGTCATGGTAATTCACAGATAAGAAAAAGAATTTGTAGAGTCATACATCCGAAAGGAACACATCAATTTTGTTTTTTGTTTTTTAAAAAAAAAGAAAAAAAAAAAGGAAAATTATAGATCATCACTAATTGACTTACTAATAGCCCAGTTTATTTTCAGATTTGCCCAAGAATCACAAGTAAGATTCACCATTTTTGAGCCCCTGGCTTTTCAGAAGAGTTTCCAATTTGCTTCTTAGAGGGAGGGCAGTTCGGAAACTCAGTCATCGGTTTCTTGGCTCGTCTTTATTTTATTAAAGATGAAGAAAAAGTAGGCCACAAAACTAATTCATTGCAGAATTGAACTAATTTAAAACTATTACTATGAAGTAAGAATCAAAGAAATATGGAAGTCAATTGGTGCCAATATAACTACAGATTTAAAAAGACAAACAGACAGGATGAAAATTCTAATCTTATCAGAGAAGCTACGTCTTTTTCTTCAACTTCTGCTACTTCCAACATTCACTGGGTTTTTGACCTTAAATAGTACGACAAATGCAGCAATGAATTGCTTAAAAGACTCACCAAAAAAATAATAATAAAAATCTATTTAATAAAAAAATACAGAAATAAGTGTAATATCTTAGTCAATACATTTACATTCTGGTCAGGTCAGTTTTGCATCTAAATAATTCAATTTTGGGAGGACACTTTAGATAAAAAGTGTGGGAGTCAATTTTCCAAACAAATTACTAAATGAAATGTTTGTTTTGTTTTTTTTGGTTTCTTTATCAGTCAAGTAATATTTAACAATCTAGTTTCACACTAACTGAATAATGTGAAAATCTCTTTCTGTTGCAACAAGAGATTCATGGTGCTAAATCATGATATATGTTGCGTAGAAAGACGACTGACCCTCTCTACTCTAATTGTTGAACATAGACTCATCCATTTGTTCCAAGTAGAACGCTTGCTCATAGGAACAACCATCGCAAAGTAGGCTGCAAGGCGTACTATTGAGTTGTACACATTGCTGTGCTGAACTACAGTATTCACTATTATTGTACTATTAATCCATGTCCCTCATGTGATTAAATCATTTCTTTGCTAATCTTTTGCTCCAGTGATTTCTTTACAATATTATTAACCAGAAACTACAAGCATTTTAACAATATATTTGTTTGCTTGTTTTGTTTTATGGTATATCAATATCAAAGCATGTAGGGTTGGAGTTTAACATTTGTGGATTATTATTTCATAGTGAAGTTAAGTTTATTTTTAACATTATAGTCGTGTCAAAAGTAGTAGTTTTTGTATTTATAAACTGTACTTAAAAGGATTTTTTTCAAATTTTGGTTATAACAATATTATATATATATGTGTGTGTGTGTGTGTGTTTTAATATAGCATGAGGTCTACCTCCCATTTCATGTGTTTAGAAAATGTGAAACATAAATATCCATGTTAAACATCACCTGACCTGATCCATGCTAGACTTCACATTATAGTAGTAACTACCACACACATAATACTGCCGATTTGTATGTGTGCGCACACACTTATGTATGTGTGTATTAGGTTGTCACACGTGAAATGATGCACTTTATAGTAAATATTAAGTAACTAATTTATTTAGTTGTAATAAGCACCATGTTGATGAATGACTGTTCTCCAGTGTATCGCTAAATTCTTCATCCCATCTCATCGTATGATGTGATAAACAGTTCAAATGCTTCCATTACCTCTTCCTTATTGGAGAATGTTTTATTGCCTATGAAAATCTCAAAAAGTGTAAATAAGTGATAATCAGTAGGCGAGATATCAGGTGAATATGGAGGATGAGGCAAACATTTCATGATTCAGGTGATCCAGGTTTTGGGCAGCGGATTGAGAAGTGTGCAACCATGCGTTGCCGTGCAGCAAGATTGGGTCATCTCTATCCACAAGTCGAGGATGTTTCTTCTTCAGTTTTTCATTCATGCACTCAATTTCTCCACAATATGAGGTTGTTGTTATTGTTTTCCTTTGAGGCAAGAATGAATAACCCCTTTGAAAGACCACCATACAGTAATCATTAACTTTTTAGGGTGCAGTGGGGTATTATTTTGCTGATTCACTTGCATCTAACCAATGGCCTACTCTTTTACTGTTGTCAAAGAGTATCCATTTCACATCATATGCAATTCAATGCAAAAATGGTCCTTTTTTCCCCTAGTATGTACTAATATAGTAAGATTACTCAACACTGTTTCATTGTAGTCCCTTTCATGGGGTTTATGAGTAATAATATATAGAAAGAAAAATTAAAAGAAGGAGAGTTAGGAAAAGTCAAGATTTTTTTTTTTTTTTTAATATACTAAGGAAGTTACTTCATCAGATGATTAGATCAACAACCAACCAAAAAATGCGTCATTTCCTGTCTGACAACTTAATACAGTGTAACCCGGATATAAGAGAGTTGTCGGGACCGGATAAGAAGTCTCTTATATCCGGGTTTGGTCTATTTTGTTTTATTAACAGTCTCTAATTTGGGACCAGAGAAAATCTCTCTTATATCCGGGTTTCTCTTATATTCGGGTCTCTTATATCCGGGTTACACTGTCGTTTTAATTGTTTTTTTTATTTTGTTTTTTTTTAATGCTATACGCCTTCAAGACTCAGGCAATCTCGTTTTTCTTTATTATTAACAAATTACCATACCTTTGGAAAAATGGAAGAGTGGTTTTCTGTTGCCTTCTTCCCAATTTTGGTTTTAGAGTAATTATTCTCCTAGACTGACTGCCATTCTAGGGTAGGATCTCTACCCAATCTACCCATAGAAGAACGATTTTTCCCAATGGAATTAGTGGGAAATTGAACACAACAGAGATTAGGCCAGAATCAGTTTTTTCACCTTCAAGGTTGGAATTTTTTCCAGCCAATTTGAACTCAAAACCTGCACTGATGAATTATCTACATTATTCGGACTATTGTCCTCATCTTTGTCGCCATGTTTATTTATTACAACATTTCGGCCGTTATACCCTCCGGACATCTTCAGGTGTTTGGAATGTCGAACTGAACCCTTTATTTCGCTCACTGGGGTAGACTGTTCTAGTTCCACGTGCCATGTAATGGATGTCAGTTATCAGTTATCTCCTGTTAATTTCCCTCTGAAAGTTCTCCGCTGCCTTAACCGGGTATTAAACTCACACTCTTTGGGTCCTGTCACTGGATCTAACCAACGCCTTTATCCACTGTGCCATGTGTCTACCCCAGTGAGCGAAATATGAATTATCTAGCAAACAAAAAAAAATTTCATCGAAATCGGATGAAAACTGGAAACACAAACATCCAACCACAAGATTTGAAATTTTTTTTGCTTTAAAAAAAAAAATGTACATCCTTCTTAAATTTTATAAGGAAATCAAACAATGTTTCTTAGAAAAGAAAAATGAAAACTCATCATTTTTCAGCATCATCTTTTCAAAGATTTGAAGAAAAAAAAAAGAAGAGGTAATCTAAGTTAGGTGAGAGCTGTTTTCCCTAAATATATAATTACGCATGGTTACACACAAAAGTAAAAAACTAGCAGCTCCCTATAGAGACGAGGACTTAATCGCAAAACTAAAAGGTATTCAAACTGACAGTTCAAGCGAAGAAAACTTCTTGGCCAATAATGATCGCAATCTGACCGTTTACCTTTTTTGATATTGTTGAATGACACTCCAAGTCGTCTTATCTTCAAATTGATAAAGGTCCAAACTAAATCAGCCTTATTATTTTTACGGTTAAATTTTGAATTCAATTGAAGAGAAGTAGTCAGCCTGTTGAGTGTACTACATTATCTATTTTCTTTTTTAAATTTTAAAAATTCATGTTTTTTTAGCTGAACCTAATCTGGCACAAGGTCACAAATGTAGAGCACCCAGCGAAAAATCAAAATCGCTAAAAAAAAAAAAAATAATAATAATAATAATATATATATATATATATATAATTGGGTTTCGTTTATTTATTATAATTCTGCAGCATGGGAAATCAATGGCAATTTAAAAAAAAATCAATTTAACTTTTATTTTTTTAATAATTATTAAGGAAAAAAAAAAAAAAAAGAATTTTCCAATTCATTTGTATCCGATGAAAGTAGATGTCATAATTATTAAATGTCACAGTTTGCGATTAGGAAAGAAAGACTTTTAAAAATTACGTAGTTTTTTTACCACAAAGCAAAATTATTTGGGTTTGTTTTGTTTTTCTTTTTGGTGTCACAAAGTGAAACTATTTGTCTTCATTTCATAAAGCCATGCTCCTGAAATAAGAGTGAATAAACATCCGTGTATTTTTTTTTTTATTTACGGTAAAGTTTTACTACTGTAGTCACAGTGTAAAACTGTACAGTTGAATTGGAAAATCTTTTCTTTTTTTTCCTTAATAAATATTGCATTTCCAGCAATAATGCATTTCAACGATTTTATATTTTATGTATCAATCACTTATCAAAGCCAAAGGATGACTCAGAATATGAGGCTAATCAATAAAAGAGATCTTAAGCGTAAGGTCTGGACAAGCAAGATGAATGAAACTGTTAGTAAATCAGTATTTCTTATGCAGAAATCGTTTACAACACTAAATTTAAGAAGACTAAAAAAAGAAAGAGTAATATCCAAATATTTTGTACATAAAATTAAAATTTTATTTATAATATCAGTGGGGAAAAAAAAGGAAAAAAAGGCCATTTGAAAGAATAAAAAATTTTCAGCTAATACAAATTTTTAGTGTTGTCAATTTGAATCTCCCAGGAATGTTAAAAAATTGTTTTAATTGTCAGTACAAGTGCGTGTTGTAGACACATGAGAAAGTTTTTTTTTCAGTTTAAAACACCACATGAGTTATTTCTTTTTTTATTCATGTTTTCTCTGACACACGTGATTACAACAACAAAATAAAGTTTGCGGTCAAGAAATGAAATAAAAGTTCCATGGAGCCGTTGTCATTACCCGGAACAAGACAAAAGCGTGTTATCTATCAACTGACATCGTTACTACCCCGGGTGGATAAGATCCACGACAATGTCCGCCACAAACAAACCAAAAAAACATACGGGTATATATCCTCCACACTCTTCTTGAATAGCAAACAGAATCGAATTTGTCAGGGTCGAATTAACGGTGTACGCTTTCATTTTATTAACTAATGTCATTATTTATTACTCAATTTATATTCAACAAGTGTAAAGTTGAGGTTTCAATCGTTTGTTCTTTATGAATAATTAAAAAAATAAATTGTCCGAGTATTCTAACGAATTTGTTTCTCTTTTAAAAAAAAAAATAAGAGAAAGATAAAAATTTTTCACTTAATAAAATAAATAAATAAATACAAAATTCGATTCGCTATATTTACGTACATCAGCTTTAAAAACTGAAAACATGATTATTTTAATTAAAAATAAATTAATAAATTAAAACAAAAAATCACCATCGGAACTTCAAACTCACCAAGTGCGCTAAAAGAAGATCCCAAGGAGAATAACCTAGCCCAAAAAGATTCAATGACCATTTCTTCATCACTTATAGTATTGTCTGTCACATCTTGGGTTGCAAAGGTCTCCATATTTATAATAATTTACAATAATTTCTGGTTCAGCCGGCTGTGAAATATTGGGAAAGTTTCTCAATTTTTATTGCCGGCAACAAGAACTCGAATATGACGCATGCGCACTTGCTCACGACTAGTGGTTTTCTGCGTTAATTCAGTCAAAACTTAATTTTTTTAAAAAAAGAAGTTCTTTATTGTATTTTTCTTACTAAAATTAATTTAACTTATATATATATTTATCAGTACATATTTAATTTTAGCTAAACTTACGTAAAAAAAACAACTTGTATAGCATTTAAAAAGTATATCTTCAAAATTTGTCAGTAAAACATGAAGAGTGATCTCCCATTTTATTATTTGTAAAACGCCTTTATAAACTTTTTCTTTAGATATACCATCTCTATGTATAAGGCAAACTTTACAAGTGTAAAAGTATTGGCTGTTTTAGAGATGGGAAGACTGTATTGCGTCATTCTATGAAATGATTGCGATTTGCTTGCCTGCTCTAAAAAGTTGCATTCTGATGACAGATCCTGGATCTTGACTACAGTGGCTATTTTTATTATTCAATTTCAAAAAAATTATCAATCGTCCATTATTAAATTTAAATTTAAAATCGCTGTTTCCATGCAAATTTAGTTCTAGACTTCATAGCTAAGAGTCTCCATGACACACGCATGGTAGTGAACACTCTTCATTCTCTTTGCATTCCAATTCCATATTAGTGAAATGTGTTGTGACTCTTACATTTTTTTTACACAAACACAAACTGAATGTAAAGCAGACTGCGTAAAATACATTTTCTGTGCATAGGTTCCATGCATAGATCCTCTTTAACCAAAATAAAATAAACAATTTATTGACCAGTCAGAGCTACTTTCACTCCCAAAACCAAAACTTTAACGTGGAGCCAAACAATGGCTATTAATGACTCTAATTAAAACAAACTCAACACAGACCAATTTGGATGTCAACACTGGCAAGCTGAGAGATGTGACACAAACCAACCTTCATGTCAACAACACCAACCGTACTGAGAGAGAAATAACAATGACAGCTATCAGTAATGTCTCATTTCACCATTCTTTCACCCTGTTGTCTTAGTAGTTACTAGTTTTGTTTGTAGGTAAATAAATAACCCTTTGAGGTTTATATACCATAAAAAAACAAAGCAAGCCATCTTGGACATCAACACTGGCAAGCTGAGAGACACAACACAAACCAGACTTCATGTCAACACCAACGCGATGAGATAGAAATAAAAACGACAGCCATCCGTAATGTCTAATTTCACCATTCTCTCTACCTGTTGCCTTAGCAACAACAACAGATAAAAGTTACTAGTTTTGTACATATGTAAATAAATTATACATTTATTTGCCCAATACTCAATGTTGTATTCTTTTTACCTGAATTTATGTTTGCCAAGATGGAGAAGGAATTTATGGCGATCATCACCCCACAAGCATCCACCCTTACAAATTCAAATCTCCAACAGCATTCATTCATTGGTCAGGAAGCAACGCTGCCATCTGAAGCAACACTTTTAAAATCGCTATATTTTCATATAGTAAATTTTGTGCACTTTTGGGAGAACCGGCTCCCAGAAGTCTCCCCGAAACTCATGCACTGATTGGTCAGTATCGACAAATCAGATTCTCTGCATGTGGAGAATGATTCTTCCCTCGTGGAGCTCCTGATTCAATGACCACCTATATAAGCATAAGAAAAGAGGACCCGCACTAGTGAGAATTCAGCTGCCATCCCTTATGGGACCATGTCGGCGAGCTGACGGCTCGTCTCGCTCCCGAAGAACTCGTGTCCATTGATCGCGCATTCGCGTGTGACAATGTGTCGCCCCCGTATTCCGGGGTGAAACGAATGGTGTTTCTAACGCTGCTAGCCACGGCTCGAATGGTGATATGGACGACGCGAATGGAGGAAGTCTTGCGAGGCAATCGTCTTTCGCATCAGGATCTAATCCGATTCTTTGAGCATCAGCTCAAGATGAAGATTAGAACTGATAGAAAACGATTGCATTCGACAGTCTTCAGCGAAAGGTGGGTAAAAGAGGCGAGCTTGGTTCGTTTGAACGGGGTTAGCCTTGATTTTCTTTTCTAGGTCAACCAAAGTCACATCGGGGTGGTTTCCTGTGGAACCCTCCCCTCGGTTAGGTTAGACAAGCTTAAGTGTACCTAGTTAATATGAGTAAGTGTTGTTCCCGGCCTGCTTCCCGGCCATCATTTTAGTTATGATCCAAGTCGAGATTCCCAACCTCCCTAGTTTGTTTTGGCCTCCTTTTCATCTCAACTGGATCAGCCTTTTACTTCCCCATGTCCAAGTTATTTTATCTCTTTCCCACTCCCTTAGCGAGAGTGCTTCTTGATTTTGTCCTCTGGGCAGAATACAGCGGCCTCTCTATTTTGAGGGTTGGACGGGCCCTACTAACATAAATTATGTTTAGTTTAAGAATTTGTTGAATTTTTAGTTTGTTATGGGGTTCATCTCCCTCCCCTTTCATCTTTTCATGATTATATTTTTATGTATTTTTATTATCATTAAATTTTTATGGTATGGGGCGCGTTTTTGTAGGTCCCCCCCCCCTGGTGAGGATGTGATATTATGGTGTATGGAGGATTGAATGGTGACGGACGAATTCTTGTGGTGAATGTGTCAATTGTAATGTATGAATGGGTCGCGAATCTGATTAGCTAGGTATAGGATAGTTAGTTAAGACCAGCCTTACCCCTCCCCCTTTTTTGGCCTTGTGCTACAATTTGTATTTTTGTACAAATAAATCTTGAGAATTCAGCTGCCACAGAAATCCACGACAGTTGAAGCTATGCGCCCATCTTCTCACTCAACACTCAACCGCATATTCTATCACACCTACATAATATTCCTCTTGCACGGCAGAACTGTTTAAAACATTTATAACAGACTGAACTCTTTCATTTTCTTTGATAGACATTATAGTCAAAGAGAGGCAACTCTCGTCTTACTCTTTGCATGCTTTTTCGTACACATTCTTTATTGTATGTTTCGTTGAATACAATTTTATATATATTGATACCCATGCCTTGTCCCTTTCTTTGACATCAGTTTGGGTTCCTAAACAAATTAAGCAAAATTAAATAAATGTGGTAAAAGGCTGCCACAAATTAACGTCCACAACAGTAACAACAATAACAAGGTTCTGTCTTCCAAGTTACCCATTTCCGCCTTTGCAACAACTAGTAACCTCAATGTTTCAAGCGATAGCAGCCTCATCTGGAAATCCACAGAAACTCCAGTAACTACACCAACACAATGAATTCACACAAAGACACATTAGGAGCAACTTTAGAGATAAATTCTTCAGTCCTTCAATTACCACCATCAAAACAAAGAATTCGTTCCGCCACCTCCAGGCCATTTTTGCTGTCAAAGGAATACGTTCACAAAAAAATAAAATTTGCCAGTGTTGTCTAAGCACTACCTCCTGATGTAGTCAATGAAGTCGCCAACCTATTGGAAGACATTCCTAACACTGACCCTTAAAATGTTCTTAAAGCTGCCATCATTAAAAGGACAAGTTGCTCGGATATACAAATATTGAGGGAACTATTCAACAACATAAATATCGGTATCAGGTGCATGAAAAGTCACCTCAGAGGGAACAATATGTTGGAGTTGATCCTACATCACCTATGGTTGGTTAAATTGCCAACCATGATAGAACAGATACTGATGCCCATGACAGATGATACACCACTTGACAAACTGGCAGATATCGCAGACGAAATCTTTGTGTTGTTCGACCAAAGACTGAACACACTACCTCCCAAACAGGATAACGATTGCAGTGCTACACACATACACATTGATAAAGCACTTGCAGATTTACAAAAGCAAATGCAACAAATCCAATTGTTGTTAAGTCAACAACAACAGAGGTACAGAAATATCTCACATAGACATGATCATACTACATGCTGACATGGAAGAACAAACATACACCCCAGTGGCATTTGCTGGTATCACCACACATTCAGTAATGACACAAGGAAATTTATCCACCCTTGTCTTCATAATACCAACAAACGCCAGGGAAACAAGTAGACCAGTGAGTGGTTGCGACTACCCCCAACTGGTACACACAAAGAAAGTCACTTATTTTATATAGTTGACAAAAATAACAGCAAAAAAATTTCTAGTGGATACTAGAACAGCAGTCAGTGTCATTCAGCTAGTATGTCGACCGAAACCAAATCCTAGTCCCCTCAAACTACTAGCTGCAAACAGTACACATATTCATATGTACGGCAAAAGATTTGACACTAAATATTGGTATGTGCCAAGATATTATGTGGGCATTTATACAAGCTGACATGGAAACACCCATTCTTTTTGCAAATTTTTTTGGCCCATTTCAACTTGTCAGTGAATGTGAAACACAGAATACACATCTTGCAACATCACTGCAACAACTTGCCATAGTACAGAATCCCATGATATTTTGAACAAATATAAGGATCTTGTGACACCTTTTAAAAATATTGACAACATCAAGCATGACACAAAACAGTGGATAAAAACTACTTGACAGCCAATATCTTTACACCCATGGCAACTACATCCACACAAATATGAATTTGCCAAAAACAAATTTAACAAAATGCTTGAAGGGATAATCCACCCACCTGAAAGCTCTTACGCATCACTCGTACAACTCATTCCAACATTAGACAATAAGAGATTTTGACCCGTGTGGACTTCCATATATTTAAATGCATCCACTATCCCTGATCCTTATCCTGTTCTGCATATACATGATTTCACACACGCCTTATGCAGATCACATATATTCTCAAAAAGTGAACTAGCTGTAATGAGGAAAGTACACAGGCGTAGGCTTTAAGAAAGCTTTATTCAACTGAGAATACACAGTTTGCGTATAGTGTCTTTTTATAGTCCCAGTAAACAGAAATAGCCCTCTCAAAGAGGAGAGTAACAAAACAAGGGGAGACCACTTTTGGTTATTCATAACACTAGCTAAAGCTTACTTCCAGATCCCAGTAGCAGAAGAGGATATTCCCAAAACATCAGTGACAACTCTGTTCGGGGTATATGAGTTTGACTGGATGCCATTTGGTCTTAGGAATGCTGCCCAGTCATTCCAAAAACTAATTGTGCTGTTGTCGGGCTGTCAGTTTCCTAGCAACTTAACGGCTTGACCCTCATACGTCAAATTCAAAGGGAGAGTTGAGTATATATATATATATATATATATATATATATATATATTATGCATTATGCTACTAAAATATTTTATTCAGAAATGCAGTTATTGAAGCATAGCTTCCACTTCCATCATTGGAAAGTTTCCCATAAAAGGTATAAAAGAATTTACATGTGGAGAAAGAAAGGAATCTAAGTGATTAGGAACAGCAAGAGTGGGGGGAGTGGAGGGAGGTGATATAAACTAAGAAAGGATAAATCCAGCCAATAAAATTCCATCGAATCGTAGATTCCATCGCATTGTGATCCCCCCCCCCCATGGAACATTAAAAGTTTTTTTACCGTTGAAACAAGATGTACAGTTTTGTAGTGGGTATGTGCATGTTCTAATGTAACACTGCATAATAAATAAATATTTACGGCTCTACTTTTGTATTGAGCCCTTTTTTAAATTAATGTTTTGAATGCTGAAACTTGGCTCACCGATTCCTCAATGCAAGCCGCTAGCCATTACTTCACTGTGCCTCCTCAAAAGTATATATATATATATATATATATATATATATATATATACTGTTGGTCATAATTAAATTAGACATTTTGAACTTTTTATAGTAAATTATAAATCTAAAGTGTTTGTTGGGATCATTAAGTGATATGTACTTGTGAATTATATTTTTAATTGCTTTTACATCCTGCTTATAATTAGGCTTGATCTGCTTACAATAGAATAATAACAACAGGACTTTTGGACAGTTTATCCACAATTTTGATCACAATATCCAACATCTCCTTCAAAAATTGGACAAATATAATAAAAAATACAATAGACTAACCTTGGTTGAATCTAAACAAACTTGAATAATTGTTGCCTAAATATACCTTATATATATATATATATATATATATATATATATATATATATATATATATATATATATTTTAAGACATTGTTTATGTTTATACATTCTTTTTATAGAACATATAAACATAAAAATGTTTAAAAAACAACACACCTGCAAGAAATTTTATATATATATATATATATATATATATATATATATATATACAGGGTACAATGGATAAATTGTCGTCTAAATGACACAAAAATGAAAATAACACTGACATCTCATTTTTACAAACATATTTACCAAATATATCTTGAAATACTAAAGAGTAAATTTATTCAATAAAATCACCATTGGCTTAAAACCACAGCCTCCAGACAACTTTGGGATCCCCTGCAACTCTTCTGGGTGGTCTCCTTGTTTAAGTTGGTGAATGCTGCCATAATCCTTGACTTCAGTTCATTGTTGGTGTTACAAGGAATTTTGTTGGTCTCTCATTCAACTTCACCCCACATATAATAATCAATTGGGTTGCAGTCTGGGGTGTTAGGTGGCCAGATGTAAGGGGTGATGTGATCACAGAAATTATCTGACAGCTATGTGTGGTATGGTGCAGCGTCCTGTTGCAGCCACCCTCTTGACCCAGGGCAGCACTACATCCTCAAGGCATGAAGTAGGCCTCTATATTGAGTCTGAGGTCCTGTGGGAGGATGAATGGAAGCATCACGTCATCATTACTAGTGATCACTCCAAACAACCTACTGTTGACTGGATATATCATCCAACTCTTGCTGAATCCTCGGCACTGTCCTCATACTCTGAAATGTTTGTATTGGAGCTTCTGGTGCAAATGCCAAGAAGTACAGCATGCAGTTTCCAAATTTCTGATGGAGTGAAAAGCATCATGGGTTTTTTTCTCACAGACAGTGCCCAATTCATGCTACTAAACTGTGCACAAAATTGAAAACAAACAACACACCTGTAAGAAATTAAATACACACACACACACACATATACATGAAGACAAATATGGTGTTATGAACTCAAAGAGAGATTATGTGTTTTTTTCAAAGCTTCAAAATAACAGATTTTAAGTTCAAGTGAAAAACATTAATATTACTTAAAAGTAATATAATAATTTAATATAATTCACAATTATTTCTTTTATTATATATATATATATATATATATATATATATATATATATATATATATATATATATATCATGATTATATTTATTTGAAGCTATATATGTTATGATATTTCAAATAGAGATTGCAGTTATATACAGTCTATTGGTTCTAAAGTCCAAGTACCATTGTATTTAGACATGGACCCATAATGCAATGAATTCCTGTGCCTGTCAATCATGCGGGTCATTGCTCATACCACTGGTAACACTACAAGTACCATTACAGTCCAAGTACTTGTGATGTGATAAAAAAACGTTGGTTTAAATGTGGAGCACCCAAGTGCCTACACCTGGCCCAGGACCCCAAATTGCCTAACCCCTGCAACCATCAGTTGCACTGGCAGCAGTATTACTACCGAATCCTTTATCGTGCAATGAGAGGGTCATGCTGTTCCCCAGGAATGGGCACCTCTCAATATTTTTTCTCGGTTGCACTCTGCCCACAGACAGAGACACAACTGAGAGACGCTAATAGTACGAGCAGTACAAGTACCATTGCCTCTACCTCAACTCAGTCACATATGCTAATTAGTAGTAGCATTAACCAATCACAATTACATAATATGTATTGATTATTATTATTACTTTTAACTTTTTTCAGTTACGTTTTTTTTTTCTGCATTATTATTTATATGAACTTGAACATTGTTTGCTTTCTGTTTTTGCTTATCTAGAGTTAATATTTATCAAAATTACATTTTCTACTCTCGTTCATTTTTTTATCAATTGATAGTTTAGGTGCAAGTCCTGTCAAAAAGGTAGGATAAATTATTTTATTGTATGTTATAAATAATGACTTTATTATCACTGAGTATATGAAGCAAATCTCAATTTATATTTTCATTCGTCTATCTTTTTCCAAAATTAAGAAACTTTTCGATAGGTGTCTTGTTTATTTCTGTACAACTATTTGGTAATTTGTCTTGCTTTCTAGTGCTTTTGTTTATCTAACATTTTATATATTTAAAAAACCATTAATTTTTTGAAAGCTTTTAAAACATGTAATATTATATAATGTTTATACACGTACATTATATATGTTCCAAAGACAAGGATGATAGTGAGAACAAGATTCCAATGTCTATAAAATGCTTCCATGGTTTATATATCAACTAGCCTGTGACAAGTAAGTCCAGCTCCAAACCAGAGTATAGGTGAAATTAGACATCTGGTTCCTCTTAACCTGCTGCTCTGGATAGATAGAGCTCAGCAGCCCAGGATAACAGTCCATTAGGAGAAGGAAAACCCTGATTTTAAACATCTGCTGCCTTGCAGTCATATGCAAACATGGAAAGGGCTATGGAAGCAAATCCATACAGAAAGCCCAGAGTGAAGGCCCAAAGACTGTCACACCCATATGGGCCTGTACAGCCATAACAGAGGCTGTGCCGGCATCAGCAGAAGAATCAGAACTCTTTTGCCATTCGAGACTGACAGATGCCACATATAAGAAATTACAAGAATGATTTAACAAGATAAATAAATTGAAATGAAATGCTAATTACAGCAGACATCCCTTGGGATTCATTTTTAGTGATTTCAAAAGTTATCAGTTGAACTGGAGTCTGTCTGTATCATTTGTTCCTCTATATTTTTGTTATTTGTTGCTGTCAATTTTAATAAATGATATTGTCACTTTTAATTCTAAATGTGGTGGGAATAAATTTTGTACAATGGATTAATTTTCTCACCTTTATTGTTTCATATCACAACATTTTGGTTGTCAACACTGAAAACTTTCTGGCAACTTCTGCAGCCAAACTGGCCCCAAATGTAATGACCTGTATCCCTTTGGATCTTGTTGCTATGGCCAAAAGTGTTTGTGTGTGTCAGGCGGGGATGGTGCATGTAGTCTGGGTAGTGCATGGCCTCCATATACCATCAGGCCTGTACATTGGATAGGTCACACCAGTCTCACTAACAAAGGACTGGATTTTGATCAAACAGGGTACTACCTTTATCTCACAAGATAAATCAATATCCATCATATATAAAGAGAGGGACAGACAGAAAGGGGAGAAAAGAAAGAAGGAAACAAAAACTAATAGACTATTTATTTTCATTAAAAATATTTCACAACAACAAAACAAATTTAATGTTTATTCATTTTTATCAATGTCTGATCCTTTACGAGTGCTTCAGAAATGACAATGCTTGGCTGACAAAATGTCTGACAGAATGGATAAAAACAGAATGGCAGTATTTTACAATAACAAAATAAACAATTCTGTGCAAAAGGGGATTAAAATATGCCATCAAATATGCTGTTGAAGTTTCTGTCATTATCTGTTTGTGTTGATCTGAAAACAACAAAAACAAAATCGTAAAAGGAAATAAGGATTCAAGTTTCAAATCAGAAAGATTTTCCATTTTTACTTCAGGCAGTAAACTAACCTGCAGAATTTAATAACAAAGAAATAGTTTCAAACAAGACTTAAACTCACACCCTCATCATTTCATGTAATGATGTTTTGACCATTTAGGATTTGCTTAAATCTCAAGTTTAATCTAAAATTATTTTTTATTTCAAATTTCCTCAGTTTATGGGTTGATTGACTAAAAATAGAACAAAAAATAAGGAAACTAATCAAAAACTTCATCAATGAAAGTTTCTCAAAATATAAAAGGACATAGTAAGTAACAAATGGTATTTTATAATAATATTAGTACTTTCAAGGTTAAGTAGATAATAACTGCTTTGAATTTCACTGTCACCATTGTGATAAGTAAAACATAAATGAGACATTATAAGAAATTTTGGGTAGATGGAACTTGTCAATCTGTGAGGGTAATCCATCTAAAAGAAGGAAAACTCTGAATTAAAACCTCCAATGCCTTGTGGGCACAACCAATCATGGGGAAGGCTTCAGGAGTAAACCCTGAGGACAAATCCAGAGCTGGAGTTGCTAAGAGTTCAATGCTATGTTGAACTTCATTCTAGCAACTCTTGCGATAACGACAATGCCAAGCTGTATAGGCTTCTACCTTTGCCTTGGATAACATTGGTGGTGTGGAGAGGATAGATGTGCTGCATGGGCAACTGCTGATCTCTTATAAAACTCTGCCCAGGTCTACGTTCTGGAGAGGACACATCATCAGCATGCTGCCCTACAGCAGAAAGACTGGAAGCATCAGGAGTGACACTTCATCGCCTTTCATCTTTACTGTCTGAGATGCATTGTGGACATCAATGGGTCTGATCTGGTCACTTCAGGAGCCACACTTCAGTGCCTTTCATCTTTGCTATTTTGGACAGCAATTGGTCTGACCTGGTCGTCAATGCCATAGTTCTCACCTATGCCCTTCTCCAACAATGCTGGCTTGGACATGTACACTGTATGCCAGATGGGAGGATTCTGAAGATCCTTCAGTACAGAGAACTGGCCACTGGCAAGAGGGTGACCTCATCTTCGCTTTAAGGATATCTGCAAAAGCGACATGAGGGTGATGGACATGGACATCAAGAGGTATGAAGTCATCACCAATGATCACTCACACTGGAGACACAATTTACACCAAGGACTGGAGTAAGGAGAGGAGAAACAGAGGCTTGCCACTGGGGAGAAGCGTGCTCGACAGAAAGAAAACAATACGGCAACATCGGGGGAGAGCATCTTCACATGCATTCATTGCAATCAAGACTGTCACAGCCATATGGCCCTGTAGAGTCATAATGTCATTTGTTCCTCTATATCTTTTTTTATTTGTTGCCATCAATTTTAATAAATGATATTGTCACTTTTAATTCTAAATGTGGTGGGAATAAATTTTTGTGGGACAATAATAAATTGGACTAATTTTCTCATCTTTATTGTTTCATATCACAACATTTTGGCTGCTTTCTTCTTGATGCTGTGATAAAAATAACAAGGATTAGGAAATTACTCTGAAAGAAGTAAAATAAAATGACTACAAAATTTAATCTAAAAAATTCAGACGAGAATTCCCATTTCTAAGAGAAAAAAAATTCCTGCTCATTTACCTTTCTCGCTCCTGCATGATTCTTTTTTGAAGTTCTTGCTCTGAACAAAATATGCCCTGATTTGGGGCAAAAGTTAGGTCATTACTTCTTTCTGAATGTTCGACTTTAAACTCATTTGTGAGTGTTTTAGACGTCTTTCTGAATAAGGAAAAAGAAATCAAATAGTAAATATTTCAAGAAATAACAGAACTGAAAATCGATAATATAGATATTCTTAAACCATAAAAAATTATGGCAATCTTGGACCTTTGTGCCTTAAAAAAAAAAAAAATTTTCAAAAAAATGTTTTTTCCATTGACACCACTATTATTTTCACTCCTTTTACTTGGCAATGTTTATTGTTCTAAAAAACAATTATTAGAATTTTAATAAAACCTAAACATATGAAAGTTTTTTTCTTTGTTTTTGAGAAAACAAAAATATTAAACACTATTTATTTATTAGATTTATTGGAATGGTTGGCAAAACATCGCCCAAATGACAATTCATTTGAACTTCATGAAATGCTAAATAATAGGGACTTCCTTATAATTGATTCGCATATTTTTATAATTTATTAAATATTTATAAATTTATGAATAAAAAATTGTTTTCATATTTATTTCTTTATAAACTGGTAAATGATAAATATTGCATGGCATTAGTTTTTTACTACAATAGTATTAGTTTTTAGAATGCTGTAAATATAAAATTATTCTTGAAAATAAACAATAGTGTTTAATATTTTTATTGTGAATTCACAAGAACAAAAACCTTAAATTAACTATCACCATATTTTTAGGTTTCATTCCAATTCTAATCATAGCTTTTATAACAATTATCATTGCCAAGGAGTGAAGGTAGTTAAAATAATAACAGTGTCAAGGGAAAAAACAGTATTTTGACACTTTGTTTTTTGTGGGCACAAAAGCCCAAGTTTGCCAAAATTATTTTCTATCAAGATTTATGGCAACTACTTTTTACGTATCATTGCAATGGCCATCGTTTTTATTTAAAGATGCTAAGAACTAATAATAAATCTCAAGCATCTGTGAAGCAATTTCACCTCAATTCTCTTGTGTTCTGTTAGAAAGTGGATTGGATTTATTTGAAAATAGACACCTTTTATCGTGAATGATGAGTCCATTTGGGAAGCATCTCTGCTATGAAAAAAAGGAGGACATTAATAAATGCATTAATCATGCAACATGTTGTGAAAACATGAGAGTTGGAGAATAAGTGATCAGCGAAAACATCTTTGACTTGTTCAGAGATGTGAGTGTTCAAAGTATGAATATATATGTTCTGCTTAAAGTAACATTTACTTTACATTCTTTTCTCAGATATCCTAAGTTGAATTATGTAAATTCCATTGTATTCAACAGAAATAACTGACAAGTAATAAACATTGTCGAATATAAATCAACAGGACAAGGGATAAAGTGTTGGCAAAGTGCATATAATTTCATATCGTTCAGTTAAACAAAGAAATTCATATCCTTTTTCATTAGGAAAAATCAAAAGCTAACAACACAAGGAGGGAGGAACTATGCAGAATTACTTGATGCAAGATTTCTTCTAGCACCAAATATAAATAAATAGTTTGATTTAAAAATTTCAGGTTATCAATAATAAAACCAGTGAAGAAGACTGGAGGAGGCAATGAGTAAAGTGTGTTTTATATAACAACCAGCGAGATGGGGAAACTAACAAAACAGATTGATGTAGAATAATTGTTTATCTCAGAAATTCAGATGGAAGTACTTAAGTAAAATAAAAAAAAAAAGAGAAATGGATGGGAAGAATAATTATAAAAAGGAAAGTGAAAAGAACTTACTGGCCAAAATCATGTTGGCTGTTTGTGTCAAGAGGATGTCTGGGAGAATCCTGAGAGAGCCAAGCAACTACCTGGCCATATTTATGTTGCTTCTGTGGCTGAAGAGTGGCTTGACTCTGAGGAAAATCTTCACGTTTACAGAATGTGTCAATTTCAAAAGGCAGAATATCACCTGTTTTGTTAAATTGTTGAGCCAATATTGGTAGTTCAAGAGAAAAGTTTCCGTAGAGTTCTTCATTGGGAGATGCATTAAAAAATGGTATTTCACCTGGGCTAGAAGGAAGAATTTGCTCTTGCCTAAAGATAAGAAAGAACCAACATTATCAAAAGGCATAAAAGGTATACACTTAATGTTTGTATAAAAATACACTTTCCTCTTATAAAATATTTATCCAGGTAATGAAATGATTCACCTATAAATCTCATCATTAGAGAAATTAATTGAACTAAAAGTATCTGTAGTGATATGTAAATTAGATATGATATAAAAGGCAGTATCACTATACCTATGGGAGAGTTACCGTCTCTTGATGGCACTACATCTGTCAGTGATATTACCTATGATAACAATATGCCATCGCCGATCAGTTACTTAACCAAGATGGAGAATTCTAAATATGTGGAGACCTGGCTAAGGTGTTTTGCAGCATCAGCAAGAGTAAAAAAAAGTTAAAGGACACTAAAGTTAGGGGAGGAGAAAATGAAGTTATGGATTTGTTTTTGGCCTCAGATTGGTGTGAGGCCATAAAAATATCTCTGTCATGGTCTATTCCAAAGTGTTGGAAGATTTAGTTTAGGAAGAAATTGTTGCCATCATAAAAGCAAATGTATGACCAAAAAAATTGGTCATAGCAGAAAGATCAAAATTTCTCAAAAGTTGACAGAGATTGAACAAAACTATAATGTAATATGTACAGTGATTGAAAGAAGCATTAAGATATTTTGTTAATTTAAAAGAATGGGTTCAGATCAAATGTCTCTACTGAAGACAAACTAATTGTGCTAAGACTAATTAAAAGAATGTTTGACATCTTGTACAAGTGTAAAATTCTAGAGCAGCATCTAGCTCACAATTTCGAATCTAGAAGCATGTGTGGAGTTCTTACAACAATTTGAATTTTCAAAAATTTAATGCCTCCAAAGAGAGTCTGGAGACTTATAGTGCTACTAAAAGTTTACTTGAATACAGATATTGCAATAAGGAATATGAAAAGAGCAAAAATAAGTATTCAGCCTTTGGGAAATGGTGTTTTCAGTGTAAAAAGCGGAATCATTTCCATACGGTATGCACATATGAAAAGTGAGTGTAAAACGTGGGGAATGTAGATCCTCTGATTGAAAGTACAGAAGTATTTGAGATGAAAGTAGGAAATGGTAAAGTTGAACAGAGTAACTTTACTCATGCAGGTAAATGATGTTACGTTGATACTGAGAAATTATGGGGAAAGAATGGGCAGACCAAAGTTAAAGAAAAGTAATCTCCAGTTGAAACAGTTTCAAATTTGGAAAGAAAACTACATGTAGGTGTTTATTTTGTGCACCCACAAATACTAAAAAAAAGTAAAACATTACACAAGATCATTTTTCATAATGTGGATGAATTGGTTACTTTACCTCATGTCAAATTCATTAAAGGTCTTTTCCATCTGCCTGTTAAGATTGTTATCTGAAATAGATTAACGTGTATGCATTTTATATACGTAATAACAAACATAATAACATCACCAGGGTTTTATTTCATAATCAAAAATTTAAATTTACTGAACAGTAATAATCTCAATAAAAAAAACTTCTTATTAATATTTATATTTTACTCAATGTCAGCAAATTTGTTATGCCATCAGAAATAGTTCATACCAGGTTCATATGCAAACTTTTCTCTTGTCTTGTGATAAATATGCAGATTGTTCCAGCCAGTTGGAGATGTAGGCAAGCCACAGTTTCTGTTGTCATCTGATTCAGATCTCAGCAAAGGGGTAACAGCTGAAATGGTGGCAGGTGCAGTCAACTCATCAGCATTTATTTTTGGCTTTGGACAAAAAGCAAACCGCTTAAGATCAATCACTTTCTGCTGAGTTTCATTGGAAATCTGCAACAGATCACAAAACATAACACTTTAGTATCTGTCTATATTTCTAAGATGAGGTATTATGTACATTATTTACATTATTTATAATATTGTACTCATATTTGTCACCATACAAAGAACACCATTGGAAAATTCGTAAACTTAAGGAATCAGCACATATGCTAGGCCACAAAAATCTCCTGAGCCGACCAAGCATAGAAATGAATACAATATGGGAACCAGTAATAAGGAGTGCCAGAGAAAAGTGATAATAACAACAAAAAATTGCAATATGAGCTCTGGTAAAAAAGGTGCTGAAGACATTAGGTCTATAATACCCAGAAATTCATACACAGATGTCCTCAAGGACACATGGCACAGTGGATAAAGGTGTAAGTTAGATACAGTGTCAGCACCCAAAGAGTGTGAGTTCAATACCTGGTTAAGGCAGTGGGAAATTAACAGGAGATAACTGATAACAGACATCCATTAAACAAGGCATGTGGAACTAGAAGAGTCTACCCCAGTGAGCGAAATAAAGGGTTCAGTTTGAGATTCCAACCACCTGAAGAAGGCCGGAGTGTACAACAGCCGAAACATTGTAATAAATATGGCGATAAAGATGAGGACAATAGTCCAAATAATGTAAATAATACTTTATAAATGTTTCATTAGAAGGAAATCAAATCTAATAGTCATATTTTTCAGCTCTTATTTATTCACCATTGTTGGTCTATTTTTCAATATTTTTCCATTTTTTGAGTACTTCTGCTTGCTTTTAAACACATTAACTGCCAGTAATTTCTTTATCAACATGTTTTGTTAGGTGTTAATACCTTTATCTTTAAAAAGTTTACTAAATTCTCCAATAACCAAAATACAAACCTTTAAGCGTTTCACTGTTGGTGTATCTATAATATTTTTCATTTTTTCTTTCAGGCCATCAATATAACAATGGAGGCTGTTCTGACCAGTGGACACTTTATTTTGGGGAAGTTGACTTAGAGGAGTCGCAGAGTTTTTCTGAGATGTTTGCTTCCTTTTCTGTGAGATTCCTTTATTTCTGAAACCAACTTTACAGCATTGGTGGGCACATTCTTTTTTGTTGTGACATCGATGCTGACAACTTGTGTTAGCTATCAAACAATAAATAAATAAAAAAGGATTTTAACTTCAATCAAGGCGTGTATCATTTCTTAAAAGTATTCATACAATTAGTTTTATGGGGGATTACCCTCATTTGGTCTACCAAGATGCCCACTGGTACTGTGTTTCCGAACTACAAAAGCTCAGACATAACTTTCTTCTTTTTCCTTTTCCTCTTTTCAACCTAGCATGCAGTAGGTAGAAGTGCCAACATGAGATTCATCCCTGTTGGGGAGGACCTTTTTCCCCCTGGGCTACTGATGACTGAACTTTTACATCACACACACACAATTCCCATTAGCAAAATTTTTAATGTTTTTCTTCCTTCCTTTCCCTCTGCAAACGATGACAATCTGTCATTTATATGTGGACATTTTTAGTTGAGCTAGAAGTAGTGGCTGTAACAGTTTAAAGGCCTGCACTATCTCTTAAAATCTTCATACAATTAGCTTAAAGACTGCTCTATAATGACCAACAGAAAATAGCCTAATGGATAAAAGTCATAATAAGTACATCACATTTTCTTGAGACTTAGCTATTAGGAATTGTGTGGGACTAACAAATGTAACTTAGTCACATCAGCTCAGACCTTTACAGCTAAGACTCACCATACCATGTTTACGGTGACAAATCATTAATAACTTAGCTATTAGGAATTTCAAATATAGATATAAGATTGCTTTAAAAATATCACAAGAAAGGATTTGATAATAATTAAAAGGATAATAAGCAAGAAAAATGAATTGATCATCAAGAAAATATTTGAAGAGACTGGTATGGCAAATATGAACAGAAAAAAATGAATATTAAGGTTACTGATACAAGTCCTACTAATTAACCCATGGCTGGGAGGAGAAGAGTTGGATTCAAACCTTTGCACATAAGTGAATATAACGAATCCAACTAGAATTGGAATTCGACTCTCCAGTTTCCAATTCCAAGCTGTTATTACACTACTCCCATATAAAAACTTACAGCACTTGATATTCCCAAGTGTTCACCCATCTAGGTACTGACCATGTTCAAAGTTGCTTAACTTTGGTGATTGTATGAGAATCAGTGTTTCAACGTGATATGACTGTAAGACTGATGAATATTAAGAACATTGGCTCAAGATATGGCAGTTACTAAACTACCACCTTTAAATAAACACCAAAAAGAAAAAACATGTAAGTTGGGCAAAGAAGTACATGAAAACTGATTTTGCAATGGTGCATGGTGGGAGGGGAGTGTGTATGCTTAAGTTTCTTTGCTGATTCCAAGAGGAACTTTTTATGCTGATTTTCTTATTACTGTAACATTTCAGCAATCTATTTATATTCTTCTCCAGGTGTACAATCCATAAAAAGAAAATTCTCTATGGAATCTGTTACATGGATTAATGATATTGGAGTCATCTGTGTGCCTCATGCTGCTGGGAATAAGCTGAGCTAGTTGACATATTTGAAAAAGTGATGTCTTCCTTACCCTAGTGAAATTATCAAATGTTTCTATAATGAGTTGAATACTTGAAAGTCAGTGCAGCATTTGCTTTAACTTGACTTTAAAAACAATAAGGAATAAGCATGAGCACATTGTATAGAAGTTTCAGGAAATATTTTATTACCTGATGTTTGAATATGTTTTCCAGGTTTTTGAGAACACGCTGAGTTATTACTGGAATAGCTTAACTGAAATATAGAAAAGAAAACACTTCAGAAAATTTAATTTTAATTATATTTTTTTACATTGTGAAATAATATATATATAAAGCAAAAAATTTACAAAAAGCATGAATTTAAATATTTCATATTAATGAAAAGAAAAGGGGGGGTGAGAAATTAGAAAGTAAATTAGCCAGAAGCTTATAAACATATATCTATGTAAAATGAATATTTATTTATCTGCAAAAAGATATACATGAAATAGCCCTGTTCATATTCTGGATTTATTAACAACATATATAAAATTCAATCTGACCTTGGGATTGAAAAGACAAGTGATAGTACAAGAACAAATTACCTAAGAAGAATTAATACATATATATATATATATATATATATATATATATATATATATATATATATATATAAAAGGTTAATGGTCAGAGTTGAAACTGACCAGGAAACAGTAGTATTAAAAAGTGCTCAATACACGTGCGAAAAAATAAAAGTAAAAATAATATGTAGAGCTTTAAACTTTAAAAATCAGGAGGACAGTTGAATATGTGACCTTGGTTTTGACCTTACAGTCTCATCGGGCATTTTTTTATCAACTGACCACCTAACGCTTTTTATTTTAAAAAAAGTACAAAAAACGCTACATTATTATTTAAAAAAATAAATAAACAAACGCACAACGATCAAACATATGGCATTAATTGTAATAGAAAGGAGGAGGATGTGGAGAAGGAAGAAGAAGGAAAAGAAGAAGAACAGTGAAGAGAAGAAGAGAAAAGCTAGCGTATCATAAATATAGATGGAATGAAAAGGAAGAAGAGGAAAATAAAAGCAAATGTATCGTAAATGTAAGGAAGAGTGTATTGTAAAAGCAAAGAAGAAGTTTGAAGAGAAATGTAATAAGATATATATATATACAACAATATGTTAATTTTAGGATTTTTTTTATTTGTAAATTTTAATTTTTTAAATAATTTCAATTTTACTGTGGGGGTTTTATTGATTTCTTTTAAATACCAAAAATATCTTGAGACGGATGTTCGGTTAGGGTTAAAAGAAGAAATATGTTGATACCACCTTCATTTAAAAGAGTTCTTTGTGCTTCCAATATAAACTTTCTTAGCATCTAGCTTTTCAGTAGATGAAATGGTGCATTGGTAAACAATAGATTTAATAAGACTATTTTGCAATGAACAATTTATGGGATTTCTACAATTACATAATTTATTATCAATATTATTGATTTCAGTTTTGGAATTACTATTATTTTTATTTAGGTTTAAGTGTTTATTTAAAATTTTATTATTATGTTTAATAAACAAATCCTAAAATTAACCTATTGTTGATCATTTTCATTGTATCTTAAAATTATATTCATAACCAGAACTAATGGTAACACGTCTAAAAATGACATCTCCATCTAGACAAGTATGAATAACACAGACACACCCCTAAACCTCTAAACAATATTTTTTCACTTTTCTGCTTTAGTTTTAACCTGTCTTTTGATTGGTCAAACAGGACATATCCATAAAATTTTGAAATCCTGTTTCCCCCTCCTTCTTAAATCTTTAATAAAATACGCTTCTGTTTTCAAAAGTAAATCATTTTCATCAAAAGTTACCCAACATCGCTTGATAATGGAACAAATTTAAAGTTCCAAAACATAGAAATTTCTGTGTCGTGATATAAAATATTTTTTGAATAAAAATATTAAGATATATATATAGAGAGATTGCATTTAAGCATGAAACAGACTGTCGCTCCTGGGTGTTGACCTCAGTGTCCATTTTTATATTTCATATTTACATATGGTTTATACCTGATATTAGGCACTTTAGCCTATAAACAAAGTATACCATAAAACTATATTATTATCATATATAGATATATATGAGATAATGATATATATATTTATATATCCAGAACAGATTAGAGGAAATTGTGAGACAAAATGGAAATAGTTTATTTGTGATATGTTTCATCCATTAGGACTTCATTGGACTAGGTTTGTTGACATTGTTGTGACTACATATTCACATGAATGAGAGACACTGGGAGTTTCAAAATTTTTAATATATTTTTTTGCAATCTAGTCACATTCATTTATATTCTTTTTCTTTTTCTTTCCATCATCTTTGTTTTTAAATATTCCACACTGTGATAACAGAAAATCTGCTAAAAATGGTGAGACGGTGTAAGAACCTAGATGTAAGGGTTCACACAAATTATATATATATTATTATATATTGATAACTGTGTGTGTGTTTGCATATGTGTTTGTGTGGATATGCACTGCATTTTTATATGTGGATAAACAGTTAAATTTATTTGCAGAAATAAAGTAAGAAAAGTCATCATTAATGAAGAAAGTGAGGCTGATCAAAGTTCATATACATTCACCTACATAGACATATAAGTTTTCTATCATATACGGAAAACTAAAAATAGCAATTTCTTGACAAATAAACAAAATGGGTCACCTTTTCTTTCTTGGCTTCATCTTTTAGAAACATTGGCTTAAAAGAAGCCACAATATCAATACCAACTGCAAAAGAAATAATAAATCTCAGTCTTGTAATGTTAGAATATTGATTATATAAGGAATATATTGATCATATAAGGAATATATTGATTATATAAGGAATATGTAAATCAGTGAGATAAGTAAAGCCAAGAATGAAATCCAAAACCACAAACCATATCACAACTTTCAGCATTGCCAAGGATTTTGCATTGACTCTAGAATTCATCTTTATAAAATAAGTAAATATTATAATGGAGAGATAAGTAATTCTATCTGCCCCCTACATCAAACCAGTGAGACTGTAAGGAACATTCCCTTATCATTTGTAGTTTATCTGGTATGACCTGCAACAATTGCAAAGGTTTTATTTCCAGCATTTGCTTTCTATATTCTCTATATTATAGCAGAAACTGGCAAATTCTTTTATTACGAATTTCTTTAAATGTAAAGCAGAGTATATTTTTACAAAATAAAGCTATTTTCAAAAAACAAAGGCAAGTTTTTAATATAATAATGCAAGAGTTCACAACAGTAAAATTAATGACATTATATCATCATCTATTGTGATCATTTGAAAAGCTGAAATTCTTTTCACTTTGCTACTGAAGTTGCTTGATTTATCTTTTAATATTCTTATTAGCATTAAAACAGTAAAGAAAAACACCAGCCTCAGTCTCTCTGTTTTCCTTCTACAGCCTTTAAAGAAATCAAGCATAATTCAGAGGTGTAATGCATAAAAGATACTGAAAGGACCACACACACACAGATACAGATATAGATTGATAATATATATATATATATATATATATATATTGTCATCCACAGACAGACTGTTTCACTGTATCACAGCTCATCAGTGTGGCTAGTCGTCTGTTTTGCCTTTAGCTAGGATCGAAACCCAGTTGAATTGGCATCAGTCAGAGATTCTATCACTAAGCCGTTGGCACACGGCAGGGATGAAGGTGAATTTAAGCGTATTTATTTTTAGATAAACACACAGTAACTGAGAGGTCTCAATTCGCTTTACCGAAGAGTATACTATGTTTAATATGATAGAAAGTGAAGTGAACATAGGAAGACTGAGTTGCACCAATCTCTCAAAAGGAAAGAGTTTATCTCCTTTGAAAATCAACATTTAAAGATGCTGGCTTTTTATCCAGGCAAAATTACTAACAATTGAAATCACTGGAAAATCTCCAACTGTTTCATCTACCAAAAGCAAAATCTGATATAGATATATGTGTATGAAGCAGAGGTGTTTCACTAAAATCCTTCATATGGAAAAAATTATAACCATTGACATTTGTCAATGCTAGAACATTTATGAAGACCAAACAATGGTTGTGAGCATGGCTAAGCAGTGGGCAGTTGTGACATGTGTGACAAACCACATTCTGATTGACCCTTCACAACTAAAAATATTCTCTATCCATGCTTTTATCTTCATATTATTTTATTCTTTGCATGTGTTGCCGTTTCCATTTGAATAAATAAGAAGCATTACTTTTAAACTGCTCTCGACATATACATGTGTCGGTAAATATCTTAAACTGCTCATTGCTAAGTGTATTTAAATCTGAAATCAAATGGAGATTACCACATTCTGCACCTCTTTAAATTCAGTAACGTTGTTAAGACCAGATAATATATTAGAGTTTTATGTACAAAGGCATTCAACATTATACATCATATTATATGATTAAGTTGCAAACATTTTGTAAAGCTAGTAGCCAAGAATATGTAACTAAACTGTTACATGATTGTTTTTAAGACTGAGTTTTTATTTGGAATTGCAGCTTTTTAGATTTTCATGAATTGTTGATTTGATGATATATTGTAATTACTTTAATACATTTATGGTGTATAAAAGAGAGAACCGTTAAAACATATTATGTCAATACTAGATACATGCTAATTATAGCTACATATTAAGACTTTTCCCAAATCTTTGTTCAGTCAATGAGACTTACACTTGAATCGTTTTTTATATTATATTTCTATCATATATTAAACTTGTGTGTGTGCATGTGTGTGTGACTGATTATATCTTCATATGTAGTTATTTCCCAAATCCTGTTATAATTGCATATCATTTTTACCCCAATCAAAGCTGATTAGATTGATGTATATTTCCTCTCCGTTATTTGCTTTATTCACATGCAACAGTTTCGAGAATCCATTTTCCTTCAGCAAATTCCGATCCCTGTAGATAAAAATGAAACACTAAACAGATAAAAATTCAACATTTTGTATTCTATTTAGATTCACATTTTAAAATGTACAAAATCTTTTCTGATTTGTTCATCCATTACAAATTCCAAGTAACTGAAGATGTATTTAAAAGATTTACTTCAAGATAGAAATATTGTGTGTCTAAGATGACCAATGCTTGAAATTAACTTCATTAAGCAATGAATTATTCAAGGAATTTATTTAAAAAGCTAAAGGTGTGTTTTGGCTTGAAATTTTAAGAGGAACTTATTATTATGAAATTATTCTTTTATACTATCATTGTCTCATTTGTTTTTATCAGGCTACAGAGACTGAAAGATTAAAATATAAAAAATCTTCAATGAAAATGATAGTCTAAAATAACAGGACAGGGTATTGCGGAGTGGTATTGTCAATGGTTAGCACATGGACAATTTTAAAGAGTAAAATGAACTCTAAGAATATACTTGTAGGTAATTGTTTGATTAACAAAGCAAATACAATGTTTTTTCTGAATTAATTTCATCGTTTATGAAATGTTCAAAACTGCCTTGTACCAATCTTACAAGGGGCTCTACTTGCCTCAGTATTTGAAAGTACTAATATTTAGCTGGGAAACATATCATTACATCTTACACAAACAGAAATCTTTCTCCAGATCACAAATATAAAAGGAGACAAGAAATTGTAAATTAATATTTGAAATCATCTGATGGATTTCAGTTTTGAATATGTTTTTTTTTGTTAGTGTGGACGGGAGGAAACATTACACATTGTATTAAGTGTGTGTGTGTGTGTGTGACTGAATATATCTACATATGTAGCTGTTTCCAAAATACTGTGATAATTTCACATTGTATTTAAACAAAAATGTAAAAAGAATAAGCAAAGATTGTTTGATTTTTAGCTGGTATTTTAAATCTTTTATACAATCTAATTAATTAATGCACACCCCCATTGATATAAAAACCAAGTAATAAAAATATTATTCAGTTAGTATGGTGATACTACTGAAAATAATTTCACATGCTTAAAATAAAACAACAACACTCAAAATGAATATAAAATAAGGGAAAGGGATATTTTTAACTACTCAATTCATTAGAGCCAATATATATATATATATATGTATATGTATATATATATATATATATATATATATATATATATATATATATATATATATATATATATATGAAATGCCTTCTAGCATTTACAATGTCAAAAGATTAAAATGGAAAAACATTTATTTATCTTTATACCATGTTTTTCAAATCAAAAATAGTCCATCAACGTCAGGTGTTTTCATTGAGTATACAAAATAAAGCCAGGAAGCTGCAAAATATATGGATACAAACCAACTGAAATATGGATGAAGCATAATTCAGGAGAATTATTTACTAAAATAATGAAATTTTTTAAATACAAATCCCCACTATTTACTTTATTTACACTCAGACTATTGTTCTTGTTACTGTTTCAACCCCAAACCTTCTTCAGGTACTTGTTGATTCAGATAACCTTCAGTCAATTTTGAATTTAAATCTTTATTTAATCTAATTTATTTAATCTAATTTATTTAATCTAATTTATTTAATCTAATTTATTTAATCTATGAGATAGATTGTTCTTGTTCCACAGTTTATATATATATATATATATATTGTTCTTATTTTGAGCATTAAAACTGAAGCATTAAACCTAATCAGCCTGTTGCTGTTGAAGCCTTGCTGTCAAATCTCTTTTTCTTATATTTATTATTTATTTATCTGACAAGCCTACTGAGATATGTGTGATCCCTTTTCACCTAGTTATAGCTACCATTCCCCACTGGGCTTGCCAATGACTCAGTGCAAACAGGAATTGAGTAATAAGTAAACAGTACTAAAATAAGAATAACAGGAGATATCTCTCAGACAGTGGAATGAGAGCAATCTACCCCCATAGATTAAATAAAGGGTTCAAAATTTCCTGAAGGTTACCCACATTGAAAAGCACTTGGAGAAAGCTGGCGGGTACAACAGTCAAAATATTGGGATAATAACAACAACAAGAAATTTAGTGTGAATGTATATAATGTAATAAATAATGGTAAAACTGCTAATGCCAGAAATTTATAAAGCAACAAATCCTCACATAATTTTTCTTTTGTAAATGACTTGGTTATCAGCATTAGCAATGATCAGTGCACAAGTATGAGTGTCTGGCAGTAGTGATTTCTCTTTCACTTGATCACTATTCAATATAGTCAAGTGGATCTTAATTTCAGCATAAGGTTTGCCACAAATAGGATTCTGAAAAAGAATTCAAAGTATAACAAACACGTAGAAGTAAATTTTGTGTTAATTTCTAAAATTTTACTTTTAAATACTTTCATTTAAATCATGCGGAAGAACCAGATAAGTATTACAAGAGTAGAAAACAAGTAATAGGCTACTCAGCTTTTGAAAAATATTTTAAGAAAATATATCTACAATAAAGGATATCCTGAAAAACAAATACAGACAAGAATGTAGGGATTTCTGCCTCTATATAGACTAATTGATAATCACCATCACCAAAAACATGAGTCAATTTCTTCTTGCTTGGAATAAAGTTCCTTAATTTGCTTCTTTCACCAAACAGCATAAGTCAAACAATCCAACACACATTTCTTCTGTTTGTTACTACAGTTGCACTAATCTGTGGCCTCATTAAGTACTTTTTATTGCTTGAGTGACAGGTCAAATTTGCATAGGTGCAAAAAAGAGTCTCACAAAAGTATCTGACTCTAAGATCTATCATTTTTTCAAATATATGATTCATTTTACTTTTTGGGATATTTTACACGTGAGACACGTCCGAATCCATTTCCTGTGAGGAGGTAAGTCATTTTGTCTCGTATTATGAAAATCTTAAATTTATTAACTTTATTCTCACATACCATTACAGTGCTCTGATCAATCAGAGCATGGTACATAGAAATATATTTTCTAAGTAAAAAATAATTTGAAATCAAGTTGGGCAGTTCAACAAATCCCAAATTTCCTCTAAGCTGTCCAGCTGTTCAAATGAATGATCCTTTTCATCCCCTTTTTGCCTGACATTTTTTCAATTTTATTAAAGCAACATGGATATTGTGTTCACTTTTATAGAAATACCCATGGGATAGGTTTGTATACATTTCTTCTGCCCCAGCATAGGATAGCTTACTTGTCTAGGAGAAAGACAGTTCTGAATTCAAAACCAGTGGTGTATGGGACTGGCAACTCTACCCCATAAAAGCCTACTTGCTACAGAAGCCACAGTAGCAACACTAATTTGGTGAGGATGTAATCCTATACAACACATGAGTCTATTGGTACTAAAGAAGTCGGAGGAGAAATAAACTTATATATATTGTTATTTTAACTCTGCCTTCTTTTCCTCGCCCATGTTGCACAACGAGAACATCATAGACACTGAGGACCCTGTCTCCACAGATGCAAAGTCTGTCACATAAATACACAAGGACATCCCCACAACTGACCCCACCCCAGATGTCATGTGGCCTCAGGAAAGTAGGTTGTGGTGGGGGTTCATTTGGAGTAGGACAGGTGGTACTTTCTTGCACAAGGAACTGTCCTAGAGGGTACACCAGCAACAAAGCGAGATGAGTAGTCTGCCCTTGCCACATGGACTGGTAGGCAAATTTAAATGGCAGTCATTTGGGACGATGATGTCTTGTCTTACTCCAGACATTATACACAATTTGGTATTTTTAATCTCCTCATTTAGATAGTGCCTAACAAAACTTGATCTAAGTTAGAAACTTATACATACTATTTACATTATTCGGAGTATTGTCCTCATCTTTGTCACCATAATTATTACAAAGTTTCGGCTGTTGTACATTCCAGCCTTCTTCAGGTGGTTGGAATGTCGAACTGAACCCTTTATTTAAGGGTTCAGTTCGACATTCCAACTACCTGAAGAAGGCTGGAACATACAACAGCTGAAACGTTGTAATAATTATGGCGACAAAGATGAGGACAATAGTCCGAATAATGTAAATAGTGTACATAATACCTTATCTCAGAAATATAGACAGAAACTTATACATCCATTACAGTCTTCCATTTGCTCATCAAATAACCTGTAAGTGTCTTCCAAATGTTTATTTTTCCATTCAGTAGTTATGTCCTAAGTAATATTATATTAAGACCCACCATACCACATAGATAGGGATAGATCATCATCATACCTTTTGTATTGCATTGGTAAGAAGGAAGTACTGCTGCTTTGTGGAACAGACTCCTGACAGGATGGTTTCCTGAACACTACAATCTTAACCTCTTCAAGTTTAGGACTGTTATCTTTCCTGTAGAAGCTCATAAACTGCATTTCTTACTTTCTCTTAAAATGTAACATCATACAGAAACCCTTTAACCTGAGTAAACATTAATAAATATATACATATATATATATAAGGTTCATGATTATCCCCATTCCAAGTCATCTACTGGAATCTACTTGTGGTCTTGCAATATATCACATAAACCTGGATAAAGGAAAACTACTGGAATGATTTTTATATGATTAAATATTTTGTAAAGATGCCAATTGAGGGAAATAGCCAAATATTTTCCATAATGAATTGAAGATTGGATGCAAATTAGTCATTTTTTTTGTATGAGGAACAAATAATTAATAATTCATTTTAATTACTTTTAGTTTTCTTCTTTTTTTTTAACAGCTAGAGAAAGACTTACTTGGTCAACAGAGAGTTTGTATTTTGGTAATCCTGATACAGTACTTTTTAATTGGTTTCCAAATGGTGGATGTCTGTTCGTTATCTGCAGAAAGATGTTTTATTTGTTAAAAGTCAATCATTTTAAGTCTTACATAGTTACTGATAATATTTATCCCAGTTTCATCTTTTATTTATTATATTAACACAAAAGATTCCAGCAGTTCTTTTTAAAAAAATCATTTTAAAATTCCTATAAATTCATAACATCATTATTCAGTCATCAAAGTATTTTCCCTGGTTTTCTATGACTTTTCAGCTATGTATTCCATCTTAAAAGAACAATTCTAATTTTTGAGGATTTGTTTTGATCTCCTGAATCTGGAGCTTCTGATCAGACAAGGAGAAAAACAAGTGATAGTCTGAAGGTAACAAGCCTGAAGAAATGAATGACACATAGAAATGAATTTCCAGCTTAGCTCTATGATGATTTGCAACAGAATGATAGACACTATAATGCACTGGAAATTGTCAGTTGCTTCCTTTGACCAGAAAAGAGGGAGAATTGTTCAGTAAGTGTTTTTCTTTTTTCTCCTAGGTAGTTTTGGCAATTTATAATAAACATAATAAAGTATTCTTTTTCAATCTCAACAGATACAAAAAAAAACTCCCTCGGCCACTAAATTGCATTTGGGTTGAGATGATGAAGGCTACACTGAATCTAAACACATTTTTTATTTTAGATTCTTGTAATGAATCCAGTTTTTATTCCCAGTAAGTTGTTGAAAAATTATTTTTCTGTGTCAAGCAAAAAGAGAAAAACAAGGATAATTAATGTTCCTTTCTGTAAATTCAAATGGAACCTATTTTCCTCATTTTAGAATTATTTTGAAGACCTTTAGTTGACTGAAAGACACTTCCAACATTTCCATAACAAGTACCCAAAATTTACTGGAAGTTTTTGTATCAACCTCTGATATCATAAAACTTTCTAACTTTATCTTTGGAACAAGGAAAACCATGTGCATATGTGCCCAGACTGTAGAGCCAGAAAAACTACTGGATGGATTCAACTGAAAAAAACTCATGCGCTTTAAATCACAGAAAATCATTGGGACCAGTCAAAATTGTAAGTGAAGTGAAAAACCTGTCAACATGCATCTAATGAATAAACAGTTATTATTATCCACCTTAATATCAGAGTTTTTTCTCTTTTAAATCAAATCAATTTCTACACATATTTTCATAAAAGGTTTTGAAGAATACTCATACTGCACACAATCTTTCGTCTTTCAAATGCATTTTATTTACAACAAAATTAAATTTCACTGTGGCTGTCTCTTCAATGTAATTGTGATTATATAACCAGAGCAAAGGATCAGTGGCTTGCAATGGCTATTATGAAATATGCGAGTTTCAAAAATTCTTTCAAGTCAGTTATCTCAAAATTGTAGAAGCAAAGAATTCTGGTATGCATCTTTAGACTTCTATTCAAAAATGATAGGTTATTATCAAACTCAGTTTTGGATATGAAAAGATTTTGTGTGCTAAATAAAAGGCCACATGAATTGTACTGATATTCATATCAATTATTGTTTCAACAGACAATATACTGTACAACCAATCAAATTTATCTTTCACGTTCAAAAAAATAGAAAGAAGCAAACAAATGAAATCATAGTTACCATTTCTATCTTTCTGGGATCAGTTTGTTCAAACATTTCAAATGTGGTGATTCCAGAATTGACTAATGCATTTGAAAGAAACTGGCCTAAAATAGAACAAAATAAAGAATCTAAATAAGAAGAGTCATTAAATTATGAACGTTACTCTTCTGTTATTTATATCATATTCTAAAAAGATATGGAAGATAGTAAACTGTTGTTTTGGGATAACCTCATAATCTAAGGTTGTCATACTGGACTTATCCTTTAAGGTATCACCAGGGAATAGGAACTTACTTGGACATTCATAATTGATTTCCCAGTAACATACGATAGTTTATATTAGATTGCATATGACCAATAATAAAGAAGAACCTTTGATCTAACTGCACTATTCTTTGTTTTAATTATGCCATTCCATGAGGCAAATGGAACAGATTTGCATTAAAAGACAAATCATTAGGTTTTAAAATCAACTGTTTTGTTTTCCTCTTGATAATTGACAATTCCATGTGAAGCCACATAATACACAAATAAATGGAAAAATAAGGTTGAAACAAATAAATAATATAATATAAATTTATATAAGCAAAAAAGCAGTAGAAAAATGTAACTTCTTAATTGATAATGATTGAAGAAAGTCAAAATATTGTAAGATATTTCAATTTCAAATTATTCAAATTAAATATTTTAAAGTTGACTTATATAGGGAATATAATCTTGTAAAGGGAGATAATCTTCAAAGGAAACCTCAAAGTGTAAATTCTGTTATGGAAGATTAGTATATAATAGATTTAAAAATATTGAATCTAATCATCTAAATTTAAATGAACCTCCAAGCATTAAATAATTATAAAAAATGATTACTGATGTAAACTTAATGATAGAATAAATCAATGCATGGAAGTAATTCATAAGAGTGTAGGCTCTGTTAATTGATCTTAAAAAATGACTCAATCAATATTTAACATACTCATTTAATAATGCATAATAAAAAAAAGAAAAAGAAACAAATCTTTTCATGATGCTAAGAGTAAAGGAACTGGAAATATGATTGCCACACATGGTTTTGTCAAATGTCATTAGGCAGCATTGTTAAAGTCTATAAAAAGCAAATATTTCCTGTGTCACTCTTTCTCCTTTTTGCTCCAAGATGTAGAACCACATGGTAATTACATTCACACTGTGGAATATTAGTTTCCCCAGTCCACTGACAGATGAACTCTCTTCCCACTTTCCAATTCATGATGCTTGCATGTGTCTTCCAAAAACCTCCACCTATGAAGTAAGTCAAGCTTTCTCTTTGGTTGTTCCAACTCAGCACAAGGCTGACAAGTGTGACCATAGCAACAATGCTTATACTGACTTACCCTAACTTCTGGACCAAGAAAAAGAAAATAAACATCTCATAACCATTTTTAAACCTTTCAACAATAATGTAATTACAAAGCTTCCTTTGGTTGTTCCAACTCTGCACAAGGCTCACATTATGATACTTATACTTACCTACCATAAATCTTGAACCAAAAAGAAAACAGACATATCCAAGAGACATTAAGAACTTTGTTTCATTGAAGTCACCATTGTAGTAGAAACCCAAGTTTTTGTATGCTTCTTCTTTGTTTGTCATATGTGGGAAACACACACCTAACACACACACACACACACACACACACACACACACACACACACACACACACTCAACCTTTAACTTACATTAATATATATTAATCTTTACAAGCCCCAAAATTGTTTTTATTATAGATTATTTCAGACAAGCTCATGATACATATATTTCTCAGGTATTATGTTACAAGTCAACTTTAACCAACTAATTGACTTCAGCCTAGCCATAACAAAGACTAATCATTTTCCCCATATTTTTATTTTAGCATAACAATATTTTCAACAATATACAAGCAGGAATAACATTAGTATTGTAATATTGTTATAACTTTATTTGAAATTACTTAAAATTCAGTGTAATTTCTTTTCGTCTTTCATTATTTTTGATATTTATAGTTTTATGTTCTTCATGAATTCCAGGCCACATATTACAGTTGGAATGAATTAAATAAAGTCTGAAATTCTGTCTCTGGAATTTGCAAGCCTAATATTTCAAACCGACATGAAAATAATTATTTCATATATTTTTCAGGCTATAGTTTTCATCTATATAGAGATAGAGATAGATATTTTATATCACCTATTGTCTATATATTTGTCATCCTTTCATCTCTCTCTCTCTATGTATTTATTTATATATATATATATATATATATATATATATATATATATATATATATATATATATATATATATGTTTTTTTTTTAAGCTTTTCACCCCAAGCAAGGCTGGAAGCCACTAGCATGCAAGGGGTTACAGAAGGTTTGGAGGAAGAGCAGATAGGAGTGGTAGAGGAAAGGATGTGGAGGAAGATAGTGGATCGATCAAGGCAAGGGGGTTACAGAAGATTTGGAGCAAGAGCAGATAGGAATGAAAGGGGAAAGGATGTGGAGAAGGGAAGTGGATAGATCAAGGCAACTGGAGATGTCGATTGATGTTACACTTAAATAGTTGGAGATTATATTTGTCAGGGAAACAGGAATAAGGAAGGGAGTTTCACAGGCGAAAGGTGCAAGACATGAAGCTATTGGAGTAGAAGAAACGTCTACATCTAACAGTTTCAACACTGAAGGGGTGGGAACGGGATGCCAGCCTCGTAGGACGCTTAAATTCATGCGGCCTGGGAACCAGCAAAAGCAGCTCATCGGAGCAATTACCGTGAGAGTATTTGTCAAAAAGACAGAACGAGGGAGAGAGAGAGAGAGAGAAAGATTTTCTATCAGCCATATATTTTTCAAACTATAGTTTTTATCTTTACCCATGTTATAGGAAAATGATGAACACAAAAACAATATTCTGAAAAATATATAGAATAATAACAATATTTTATCTGAAAATTTGAGACAGTTATGACAAATAAGTTTTAAAATAATTAAAATTTTTACCAATTCCATCAAGTTGTTTGGTAACATATTTTGAATTTTCCCAAATTCTTGCACGAAAGCATTTGTAGAGGTAAACTGCATTAAGAAGTCCATTGTAAGTCTCTTTCAGCCATAAAATTTCGAATAAGCCTGAAAGAAGAATTCATATTTTTATCACTTAAATTACAATCTTATATTAACAAGAAAATCTACATAATAATAATCAATTTTAATTATAAGGATAAATATCTAAAATGTCTTATATTTAAAATCCCATAAAATACTGCTCCAAAAGAATCCAAACATTTTATGAATATTTCTATTTGATTCACAATTCCATAAAATTCTGCTTTGATTAAATCGAAAGATTTCAGAAACATTCATATTCAATTTGTACAAGAATAATAATAACAATAATAAGTAGCAAACAGTTGTTATCATTATTATTTGTAGTTTTATTGTTATTTTATCATTGCAAAGATGGCTGACTTCTATCAAGGCTGAAAATGGGTATTACTGGTGGGATTAGATAATCATGGGAGAGTTGTTTGCAGACAACGGATACCTTGAAAAAATAAAATAGCCAGGAAAGGGTGAAAAAAAGAAATTATATATAATGAAAAAAAAATGTAAATATTTCCTTCAATAATCAACACAGTCAAACAGGGTATGACGGTAAACTACATCCGTGTCCAGAGTAAGATGATAAACTACATCCAACGGCAAGGCCTCTGATCAGGAGGCTTTGAGGAGCGTGGAACCACCTCTTAATTGCTGGTGCACCCAGGTCCACCCTGACTCGGGGTGATAGCACCTGTTAGGGTCCCAGCTATGGGCAAATAGTTAACCTAGAAACTGAAGTAAAAAGCATTATGAAAGTGTAAAAATAGGTTTTAATACCAGAAATACTTTGTAAAAAAAATTATTACCAGATATAAATTTTTGAAGAAAAAACTATTACCAGCAATACGTTTTTGAAAAAAAAATATTACCAGCAATACATTTTTTTAAATAATATTACCAGCTATACATTTTTGAGGAAAAAATATTACCAGAAATAGATTTTTGACAAAACAAAAATATTACCAGGAAACAAAGTTGTTGGCATTAAATGACCCATTGAGGTTGATATGCCGTCAAACAAACAAACAGTCTATATATATTATTTTATTTTATTTATTTTTGATGCCTTATCTCTTCAGAATGTATGCAACCATGACCCTCCACAGATTCCTTTTCTTTATTATCTGTGAATTGCCATGACTTCTTAGGAATGATATTATAGTGTTTTCTTCATGGTTTTGAATTTGGACTTATCATTCTCCTAGACTAAATGCCATTCAAGGCTAGAGAGCCTACTTTTAATGCAATAGCTGGTGGGAGAAGAGATGGATAGAATCATACCTTTCCCAAAATCTAAAACAAAGATATAATCAATAGAAATGAATACGAGTGAAAAATGATGGAATTTCAGTATATACTTACAACGAGTGATTCTTTGTCCAGAGCGAAATATTTTATTGACATCTTGAGACAATGAAAAATCTGGGATTGGAAGGCATCCAAGACTGGCTTGTATGAGACTTTTAGCATAAAAGAGTAAAAGACATGATTAAGAATAACGCAGTATATAATAAGATAATTTTAATGAATTCTTTAATTCCAATGTTCATTTTTATTGATCTTAGCAGATGAAAATAACAATGTAATAAAAAGTGAGATTTTCTGTCTTTGGTCAGTAAATATTGTTTCCTATTTGCTTCTGTCTAGAAAGCAAAGGAAATGACTATCAAATGATTATTCCTTTCAACCCTTGCCTTTGTGACCTGTACATTGATGTTTTGAAACTAACCTATTTCCCATTACATTCTAGACAGATTCAGCGTTGAGTTGCTGAAAGAGAATTTTCTAAAATTTTCTACAAGTTTCTAGATGGCAGCGTAAATACAGGGACATAAACTCAACAGTTCAGTTTACTTTGCGCTGTCCAAATGCAGACAAGTTACTGTTGATAGATGTATTCATTACAGATAGCATCAAGAGGTTATAAGCATCCAGTAGACGCATTTTGCTGTCTGTGGCAAATTTATCAAGACAAGAGCAAAAAAATACTCTGTAGCAACACCTACAATGTATATTTCAGCATGCCAGTTGGGGATCAAGACAAACCCTTTAACATCTCATTTCACATGTAAACTATGCAAAAGAAATCTAGCAAGTAAGATGGAAAGTTTTGCTTGTTTGGATAGTGGAATTTTTAAGTGTAAAAGTTTTGGAATTTATTTTAATTTAATAGAATTGAATATGTTTCAACAATTGTGCATTAGTGTCTACAGTATCATGGCTGTTTTCTATACTTGATCACTGGCAAATATTACCAATATAGAATATTAGGGACATTCCGTTTTCAAGATTCCATATTTTTGTGGCATTTGCTACATTGATTGGAGTTCAAAATCAGAATTTTACATATCCAGCACACGATTTTTTGAAATTTCAAAAATAAAAAAAGCAATTTTTTTAGAATTTTACAATTGCACTGGTTGAAATATATTTGCATTTTTATACTCATATTTTTATTTAGCTCTTTTTCAGCATGACACAGAGGGTGACATAGAAACATGAAATTCAAAATCCCATGAATTTGGAGGGAATCAACTGCCCCTGAAGCAATTGTTTCTCCTTCCAAGTGTTGAGCTGGCAAGACTGAACCTGCTAACATATATCCAAACTCCCTATCATCCATCAGTGCCACAGTGCCCTGAGTGCCACATACCTACTCCTGCAAAGAGAGAGTAGCCGTCTTCAGCAGAGAATAGCAGTTCAGAATAAGATTCAGAAGTCATGGATCCAGGTTACAAAGGTGCAGCTGAGGAGAGAAATCCATACTACTCCAACCTAAAAACTTCAAAAACCTGATAAGAGATCTTGGCTTCATAAAGTCCAATGTTGATCTTTTTACATTGAGATTCAAGCAGTGGAATCTGTTAGACGAAAGTGTGTAAGTTACAGGTCAGAGAAAGTGTCACTAGTGTTTTTCAAGCTTTTTCACCCATCAAAATGGACTTTGCTTCTGCCAAAAATGTGACAGGTCTGTTTGAGGGAATTGGAATCTCTTATAACCCAAGCCAGTGGTGCCTCTTCATTGAAAACTAATCCAGGAGCCTCAAAGCCATGCTGTTTCATAACAGGAACACGTATCCATTTTTTCCCTTGCTCACTTGGTGCAGCTGAAAGAAGAATACAGCAGTGTCAAGATCCTACTAGTTGCCTTGAAATATGAAGAGTATAGTTGAGAGGTTATCAGAGACTTCAAAATGGTGGCCTTCCTAATAGGATTCTAAGGCAACTTTACTGAATTTCCACATTATCTCTGCCTTTGTGACAGCTGGGACACCATAGCACACTACTACAGGTGAGACTGGACACTGTGGACTGAGTTCACTGTGGGGAGGAACAATATCAAATGGGAGCCACTGTTTCCTCCACTGCACTTAAAATTGGACCATATGAAACTATTTGTCACAGCTCCAGATAAGGAGTCTGCAGCCTTCAAGTACCTTCAAGTCTTCTTCCTTAAGCTGTCTGTGGCAAGAGTCAAAGATGGTGTCTCCGCCAGACCACAAAGAAGATCACAGAGTGCAAAAAATTTGCCAAGAAACTCACTATGACTGAGAAAGCAGCGTGGAACATCTTTGTCACAGTGGTTCAGGGCTTCCTGGGGAATCACAAGGCCAAAAACTATGTGGAGGTTGTTGAGACCCTGGGGAAGAATTATGGCAAAATGAACTACAGGATGTCCCTCAAAGTCCATATCCCTGACACTCATCTTGATAAATTCAAGCAGAACATGGGGTGTACTCATAAAAACAAGGTGAAGACTTCCACCAGGATATACTAGAACTTGAACGCTGCTACCAATGATTGTATAATGAAAACATGATGGGAGACTATATTTGGAAACTGATTTGTGAAAGTAATTTACAGTATAAACATAAAACTTGTAAAAATAATGACTTCTAAATTTTTGGTGGTCTCTCTTGTGTCGTCAGCCTTATTTGGCATCCAAGAATTTAATTTCTTCTTTGCTGATCGCTTCCTTTATGATGATGGCATTGGTGACTGCATTCGCTGCCAACGTGCAGGGTCAGGACGAGAAGCTTCCACTTTCACCGAAACCAGCTTTGTCATCCATTCTCCATTGCCATTTGGCTTTGCAAAAGTTGGTTGGACGTGAAAGAAAATCAGTGTAGAAGAAAGTGCCGATGACGTGAATTTGTTTAAAGTGAACCTCAACAAAGGTGACCTATACACTTCCTCTGTGGCACATATGGAATGAGACATGCAGAATCCAGTTATGAAACTGCAACAGACTGCCACTGACTCTGTTATAATTTCAAGTGGCACCTTCTAGCATATCCATCATACATAGCTCTCTTCATTCACAGGTTCATCCACTGAGATCTGTTGTAATCATCCACTTGTTCCATGGTCGGGGGCTTTGGGGTTGGTTACGCTTAGCTGGGTTCTCTTTTGTGTTATCCTAGATTAAATAAATGCTACTTTTCAATCATATGTCATTTTGTTCATATTTTTGTGCATGAACGATAATGTTCACATTCACCAGTTTTCTCAATGGGAATAAGTCAATTTTAGAAATATCATTATTCTGTTCATAAAAGCAAAGTTTGATGGAAATATTAGCCATTTTTCATACTTTATAGGTGTAAGCAAATAGGAAATAATAATTTCTATTCAAGGACAAAAATCATATTACACAGCGTAATTTATTAACACAAACAAGTGAATGTTCAGATATATTAAAAAAATCTACTATATTTTTCTATTGATAAATGTACTATTTTTTCCTGAAATAAGTCTAAAAAAATTTGCCTTACATCTGACATGCTGAAGTAACTTTATTTTCATAGGCTTATTTTCACTCCAAACGAAGGTAATCTATGTTAGACAATAATTTAAATTCTTGTGTATGACCTCCGAATGAAGTACATAAAGTCCATTTAATATAAAGTTGTAAACAAAAAAACAATATGCATAATCCCAACAATTCATTATCCCTTTTTTTAATCATTTCACCCCAAGTAAGGCAATAAAGCCACTAAGATGCAAAGGGTTACTGAATGTTATCGAGAGAAAAAAAGGAAAAAAAAAACACTTTTAAGGGGAGAGAACAATAAAAGAATAGGAATGAAGAAAACAGAAGATAATGATTGACATTTCATTAAAATTTTTGAAATTCACAGTTGAGTGAAAGCAAGAAGCCGGAAGAGAGTTCCACAAGTGAGAACATAGAAGAAGCACATGACCATACATGGCAGCAATATTCAAAGCAAGGATGAATGGTAGATTTATAAATATGTATGATAAATTCTGGTGAGAAAACTTCAAGTGAACCAACTTTCTTAGCAACAGATGCAGCAATTGATTCAACATAATCTTTCCACTTCATGTCAGCAGAAAACGTTAACCTGAAAAGGCACAATGAGTTACTCTCCTGGAGATTAGCACCAGCCATGCTGATAGAAGACCAAAAAGTGTATTCTCAAATAATTAAAAGAGAGCAGTTTCGCTTTAGAGGCATTAAAATTAACATGCCATTCCTTGACCCAGTTAACAACAGATTGTTGGTCATTTTTTTAGAACAGCTGCCAATTTGACCCAATTGAACTGTAAGCATTTATGGCATTGGAAAGGTCGTTGATAAAAATTAGGAATAACGCAAGTCCAAGGATAGACCTAATGAATTAGATTATCCCTATGGTAGATGTATTAGTAATAATTTAGACTATGTCTATGGTAGATGAACTAATGGATTAATAATAATTTAGTTGTTGCATATCAATATCAAAGATATTTTCATTCTTCTCAAACAACCTGTTCTTGAAGGCAATATTATGAAGTGATAAGAAATATGTAAAAACCAACGCATGACGAAAGACTGAAGTGTGGAACTAGAGTATCATAGTGTAGGTGTAAATGCTAACCTAGGTATTTATTAATAGGTTGGGTTTAAACTTTGAAAAGAAAAAAGATAAACAATTAAGAATTTAGAGAATCTACATGTCACAAACACACCCACAAAATTTCTTGTTAAGGTAGGTAAAAATTTAATTTTATCTTCTTCTTTTATAATTTCTCAAATTTTGTGTGTTATGGAAGCCAATGTCAGTAAATTCAGTAAATATTAAATTTAAAATTAAATTAAATGAAAAAAAACATTTACACTATTTACATTGTTCAGACTGTTGTCGACTTCATTGCCATATTAACAAAAAGATTTTCATATTGTGTGACTGCAAGATAAAAAAAATCAAAAATGCTTTCTTTATAGCTGAAATAGTTATAAATTTGCCACCAGTGTCAGAGGTTATTATTCAAACCCAAGTAAAAGCTCAGATTTCAAATGCTGATTATATAGGCAAGCAAACTCTCTCCTCCTGGAAGATCAGCACAACACAATCTTGTTCACTCCATTTCTCCCCCACCCAAATTGGCCTTGTGCTATATTAAGTTAAGCTGAGCAAATATCAAATAACAAAATTATTTCTGTGAAGGAAGTTCTATTCAAAATAAGCTCTGATACTGAAAATATGAAGCCAAGTTAAAAATGACATTTTTAATTTTTCAGAAGAACAACTTAAGACAGTTGTTGAGCAACTTACCAATTGATTTTCATTTCTTTTGTTTTAATCTTTTCTTTCATTGGGAATCTAAAATATGACAAATGCAATGAATCATCATCAATGGGAAACAAAAAAAAATTTTTTGAAGTTGTCTGTGTTTTTGCAAATGATTTAGGACAATTTTCACTAAAATGACACCCGTTTCTCTCAATCAGGTCATGTTTTTGTGCTAAGTTGAGTTTTTAAAAATCCAATCTTTTGATTAAATTGATTACCTTTTTGTGACATTATTGTTTGAATTTTGTTAATATTTCTCATACAAAACAAGCTTTTAAGAGAAAAAACTTGTTTTCTAACATAATTTCTTACTGAAATGTTCCAAACATTGATTACAGTAAACTGAATAGTATACATTGATAATTGTAAAGTATCTGTAAACTGAATGTTACACCAATTATTGTTCAAAATTCAGGGCTTGAAATTCTGTTTATTCAAACCCTTAGAATGATCAGTGGCAGGGGCGTCTCTCTTCAAAGTTCAGCAGCAATCAACCATCATGACTACATCCCAGCATCCCTAATACCTGGTCTCCATCTCTTTCATGTCTTCAAGGAATCACTCCTCCTGTTTGCAGCTCATTGATCCCAGATTCTCATGGAAACTGATCCATATAGGAAAATAAATAATGCATTTTGATGCTCATGTTGCATCTGAGGTTTCTGAAAGCAGTCAGCATATTGATGACAAATTCTACATAGTTCCTAGTTTTGTTGTTGCCAAGAAAAAGTTCTTCATGATCAGAACAAAAGCCTTCCAATGCTTCCAGTTTCACTTTTGATACATTTTGAGTTTTCAAACTCTGAATATCTGATGAGCTGACAGATTTGAGGAAACTTCAAAGATGCCAGATTTCAACTTCTCCATCGTCAATCCTGGAAAAGCCTGGCACAACTAAGTGAAGCAGCCGCTATCATTGTCCAAACGAAGCTTGATGTGCAGTGGTAGGAAAAGTAATCTGTTTCTGTCCACCAGAGGCTTATTGATGATGTTTGTTGCTCTGCAAGTTATCAATTCCTCCCAAACAGGCCAGTCCTTTTTCGTATAATGCTGAGCAGTGTCTCTTCTATCACACACGCATGGGTATTTGGTGAACTTGTACTGTTATTCCAATAAAAAGTTCACCATCTTCAGGTCAATGCAAATAAACCACTCGTGCTGATCATAATGAATTTTCTCCAGCACATACTTCACTGCTTCATATTTCTCCTTCAGTGTAGTTGGGTCAGCGTAGGGTACAAAGGCAAACTGGTTGCCATTGTGCAGCAGAACACTTTTCAGTGATCACTTGCTGTTCTCAGTGAACAATCTCCAATCTTTAGGTTCATACTGTAGCATTCCAATTTTGTGCAGAAGCTACACAATATCTGTACAGTTCATCAAGTGTATCTCTTCAGAGAAAAAATTGCAATAGAATGTAATGTGAGAACTGTCAGAGAGGAAGTTTTTCCCCCTTCAATCTGGATGCCAGCAGTTCAGCAGAGGACTTTGACAGGCTGAAATTGCAAACTAGATCATTTAGTTCCTTTTGGGGAAAATGATGTGGAACATCATCATCATCAAAAACCACTTCTTTTACTACTACACCACCACCACCGCTACAACTAATACTAATACTTTGTATTGTATGTTTTTGTATTCTACAGTTTAATTGGTGTGTTTTGAGACATAAGCATTTTATTTTGTGTTATTGGTTTATAAATATTTTGGAGGTGTGTTTTAATATTTATGAAGCTATATTTGGCTGAAAATATTTCTGATAGGTTAAAATTAATAAGCTTATAATTAACATAATAATTAGTTTTATTGTGTGAAATAAGTTGTATATTTAGATATTTTAATGGACATGACAATGTAAACGCAAATGTAAAAACAACATGTGGCCATAACTTAAATAGCTGACCTGACTGAGCAAAACCAATTTGATTTTTGGATTCAGCACATCAAAATTGTCCTAAATCAGCTAAAAAAATATAGATAATAAATTTGGTATTGACCAGTGAATCAATAATATACATGTTCCAATGTATATCCTGACAAGACATTTTAAATATGTAGTTACTGATTTTGAAATAGAAAAGGCTACTGTACAATATGTAATCACAGAAAAGTTATTAAAAAAAGTGTCAGAAATGTTTATGAAAACATTATCATCAAAGATAAAATTGTATAGATATTTTTCCATAGAAATGTTCCATCATATTGCAATATCATAGTGTATTATAAAGGATTATAGAAATGCTTAGAGTTATTTAAGAAAATCTGTAGATGTAATTTACCTGATAGTTGCTTTAGTTTTATCTTTATTTAATGAATTAAGAATTTTCTTTTCATTTATTCTCAGCTGAATATCCATGAATTCTGAACTGCCACCAAGTAAATTCAACTGAAATAAATTAAGGAAAACAATTAAAAACTTTAATTTCATTGGAATAACAATTCTTTAGCACAATTTTGCTTTGATATGAGAATAAAAATAAACATTGAATTTGCTCTTCTTTTTTTAAAAACAATGATTTCTTCTATTGCCTAAGTTAACTGTAATGCATAAAATATCTACATAAGTTCAAAGTATTACAAAGAGATCACAGAATTTAAAGGTTGTGTGCTTGTGTGTATTTTCGGTCGGTGCATATTCACATGTTACAAACAATTAAGAAGAAGCATACAAAAACTTGGGTTACTACTATGAACTGTTTATTCTTTTATAGTGACTGCACTGAAACAAAGTTCTCAATGTCTCTTGGGTAGGATCATTTTCTTTTGGGACATTTCATCACTGCCAACTCAACACCAGCCAACTTATCTTTGTGACAACTCACCACCAACATACTTAGTGTGAATACAACTAGATGCTGATGTTGAGTTCATAGCTTCAGACTGGTGTTGGCTGTCATAGTGTGTACATTTCTTAGATTGACTTTGAGTCGTTGAGATTTTGAAAGTTTAGCTGTCTTCTTTGTTTGATTTATTAGTTACAACAGCCGATTTGGTTGACTGGTTTTTAATTTTCAATATCGGACAAATCACCCTGCTGAAGCAACAAATAGAAGACTGCACACAGAGCTGGGAATGGAGTATGCCACAATATGAAGATTCATTATGGGGCTGTAAAAGAGGTGCAAAGAAACCGAGATGCATTTTTCAAGCAAATAATTTCAGGTCATCCCCTGCTTTCTAATATGAAAAAGTCTATGAAGGCAAATGAAAGAATTTTGCAGAATGCTTTCACCTTTTTCCTAATCATCTCCAACTGAATATTTGAGACTATTTACAATAAATTTTTAAATTAAAAATAAAATCATGCATTAAAAAATTTTCCTTAAAAAATTACTTTTATTTGTTTTTATAAAGTTGATTGAAAAAATTTTATCGTTTGTGTAGTAGAATTGTTTGATACAGTACAAATTTGCTTGACAGTAAACTTTAATGAACTCTGTATTTATTCACACCCTACCCACAAAGTAGGATGTGGTACAAGGCTAGTTTTTAATGTGGGTCTTTACACTCAGGCAAAAATTCCCCATAGACCCCACATTCACAGGCTCAGGTGGCTGACTATCTCTCCAGACGAGACTCTACTTGTAGGCATAGCCTTGTCTTAGTTCCTCTCCACCCAAAGGCAGAGAGTTCAACAAGCTAAGAGTTTTAATAAACTCTGCATAGCAGCAGAGTTCTCCTGAATATGTGTTCAGGACAGATCCATTAATGAGGGAGAGCGATCATCCTAAATACTCCCCTGCCTTATTCTTAAAGAGAGAAGTCCTTCAATAGAACAGGCATCCTTTGCCGTCTGCAAGGCTGTAGCAGATTGCCAGGAACATAATATGGTTTTTCTTTTTTGCTAGGACTGAATTATTTAATCCTTTTGTGTTTTCATAATCTTCTACAAGATCTTTGCTCATCCTCTGAAGTATCGGTAGGTGGGTAGAGTCTCTTCTGTGAAAGCCACTGATAGCCATTCGAATGACCAGAGTTCCTCATAATCTTCAAAAGGAGACCATGATTCTGTTTCTTCAAAGTCAGTTGAAGTTGAAGTGTCCTGAGGACAGCCTTTGCTTAGGCTAGTGGGTTCTGATTCATACTCTGCTGGAGTCAAGTCTCTTAGTGATACTGTCTTCCTGTCCATCAGACTAACAGACAAGTGCATACTGGGGGTTGGCATCTAGAAGCTCCACTACCAGTGGTTCATTCTTATTCAGTTGTATGTCTTTTTAGTAATATCACTCCTGCTTTCGAGAGTTGGTAGGGATGTTCCAGTCAAACTTCTAGGAAATGGAAGGAATCGTTCATGTGGGATTGCGTTAGTGGCTGCATAACAGTGTTCTAATTGCATGCAGGGCCTGTGGGATTAATTGTTCCCAATTCTCTAAAGCTTTATCAGAAGTGCTAGTTGAACCGTTTTGCAAATTATTCCATTATATCTCTCTTGAGGGTTACATGGAATTGTTCTACTTACGGTAAATCCTTGCTCTTTTAGGAATTGTCATACATGTCTGGACATAAATGGAGCCTCTCTGTCTAAATGAATATTCATGGGTAGCCTGTTGACTGTTGTAGAGGATACATCGGTACAGGGTATCGTGAAAGGAAATTGCAAATATTTGTCAATTATCTTTGCATGTAACAGCTATGTGGCACAACTTTCTATTTAGTTTCTTTAACTCTTTTTCTTTACAAGCAGCCAAGCTACATATGTGAGAGAAGAGGCTGAGCAGAGCTGCATTTTCTTTACTGGGACAATATGTTGCATTGAACAAGTAACATGAGAGTTCCATCCTCCACCTGGCTATCTTCTCATTTTTAATTTTACTTGCCATTTTCAGTTTATGTGACTGATTTTTGGTCTATAATTAATTTAAAATGTTGCTGATCAAATACCCCCTCCCCACCGTTTTGTCAGTGATTCAAAAGTAGCATAGACTTTTTTCCCTATTGCAGAGTGCCTACATTCTAATTTAGACAGGTCTCTGGAGAAAAAGACTGTGGGCCTCCTGATTGTCTTAAAGAGGCAGCTATGGAGCATTCAGAGGTAGTGTATGATTGGGTGTAGTAATGACTGCTTTAATTATGCCCATTTTTTTTAATCATTAGACACCTTCTTTGCTATGGGAGATAACAGGAATTTTGATACTGTTGTTAGAGGGTGGATTTTGTCTGAAAAAGGCGATATCCAATGGACATAGTGTGCAAACATTCCTAATACACAGTGCAGAGCAGGTAAATCCTTTGAGACCCCAGTAGGCTGAGTAGTGGATTCGGATGTCCTGGATTGGGTTTTATGTTGTTTTTACTTATTATGTACCCACATAATTTTATATTTTTAGGTCTAAAATAACATTTGTCTTGGTTAAGCGTAAACTTGTACTTTTTAACACCTGCCATGAATAATTTAAAGATACTGTCATATTCTGCTTGATTTTTCCCACAAATACTTGCATTATCAGTACAAGCATAGGTGCCTTGCAGGTTCTCTTTTGATATTATCTGGTCTATCACTCACTGAAAGCTAACTACCCCATTATTTATGCCAAACAGTATTCTGCAAAATTGTTAGAGTTTGCCACTGGCCTTGGAGGCCATATAAGGTTTATCACTGGGCTTTATAGCTACCAGATGGTAGGTACTCTTAAAGTCCAGAGTACCAAATAGGCCATTTTTGGCTATTTTCTTTATCATATCATGTATTCTTGGCAAAGGGTAGGCATCCAGCAAAGTAAACTAGTTTATAATTTGGGAATAGTCAATTACCATTCACTTTTATTTGTTCTCAGAGGAGACTACGAAGGCTTAAGGCTCTCCACCATGAATGATTTGGTTTGATTATACCTTCCTTCAACAGACAAGTAACTTTGGTTTGGATAAATAATTTATCCTCCTCCATGTCTCACCTATATTTAGTAACTATCAGCTTACAATCCAGTGTTAAATTGTTGAAGAAAGCTGGGTATGGCATTCTCATAGCTGCTAAGCTGTAGGGTGGCATTCTCATAGCTGCTAAGCTGCAGGGTGGCATTCTCATAGCTGCTAAGCTGCAGGGTGGCATTCTCATAGCTGCTAAGCTGCAGGGTGGCATTCTCATAGCTGCTAAGCTGTAGGGTGGCATTCTCATAGCTGCTAAGCTGTAGGGTGGCATTCTCATAGCTGCTAAGCTGCAGGGTGGCATTCTCATAGCTGCTAAGCTGCAGGGTGGCATTCTCATAGCTGCTAAGCTGCAGGGTGGCATTCTCATAGCTGCTAAGCTGCAGGGTGGCATTCTCATAGCTGCTAAGCTGCAGACTTTAAAGGGTGGCTTAGAGCCTTCGAAGGGTATTTCTATGAATGAATGTTGGTACAAAAAGTTGTGCCCTAATATTAGGTTGCAGTATAGAGCTTTCATTAGTAGACATCTTACTCCCTGGTATAAAGTAGAGCAACTAAATAGTATCCAAGTATTTTTATGGAAAGAGATGAGCTAGCCATCACCACTTTGTTTAGAGATGGGTAAATTTTCCATGAATTTACTTTTGCAATGCTTGCTTTAAGGAAGTTTTCTATGCTTCCTTATGTCAATTAGTGCTTTTAGTGGCTGTTTGTTATCAGTGATTTCTATTGTTGTAGTTGATAAGCAGCCAAGTGTATCCAGTGATGCTGAACAAGTTACTGTTTTGCTCCCATTTTTCTTACTTTTACAAACTTTAGCCCAATGTCCTTGCTTTCTGCATGTATAACATAAGGTGGAGAGGGTCTCTGACATTACTGCAACTATATTGTAATTATTAGCATTTTGTTCTGCTAAATTTGCCTGGTCATAGGCCTGCTGCAAAGTTAAGATGCTGTTTTTGAGTATTCTATGTTGGATATCCAGGGACCGTAGTCCATTTATGAAGACATCTCGTATCAATTTGGCCCAGTATTTCACTGATACTGAAGAAAATGAACAGTCCTTTCTTAGTTTTATCAAAGCTTGATAGAATCTGTCAATGGTGTCTGAGGGCAGTTGACACCTTGTAGCCAATAAGTGTCCAAAGACCATTTTATTTTTATTTTTAATGTAGATCCTGTCCAGTATTGTTAAAGCCTCTTCATAGGAAGATGCGTCCGCAAAATACTCGTAAACTTGTGCTGAGACATATTTGGTGAGACAGTGCAGATTATTAGAATTTTGATCACAGTATGTACACAAGAAGACTATGAAAGTTATTCTGAAGGGATGATATCCTAGGAGACTGTTGAGGTATTATGCTAGTTTTTTTATGGCATCTCTAGGTCAAGTAGTGTTACTTGGCAATGACCATCTCTTCTCCAAATAATATTGATCCAATACTAGATTAGATCTAAAAGCAATAAAAAATCCCTTATCTTCTCTGCTAACTAGTATTCTTGTGATAAGGTCACTTCTAGCAATGAGATAGATCATAAGAAGATAGATTTATGTCCTACCCAAGAGCTATAGAGTAAACGGAACACATATAGCCTCAGCTGGAATGCATAGTTGATCAGATAATTTCATTTTCACAGAAAATAACAATTACAACACTTTATTCTTCCTAAAACAAATGATAAATTTAAAAGTAATACATTTAGAAAAATATATTATTCTGCTTACCAATTCATTTATATCTTCTGAACCAGTTACTTTGCTCATTTTATTCATTGTGTCAAAAGCAATACAGTATCGAGCCATTAGTTTGCCTAAATCTGAAAAAGAGATCAGCATATGCGTTTTTAAACATCCAGTAAATAAGCAAACATGAAATACATTGAAAAATTAATATGTCCATTTAGAATGAGCGTTCATCAGTTATGTTTAAAAGTATTTAAGATTGCTATTAGAAAGTGATTGATGTCATATTATGAGAAATGGGTACTATGGATACTAATGCTGGAGTTGGGTATGTAGTGACTGTTGGAAGATAGATTGATATTGCTAAGACTTGAATGCAACTGAAACAAATATTAATATTCTAATTTTCTTTAAACAAATTCTGGCTTCAAATTTTCACTAGAAATATAAATTTTTATTACATTATTCACACCTACTGGTAAAATTATTTTCCTAAACTCAGTTAGCATTTTTAGACCAATCAAAATCAAAATATAAATTTAATTTAACACAGCCATTTCTTGAGTTTACCAAGACACATGAACTAACACCCAACAAACGTATATGTTGTTTGTCTTCCAAGCAGAATTGAATGTCACAAATGGTAGGAGCATTTGTGACATTAAATTCTGCTTGGAAGATCTCTGCTAAACAAATATGCATCAATGTAGAGACAGGCTATAAACTGAAGCATTATGAAACATTTTCATTACTCCAATTGAAATGCACAAAATCAATATCATAACAAATACAAATCTTCTCACTGAAAAACAACTTTCAAGAAACATTCAAATTGTCATCTTTACAAAATAGCAGCAAACAAAAGCAGATTTATGTTGAAAATAACTTTTGATAAAAAATCTTTCATCTTTAACATGTACATTTATTTTTCATTCCTGTTCTCTATGATGTTTCAGAAGAAAAAATTTAAAAATCTGCTTAAATTCAGATTTAAGAAAATGAAAAAATAAACAGATTCAAATTAAATACTCTTAAAAACCTATTTTTACTGAAGATTATTAAAATACTATATTATTATTGAGTGCATACCAGCTTAAATAAAATTGTATAATATTTAAAACATATATCTAATTATTAATCTGCAACGTTTCAGCTTTTAAGCATGTATAGTAATTAAGTTATTAGAAATTGTATACTTTTCAAGTAACACATGGGAAAATGGAGATGAGTATTTTTATGTTAAATGTTTGCAAGCATTTTGTGTTTACTACTACATCTATGTGCCAGGTATAAACAAAAGGACAATGTATCAAGTAGTCATTCCACATAACAGTCCAAGTTAGCAGTGAGAATAACAGCCCAAGTCAGAACAGTAAGAGGAGTCATTAGGAAAGCTTTCTGTGTCTCGTGTATTTCCTTATCATATGGAAACTGTCTTCACAAGAGGAAACTGGACTAAAAATAAGAAACAATTATTGTAAAATGCCTTAACATTTTTTGGAATATAAACATTTGGGATTTGCACTTCATCTGCTTTCTTCTTTTCCTTTCCTTTTTCTTTGTGACTTGAATATTTTTAAAAGGCTAAATTTTCACTCGTTCAAAGACCCTCTGTTCAAGTCAATATATATAAACGTATGTTATTGTTAACACGCCTTTCGTCATTCTTTGATACTCTGTGGAATCAGTCTACCCAGATTTTAGGAGGAAAAATAAAATCTGAGTGTTGTGTCCACAAATACAACACAATTTTCTATACAATGCAAAGAAATGATCTTCACAGAAAAGGAGGTAGACCAAAGTATATATGACAGTAACATTTATACAGCCAGATACATGTATTTACATATTAAAAAATCAAGATTCTTTGTTGTGGCCATGAAGAGACTAATAGTTTGAGTGTTTCAAATGATTTGTTGCAAGTAAGCCTGCAAAGTTTGAAGTGGTTTTGTTGCAAGTGAATCTGCAAAGTTCAATGTAACTTTGTTGCAAGTGAGTCTGCAAAACTCAAATTGATATGTATGCCACTATGCGTGTGTGTGAAGCACATGCTAATGAAACATGTATATGACTGTATGTGATTTTAAATATGGTGAACAAAGAGAGAGAAGAGACAAGACTTACTTTTGTTGTGGCATTGTATGTAGAAAAATCATCACTGACTGACGTGTTGTCATAGTAATGTGTGTCTAAACTGTTGATCAAAGCTGGTTTAGTCCACTGACTATTTTTTGCCGACTGTACTTTACTGACATTGTCATTGCAGATCTGGTTGTTGACTGTTGCTGACGAGCTGTTTTTATCGTGATTTGAAAGCCAGTGCTCGGCTCACTAATCCTATCTGAGTTTTGTGCAGGAATGTATTTAGTAACCCAAGCTCTGACCTATTTCCAGGTCATTTAGAGTTCAGCCACATGGCTGTAGTAGCGAGCACATCATGTGACTTGTCCTATCCAATCAGGTTCCAGAAACCACTTATTTAATTTGGAGCCGTGTTTGTAGAGAATTGTAAAAGTTTTTCATATCTACTGAATTTAGTAAGATTTATTTGTAGGTGTCTCTTACTTGTTTCTGCTTCACTTATTGGCTGTAAGATATTGGAGTTTATATCCCATAATACTATGGTTGATTTGATATCATCTACATTGGTAATTTTGTCTCTTACCTACAATAATTCAGTATATAATAAGCACTTTTTCTGCATGCATAGTCAACTACCAATTCATTGGATATCATTACTGCCTGTGCTACATTAGAGTACATGCTCTACTTTGTCAAATACAAAAAGTATTTGGAAATTCTTGTAAAATATTAGAGTCAGGCAACAATTATCAGCAATGACTAAGAATAATTATTCTTCCACTTCCATTAAATTATGTAGGAGATGTTACTTTGTGTTGCCTATAAATTAATTTAATCCCTTTTTGTTTTTAATTCTACCTGTCCTATCAATAGTAAAGAAAACAACAAAATTGAATGGAATTAATTCAACAAACTCTATTGTAACTTCATCCAGAGAAATAATGAATCATTTCATCACTTTATTTTCAGCATAAAGCTTTATGTCTATTTTAAATATATACACCTAAAGTATGAAGATTATAATAGAAATTTAATCTCTGCTGTTTAAGTTGTTTGAATTTATATATTTTTTTTTTTAATTTGCATTAAATTCAATTCAAAAAAGAAATTACAAATTCTAATGATTTGCCATAGTTACAAAAAATTTGATTTCAAAAATACTAAAATAATGTAGAAAAATTAGCATAAAATTTAATGATTTTTAATCTATATAAATATCTGAGCATACATTTCTAATAATCCTGTAAAAAATGCTGTATATGAAGATTCTGAATAACTATCACTCTAATTTTTTTCTTTCAAAAGTAACATTTATCATATTAGTTTAAAAAAAAAAAAAAAAAAAAAATAAAAAAATCGCAGTTTATGTGAGATAATTTGACAAATGATTCTCTTGTGCACTCACCTAATGGTTTTATATCAAAATTGTCTTCATCCATTTTAATTAGGTCGATACTAGCCAAGTTATTAAGGTTCCGTAGGCAAAGATCTGCAAAAAAAGAAAACAATTGGGTGTAAATTTGGCATGAAGAGAATGATCACAGAAAATGGTTTTAATATTTAACCAAATCTTAGACTGAATTATGAAAATATTCCTGATTGCAGTCAAAATATAAAACAGAACATTTGTTCAAAGATAGCTGATCATATTTTATGACACAAAAGTGACATTCTGTATAAATAAGAGTTTAATGTAATCTCAGGCATTACTAACATTATCTTCTTTTCTATTCTCCTCCAAAATATTATACATGTAGGGTTCATTAGGTAGGCAGACTGACAGAAGAATATATTAGATAACTGTGAGCTGATGATAATTAAGCAATTCTCCCTTTGTAATTCTTCTCAATAATCACGGGAAATGGATTTTTGGAAAAATGAAAAGATTCTTCAAATCTAGTATAAACAGTAAAATTAATGAATTCTTCTTAATTTCAAGTTCAAAAAATAATTTATTGATATTATGAACACATGGATAAAAAAGATTTTCCTTCAATTCAGGAAGAAATAACAGTAGTAAAAGGTTAGATACACCAGGGTTTATTACAGTGGCAAAAAGGTTAGACACACTAGGAGTATACATTTGTAAATATATTCCTTAATTTTGTGGAAAGAGAGCACATCCTCCCTGGTATCAATGATGGCAATTCTCTAACAACTTGTGTAATCACAGTTTCATATTTTTTTCAAAGATTCAATAAGGATTTATCGAGTTTGCTATAAAAGACTGGACTATGACATAATTCTGTTAAAATCTGAGCAGTACTCAATATTTTGGTTTTCTTCATCCTCAATGTCATGTTTGGACACCAACAATCAAACTTTGATGCATCTCTGTTTACACTATTTACATTGTTTGGACTGTTGTCCTCATCTTTGTCGCCATATTCATGATGTTTCAGCCATTGTATGCTCCAGCCATTTTCAGGGGATTGGAGTCTCAAACTGAACCCTTTATTTCATCCACCAGAGTTCCACGTGTCGTGCCTGTTCTGGATGTTTCAGTATCAGTTATCTACCTTTAATTCAACTCGCCAAGTTTTTTGTTCACCGCAGTTGGTATTGAACTAACAACTCTTTGGGTCACGTCACTAGATTCAACCAACACTTTTATCCATTGGGCCATGTATCCTTGAAGACATCTGGAAGAGGTATGGCATGTGAAACTAGAACAATCTACCCTGGTGGATGAAATAAAGGGTTCAGTTTGAAATTCCAATCACCTGAAAAAGGTTGGAGCATACAACGACTGAAACATTGTGAAACAACGATGAGGACAATAGTCTGAACAATGTAAATAGTGTAAATAATTATGATACCTCATCTCAGAAATATAGACAGATGGAGCATCTCTGTTTACCAGAAAAAATAGACATTTTCAACCTGTCCAAGGTAACATGATCAAAGTCAACATTTTTCACTTAGAATAGAACAATGGTGATTCACCAGAGACTAAATATCATCAATGAAAAGCTGGTATTAATCACAGCAATGTGTGGAGGACAAAAAGAATCCACACAAAAGAAGAAACATTGATAATTGTTTCCACAGCAGAAATTATAGAAATGTAAACAAGGGAGATAGAATATTTGTAGAAATATATTACAATGATGCATGTTTTTGTATTGAGTAACCAGTCACATTTCTCAAGCACATTTCCCATTTAATGTTCAGAAAAATGCCACCAAAGGAACAGAAGTAAGATTTAAAAACTTAGCAAACACAATTATTCATTTCAGCTGATAGATTAAGCATACAAAGGATTCTACAACTACGGTATGTTGGAGAAATTGGAGTTCGGTTGTGAAATTTGTGTGGAAAGTAGATAAAAAAGAAAGTAGTTCAAAAGAAATTTACAAAGCAAATCAAAATAGTAGTTAGCAGATTAAATGCCTTGTAAATGTGTCTTTCATCAAGGTATGACCAAGTTCATTGCAGACAACTGAGTGATTCATTTACCATATGGACACACACCTGATGAGTCTGATATGAAGCAGGCGCATGACGTGTGTGCGTCCATATGTTAAATAAATATCTGTCTTATGTATATACTTTCAGAAAATGATGAAACCTTAAGATATTTTAGTACGGGATTCTGCTGAGAAAATAAAAGCTAAAATAAGACTCGATCATGACTATGTTGCTGTCATTAAAATCTATATGTTCTTGCATTTATAGCATTTCATGCCTTCTCTTCATTTAAGTTTAGTAAAGGATCCAGTATAATATTATTGTATCAAAATAATAATGCAGGCTGCTACATCTCTTACCTTGCAAGTATTTTTCTAATTGTTCTTCTGTCATTTGACTTGATATTCCTGAATATAGAAAGAATTTTGATAATAAACTGATATAAATCTTCAAAAATGCATACGACATTAATAATTATTTTAAAAGAATTTCATTAACATTCAGAATTTTATATAAACAATTATCTTAATTACACGGGTTTTTGATCTATTTACATTATTTGGACTGTTATCCTCATCTTCATTGGCATATTCACAACCTTTTGGCTGTTGTACACTCCGGCCTTCTTCGGGTGATTGGAATTTTGAACCGAGCCCTTTATTTTGTCCATCAGGGTAGATTGTTCTAGTTCCACGTGCCATGCCTCTTCCGGGTGTCTCAGTTATTTCCCTTTAACTCAACTCTCTGTTTTTTGGTTCACTACTGCTGTAGCTTGGTATTGAACTCACAACTCTTTGGGTCTAGTTACTGGATCTAACCAACATCTGATTGATTTACTAGGAAAAGTACCATATTTGTTTCAATATGATCCCCTATTTTTGAACATCTAAACATAAAATCGTTTCTCAGTTTGCCTTTTAATCAAGAGTATATGTTTCTGTCAAGAAAAAGTATCCACAGTAGCAATTCATGAGAAATAAATTAACATTCTCGTCAAACAAAAAGCACTCATTTCTGTATAAATTTCTGAGATCAGGAGTTATCACTTATTTACATTATTTGCATGCAGACTATTAAATAAAGGGTTCAATTCAAAATTGCCTGAAGGCTAACTAACTCAGCAATGAAGGCCAGAAACATTATGATAACAACAGCAAAGGTGGGGACAATAATCTGCATGTAAATAATGTAAATAAAAGCAGTCATATATGTTTATGAGAGAAGCTGTTTTACAGTGGGATATTTTTATGTAATGGTTCATTCTTGCATGTAAATTGAGGAAATTACATTTTAGATTTTGATATATATTTTTTTACATTGCACATAAATAAATGCAATAAATAGACAAAAAAATTAAAAATGGAGTATAGTATGTTAAAGATAAGAAAATATACATTTCAACGGTGTTACCTTAAAATGCAATAACAATAAGATAAGGTGTGTTTTGTTGTTCCAAACAGCATTATATGAATAATTTCCTCGAGTCATCTTCCTCAGCTAAATATCTGTATATTTATAAAATTCGTTCAGCATTTAAATTTATATAAAATATAATGAAAGAATGATGTTAAATGAAAAAGAAAAATTCTCTCTTCTTCTATGGGCTGAACAGTGAGGATTCATTTTCTTTTGGAATCTGAGTAAATAATTATAAACCTCCTAACATTTATATATATATATATATATATACAAAAATACTCATAAAAAAGAGAAACAGCAAGACGTGGAAACAACAAAACAAGCATTATTTATTATCAGGTTGCACGTGGTGTTGGAAATGCAAGTGACAGCAATCCTGAGTAAAATTGTTAGTTTGGGGTCAAAAGTAAATCGAATATAAATCAGAATCCAACAGAATGAGAAGAAAAAGAATAAGTAAAGTGTATACAGTATTGTGTGTAATGAGGGTCCAGATAATTTAATTGAAAGATACAAGAAGTATCCAGGGTTTTCTTACCTCAATTTTTTTTGAGTGCTAAGACATAAATGTTACTATTATGGCCTGAAAAGGAAAAGGAGCCAAAATGCTTGTTGACACACATGTTGACGGTCTGTCCATGTTGGCTGCCTGTCTTGTAGTGAGAATGTCATGTGTTTGTGTGTAGAGGAGAAAAGTGGGGTCAATTCTAATTGGTTTAGAATGAGTGAATTAATAATAATTATAATTGTTATAATTATTTTATTATAATTATTTTTGACACTATAATTAATTTTTATTCATTTATTTTTTATACAGCATGACATTGTGACAGTATAATTAATTTTTTTATTTATGTATTTCATTATGGACATGACAATATAAAGAAAATGCCAGCAAGCTCCACTGATTCGTATTGCTATATAAGTTCATTTATTTACTCTGAATTCTTACATTTCAATGTGTGGGAGAGAAACAGAGAGGGAGATTTAGAGAGAGAGAGAGAGAGATTGATTTGTTTAGAATAAGAAATAAAAGCCTGTTCAATGATCATAGATCTTCACAAATCCATGCCAAATCAAAACTAAATTTTGTAAATCTGAATCATGCAATACGTCATTACTAAAATCCGTTTTCATTAAAAATGGATGTAAAAGTTCATTTGAAAATCTTACCATAATATGTTGGATTCTTTCTGACTCTGATATAAAGAAAAGTATGTTTAATCCATTCAACAGCCACACTAATGTCATTGATTGTGTTGAGGAAAATCTCGGCATTTAAATGTTCAATCAAATTCTTATGAAGACTGAGTTAAAAAGGAAAAAGAAAATCACTTAAGAAGCATCAGTAAATCTCCTCCTGTAAATGGGGAATAAAGAATTGTTAGAATTTGCAATTATCAAAGAATACGCAAATCATACAAATTACAGAATTATGAATTTGATAGTTTGTTGTCCATATTAAATTAACGATTACAAGTCACTTGTTGAAATTTCCGGCTTACAAGACGCACTTTTTTTTTTCTAAAAAATAACCTGAAAAATAGGTGTGCATCTTCCAAGACAAATGTAAGGCAATGCCCAGGCTCAAGTAAACTTAGATGGTCACCTAATTAGCTTGATTGATAAGGAAGTGAATTTGTATGCTGAATCATTACACTATAATGTTAGCTATCTAATTCAGCCTTTTATATGATGTAACCTCAGTACTTACTTGTTACAAGTATTTCCAAGACTATAAACCTTCCTGGAGCCGAGCCACAAGCTTAAACATGCTCTGTTTACTATCAGTGACAGGAGACTTTCTGCTCTTGACTAGTATGTCATTGCCATACAAACAAAATCAAACGAGTGATTAATGTAAACAATACGTAGTGCCAGTATGTGAGGGATGCATGGTGAATGTGTTGTTGTATGAGAATGACTTTTTTTTTTCTTAGAAATTTCTTTCCAATATTAGGGTGCGTCTTCCAAGCTGCAGGGTCTTGTAAGCCAGAAAATACGGTAATAATTCAAAGGATATTTTATAAAAATAAAAATTAAATGAAATTTAAGTATCAGTGAACCTAAAGTTTCTGCTGCTCCTAATGGAATCAATGTATGCATTAATTCAACCTACAACATTTTCACAAATTAAAAAAATACATAATGAAGAAATTGAAATGAATGAAAATTTGTTTTGCAAGAAAAGTATAGCAATTAACTTTCTTTGTAGCCAGAAATAAAACTATAAAGTGATCTGTTCTGAAAAGTTATTTCTGATAAAATCAATGAAATCCTGGTTGTTATTACATTAGAAGACATAATATTTTATTTGGTGAATTATTTGATCTATATTCACCTTTATTATTATAATCATTATATTTCATTTGGTGTTTTCTCTAGCATTTCTCAAGTGTCATTTGGAAATTTTTATGACTTGTGATTTTTTTTTAATCTTCACCTCTTTACTGGTCAAGCAACAAACGAGCAGGAAATTTTCATTTGGAGTTATTTGTCTATACACTAAAATTTCTTTTCATATATGAATCTTTATCACTTGATTAGAGGGGAAGTAGACAGTAAAATGTATTTACTGAAGCCATATATGCTTCAAAAAGAGTGGAGAATAAACCAACTGAAACATGATTAAAAAAATGTAAAGTTGAGGATGGGATTTTTATCCCAATAATTCAAACTAATCTGTATAAACTGATGTTATTCTAGTGCAGAAGGCATTGGATAATATATAAATATTAGAGGAGCATTTTTAATTACCTCTAAAATACTTATATATTAGGATGCATTTCAGTTGAGAAATATGCCATAAGCATGTTCAAGGAAGTACGAAAACATAATCTGAAATATAAGGACAATGAAAATAAAGTATAACTAAATAGACCATGTTTTAGTACCACTGAAGTGTCTACTCTGTATGCTTGTGTGTGACAAAAGTAAAAAGAAAGCAAGTCAATGAATTCTGATCATATCATATTTCTTGTGTAGAAGTCTGAGAGGAAGAGTGAGATTTTAAATTCAGCACATAGAAAATTGATTCCAGCTGATAAATGACACTAGCAGAGTCCTGTCAATGCAGTGGCCACCCTATCATGAACTGAGAGGGACTGCAGTCAATGAGCATGAGAAAATGACTGCCTGAGTAGTGGGTAATGTCCATCACTAACCTGCTCCACATTAACTTTAAACCCAGTGTTTCTTCCAATGCACTAGTGCTGGATCATTTGACCAGCAGGATTTGCAGGATTTGACCATAGATTTCAACAATCTTTCTAGACACTAATGGGACAACAGACCTAGCAAAGTGTAAGGTTTTCTTAACACTCGGGTGGCCACTTTGGTGATGGATGTTGGTCACCTGATTCTTGTTCAATCTACTCCCCACAGTGGCACAGCCTTCCAGCACTGCCTCTTACCTTGCCTATGTAAATCCAACTACCTCTGTGGCACTCAGGTAAGGCAGACTGCATGATTTAGACAGGATTTCACCAGCATCACATCTATTGTCAAGGTGTATTTCTCCGCCAATGCTCACAATGTCTCTAAGCGTCGTCTTACCACCATCTCACCAGCCGCCTTTGTGTTCACCCACCTGTGACTTCCCAGTCAGGGTGGCAGATATCCATTGATGCACACATGTTGAATCCTTAATCAAATGTAACACCGAAACCCACCATTGAGGGCCAAATTTTCAACTTTTATTGCAGCATCGAGAGTTGAGCCAGATTGATATGCGTGGCATCTTCAGTTGGACGCAACCAACAAACACCCTCCACAATGCTCCCCTTCACTTCTGTTGCTACTCCTGTGGCTACAGAACTTGTGTCTACCCAAACCTTCATCTCACTACAATCCACATACCAGTCTCCTCTCACGTGAGCCATCTCGGGTACTTTGGCCACTGTTTCCATTAGCATGCAGCAGAAGGAGGAGACATCCTTGACTTCATCATCCCATCAGTTGGTTACTGCAGTTGCCTGCCACTTTATGAATGCAGTCACCACTCTCAGCCATCCACACACAAGGAAATGACCCAGAATTTTCCCGCATAGGGAAAAGATGCTCCAACGATGGACAATCTGTAGAACATCCGAGACTTCACCTCCCCGTTTCCATCAAAGGATGTGTCCTCTCCTCCAGACCTGCAGGCTCAGGACTTTGGCTCCATATTCCAATCACTCTGGATCCTTACAGATGAGACCATAATCAGATAAGTGCTGCCACACGTGCACTACAAAACCCAGTTTTTCATTGATGAAAATGTTGTCGATATATGTCAATGTGGCACTCTTAATCGCCTGATCTTGATTCATTGCAGTGTTGATGACAACTCTCATAATGAGCAGTGCCACATTTATTCCAAATCCAATTGTGTAAGGCAAAATCATTGACCCTTGAAAACCACAGTTTCAAAGAGCCATAACATCTTAACATGGATTTGCAAGTAAGCCTTTCTTAGGTCCAAGAACGATACATCGGCTCCTTGTCATCACCATTCTCTAAGTTTCTACGAGGACACATTCGTATTAGCAGTAAATGCCTCCACAAATTAGTTCAATTAATGATAGTCAAGCACCAGCCAGACCTTCTGCTTGTGCTTTTGCACAATCGCCATCAAAGGAATCAAACCCTTGGATGGACCAAGCTCTTTTTGCAGGATACGGCAATAGCCATCCATTATGCTGCCACAATAAGAGTTCTGTCTCATACGCACCCCAAGGATGGTTGGGCACTGTATATTCTGGCACTTTATTTTTCAATGCACCGAGTGCATGATCACTCCCCCATTTCCACAAGGCAATCCGTGCCTTATTATTTTTGTCGAATATCACGCTGAAGTCAGGCTTGTTGATTGAAATGGTGACACACCAGTTTAGCTTTCCATCAGGAAAGTACACTTCACCCAAACTGGTTAGGTGCACACCTCCAAGCTCCTTGATTGCGTCAATCCTGAGAATAAGATCATATCCCAACAACCATCTATCTACGATCAGGGCCTCAATAGTCACAATTTGATTTTGCCATACCCTCAGCACTTCAAGGTTCTCCCATCAACCGCTAATACTTCTACATCCTTCTGCCTCCAAAGACGGTACACAGCTTTGCTCACCAGCATCTGTGAGAACCCAGAGTCCATCAAAGCAGCACACCTTTGTCTATCAACAAATACCTTGATAGCAGGCAATTCCTGTTTCTGTAATTGCTTGGGAAGAAGACTGGCACTGAGGCCCTCTTCTCTCAAGTGTTTTCCTGATATGTGTACTCCAATGATATGTGCCGACCTTATCACATTTAAAACACTGCATCTGATGGCAAATCCTTCACCCCTCTGAATGCTCCTGCATACAGTCTCTAGCCATATGGTTAGGACCAGAGCACCTGTAGCAAGTGACAACCTCTCTGCAGAAAGTAATGAGAAGAACTTCCTTGTCTATACACGTTTGTTGTGCAGATGCAGCAACTGATTGCTCACCATTTCACTGTCTCCACACTCCATTACAAAATATACATGCGACCCTGGCTCTTTTGGCTTGCTGGGGTAAGTCGCCACTACAAAAAACTTGGAGAGTTGAGCTACCAAAAGGAAATAACTGAAACTGAGAAATCCCCAAAAAGCATGGCACATGGAATTAGAACAATCTACTCCTGTTGGCTAAATAAAGGGTTCAGTTCAAAATTTCAATGTATAACACCTGAAAAAGGCCAGAAGCTTCTTCAAGCAGAAATGTCATGAATATGATAATAAAGATGAGGACAACAGTCCAAGTAATAGTTACAATACAGAATCTCAGAAATATAGACAGATGATATATATTCATATATATATATATGTATGCATACATTCATATCCACCCAGGCATATACATATATTAGAGCCCATTTTTTTGCATAATTTTTCCATACATGTACACATATACATGCCCATCGATATATACCTGTGCATACATACAAACACACATGCATATACACATCATAGTTTTTTCTTTTTTTATCTGTATACCTGTACATTCATATTCATACATACAACTTCTATAGATTATATATATATATATATATATATATATATATATATATATATATATATATATACACCTGTGTAGGGGTGAGGGGGGATTACTTACCTGCTTTCAATCAACTGCTTTCCATCCAAAAGAATTTCATACTTTTGCTGAAGTATAAGAAGGATATTTTTTATAATATTCTTAGGCAATATGTAAGAGCAAAAATTTTCATCTTACACTCGGACCATCCAAAATTTTAATTCAGCTGAGTTGCAATGATAACCTACAATAAAAAGATGTCCTTGTTCTGCTTATAATCTGGTTTCTGGCATATCTCATTCATTGGGGTGAGGAATAATTATTAAAAATTCAGTAAGTTTTGTTGTATTTCCTGTCTGAATTTCTGGGATAAAGAGTTACCATTATTTACATTCAGACTGTGTTGTGATGTTCTGCTGACCTTTTCTGAATGTTATTTTTTTTAATATATGTATTTTTTAGGGTTAAAAAGGACATCATGTAACCACAACTGGATTATAATAAAATCTTTTATGAGATACAACAAAATAGGCATAGAAAAAAAAACAATAAATTGCTTTAGTATACATTTCAGAGAAATGATTGTACATTTTAAAGAACATACATAATGCAATGGTTAAATTTTCACTATTTTATATTATTAATTTTGTGCATGCACATTGTTTGTTTTTCATTTTGTTGACTGCACAGTATACTAGGGTCAGTTGGGCACCATCCATGAGAAAAAGAGCACCATGATGCAATTCACTCCACCATAAATTTTTTAATGGCATTCACACTGGAATCACTAATACGAACATTTTAGAATGATTGTATGTCAATCTGAGGACAATGCAGAGGATTTGAAAAGACTTGGATGAATCTAATGGTGATTACAAAGTCATTTCAAGATATGTTTGTATAATTTTGGTAAATATATCTGTTAAAATGGGATGTCAGTATTATTTTTATTTTTGTGCAATTTACACGACAATTTATTCATCGCACTCTCTATATGTATACAGAAATAAAGAAATTTTTCTCATCCATTGATAGCAACATGTTTTATCTGAGAATGTCCAGAATGTTTGCCTTCTTCACAACAGAGACAAAGGAAGTTTTGATTTTTTATTCTTTTGGCGGTAAAATCCTTGTTCTGATGCATCATGAGAGTATTCTATAATTTATCTATTAATTTATAATCTAACTTTATCTTTCTTTATTTAATCTAGATGAAGGTAAATTGTTCTTGAGTGTCTTACTTAGTATTACTCCGTTATTGCTTTGCCCTGTTTTCACTGAGTCCAAGTACGCATTGCCTTGATTGGATTCACAATTACTGTGTGAACAAATTTATGAACATGTGCTTTAATCCAATAGATTCTTGTCCCGTGGTACAATCCTGAGTGGAGAACTTGGAGCCTTAAACTTAACCTGCCTGCTGATTGGTGGTGCTACTTGTCAGGCTTGACTCCACTCACTGAGGTTTCTCTTTTGCATTGTATCCTCATAGATTAAATAAAGGTTTCAGTTCAAAATGCCCTGAAGGTTACCCAGATCAACAAGCATCTGAATTTGGTTATATTTGTTTCACTACCCTCTTAATTCTGGTTCCTTCTTTCCATCTTTTATTATTATGATAGCAAAAATCCTAAATAAAAACTTGTTTGATTTTCAATTAAAACATTTATTTACAAATCATGACAGACACTTTATATATATATATATATATATATATATATATATATATATATATATATATATTATTAAATGAATTACAGACATTTTGTCTGCTTATTTTTAATAAAATCTGTTCATATTCACAGATAAAATTGAAAATTGTTTTTATTTTCCATGTCTATAAAAAGAACAGTTTTTCACACTTTAATGCATGCATGCTGATGACATTACAACACAGAAGAAAAAATTCCATAATGGATAATTTTTTCATGTTCTAATGAACACTAAGCATGACTGTCAACCATTGCATTTGAAAACAAAAGAAAAATTACAGTAATGGATATCAAAAAATAGGTTTGTATTACTACTTGCACCTGTGAGCAACACACAGTTTTGTATTACTACATACACCCCTGAAGATGATCTCGGAAGAAGTACTTAGAAAATAGAAAATAAAAATGATTTTCAGAGTTATAGCACATTATTTAATTGCAATAGATGGAAGGTTATCCGTGAATATGAATGGATTTTATTAAAAATAAGCAGACATAATGTCTATAATTTATTTAATCAGACATGCCTAAAAGAGAATTTGCTGCCTAAATACACACACACACACACACACACATATATATATATATATATATATATATATATATATATCTATATATATATATTTGATGATTCATACATCATTTGACAGTGCCCTGTCAAAGTAGTTAATTATTACGTTTACCCATTACAAAGGGAGGTAATTGTAATATTACAAAATTTCAAAACAAATTTTTCTTACCTTCATATTCATCTTTGTCATAATTACAGATGTACCGGAAGTATCAAACTGTAAAGAATAAAGAATTGAAAGACATTATATTAATCTAAAAACTAAAATCCTAGACATCCTTTGATGTGGTTTTCTATTAAACAGACACTGATAGCTGTGCTTACCTGTGGTCGTCCAGCTCGTCCAATCATTTGTAATATTTGAGATTCAGAATATTCTTTGTGATTTCCCATTACATAATGTTGTGTAGACATAATAATCACTAAATGAGCTGGAAGGTTTACTCCCATAGCAAGAGTTGTAGTAGCCACTGAAGTATAAGAGACCAAATATAGCAAGTTACATTATGAGTCGTAGTAGTAGTAGTAGTCATTAGTGGTATGTCAAATATTATCCTCACTATTACTACTACAATACAATATCTAACCATTCCTCTGTTTACTACTAATAATAATTTGGATAGTAATGTAATAAAAGTAACAATAATAATAATAACAATAACACAACACTTAGAGAAGAGAGCAATTTGAAAAGTAAAAGAAAAGAAAAGACAGTGTTTAACAAGATTTTGACAATATGACTTTCTTCTTCAAGCTTGTTTGAAAATGCACACAAGTATAAAAATATTAAAAAATACAAGTCTTTGTACAAATGTGACTTATCTTAAGAAATCTGGTTGTACTGGTAATTGAAGCAATAAAGTGAATGAAGCATAACTGGCATAAATGGAATGCAACGGAAACATTAGTAACATGTGGGGATCTTGCTCGTTTTGAAATTCTCCTGTTATTTTATTAGTTAATAAGAGCAATTAATCAAACAGTTTAGTATAACTCTTATCGAACTCTCCCATCATTTTACTCATTCCCCACCGTGAAGGGGGATGTTATTAATTTGCATATGTTATTATCTTCATGCATTTTAAGAGTTGAAATGTCAGTTGATTCTGAATCTACCAGAATATCCAGAATCTTTTTCTTTTCTTAAATCATGCTTTGAGTATGTAAGTGTCGCAAAATATTGGAAGAGAAATATCAATCATTTTGTTTGTTAATAATAATAATAATATTAATGTCCTTTGGAAAATGGCGATCAAGACTCACATATAGAAAGAAAGCCATCAAACCTCAGACAGAAAAGAAAAAAAGGTACATATTCATCAACAATATTAATAATGTTCAATAAGATTAAATGATCAACAAGAGCAAGACTATCCAAAAGAAATGCCTCTGAAGAGAAATTGTCCAAGTACAAGAGAATGGGATCAACAGGATGGTGATTATGAAGACCAAAAGTGAGAGAAAATTTCTCTAAAGTTAGCAAATCAAGCATATTCCTATTGTGTTTAGTATTAATTTCCAAATTAATTGTTAATACTTTTCTGATATAATTCTGTATTAAAAGAAAAATATCTTTCATTATAACTGTAAAAATTCATAAAAGGTTTATTTAACTTTGCACAAATTTAAGTCAATCTTTCTTTGAATAATAGATAAAAAAACAGAGAAGGTTTTGATTGGTTTTCTTCAATTTATAAGAAGAAATTATAGCATAAAAAGGTAAACAATATTTTGTGTAGATCCTTGTAAGTTGTCTTTAGGACAAGAGACAAACTTTTGACAAACAATGCTTTAAACAATGCTTATGAGATGGAACTAAAGCAAGTAAATTTTCTGCTGAAAGTTACAATAAGATTGACATATATTTACTTAGTGAAAGATTCACTAATTCTGCAGGTGCTTTTTTCTGGTTTAAATATAATTACTTTTGCATAAATGTTCATTATCTTTGTCTAATTAATAAATCATTAAAATAAACCAAAGAAGAATGTAAGTGTACTTGTTCTTAAATAGGTAAACTAAAAATACAGCAGAATATTCTGCCATGATAACAGAGGCAAAAAATAAAAGCAGGAAAGGATTCATAGTACTAAAATCCATGATTAAGTCAATACTAACCAAGATGATGAGAAGAAAGTAACAGAACCAAATGAGATTGTAAGAGATACTGAAAAATTTAAATGATTTGAAGATTGATAAATTTAATGAAATGACAAATGAAATATATGACAATGGTGAAATTCTGGAAGACTTCAGTAGATCAATCTTTATAGTGATGCCAAAGGACACCCGATTCAAATGAATGTAAACATCAGAGTAATGGATGACAGAACAAGGAACATAAAGACAAAGAAAGATGGTATTTAGATAAAGGAAAGGAAGTTGTGGAGCGCTATGATCAGCCATGTCTTGAAAGGATGTAGTATATAAAAAAAACTAAGAATAGATGGCAAGAAAGTACACCTGACTGTCAGAGTCTTTTTATCATAGCGTGTGTGTGTGTGTGTGTGTGTGTGTGTGTGCATGTGCATGTGCTTGAATTCTCAAATAGGTATGCTTTAAATAAGTACTGACTTGAAATTATGAAATATCTTAAAGATGCATTTAATTTTAAATATACAAATTTTAGCTTTGTCCAACATAGGTGAAGTCGACAATAATTAAAGAAGCCTGATATTTGAAGGAGAGAATACAAAACATGAGAAATAAGAACTTACAAAGAACAAGTAAATTTCCAGTTTCAAATAACTGGGAAATGTATTTACGATCTTGTAGATCCATTCCAGCATGATGGCAGCCAACACCTCGAATTACAAAATCTGAAATGGAAATAGCAACCTAATCAGATGTGTGATACCTGCTATGGAAAGAAAGTATTGCTTGCATACGCACACGCACACTATATATATATATATATATATATATATATATATATATATAATCAATTTTAGAATATTAAAACAAAAACATGTTAAAAATCGCTACACAATTACAATTATGCTTCAACACTACAAATGTGTCTCCTTGGGCAATGTTAAACTACTGGAAAGTGAACGATTATTTAATTTCAAAAGCAGAATACTTCCTCTTTTTCTGAGAAAAAAAAAACAGAATAAAAATAGTCTTGTAGGCTTTGTCATGATTAAACAATCAAATGTGACATATGCTAAATTCAAACTCACCAAAAATATTTTTTAATATAGGTCATGGCACAAAGTTGTCTGCATATAAATCCTAGACAATTTCCTTATGGACAGATACAAGTCGTTACATTATTTCATAAGGTGTATAGAAGTCAGACATTCAACTTTCCTAATAAGTAAAAGCTAAAGAGGTAGGCAGGTAATTTAACACAATGCTTACATAAAATTTTGTATTTGATAAATAAAAGGCTCCTTTAAGAAACTGGTAAATTATATATATATATATATATATATATGTTATACTGTACCTATGGACTTTCACCTTGATTCACTTGCAATTCATCTTTACTCACATCTAGCTCGCCACTAGCAGTTGATTACTTACTACACACCACTGGTGAGTCTTGTATGTTTCTGTTATAAATATTATCATTCCATTTCCAACCTTCATTTTAGGTATTCTTATTCAATAACCTTTTCCTAGATTACAACAATACATATATATATATATATATATATATATATATATATATATATATATATATATATATATATATAGTGTAAGATTGCACTTACCATTCATACCATTGTGGCAAACACGTGCATTGCTAAGAGTTTCATGGTAAAACCAAGAATGTGATATAATCCCTCTACGTTTTGATGAAACCAATCATATGCTATTTTCATTTTAGTTTTAAGATATGCTATTTTTGGGGATAAAACGTGTGTAAATATAATAGTCAACACTGAGGTCAACCCCAAGTAGTGATAATCTGTTTTCAGCTTGGACACAATTTTCCGGCCATCAGTCAGTCTTGATTTCAGTGTCCACTCTTATATAAATGTAAATATACATATATTTAATATATATTTACATCTATTTACATCCACTCTGTCCCTGGTATTGAGCACATTAACTCATAAATATAGCATAATATCATATACCTTAAAACTATACTTTTATCATATAGATATATATTATTGAGGAGTAGGATTGGGTCCCATGCAAGGCTTTTCCTCACTTTAAAAAGCTTCAAGCACAGGTATTACTTGTTACAAGTATAATCATTGGAGGATCTGTGTTTTTACAGCAGTATGGTTGTTCATAGCTGAAGAAGGCATTCAAACTGAATGAAAGTTAATAACAATGAAGCAAAGAGTATTGTCCACTTTTCCAAATGCATTTCGTCTTCTTAGCAGTTCAAATAGATTCTGGTCTATAAGACACAAAGTCTGTTATAGACAGAAAGTGGCATATTTGTGAATAAAGTAAAGAACTGAAGGAAGTCACTCTTTTGCAGATGATATAAATTCAGCTTACCCCTAAGTTTTGAATCCTTTAAAAGATGTGCACACTGGTAAAGAACTTCCCTCATTTCTGCAGAGTTGATAAATTTCACATTTTTACAGAGCATATCAGCTGCCTGCATGACACCTTTCCTGGTAGAGCAGAACTAAAATCAGAAAATCAATTACCAGTAACAGAAACTAGAAGTCAAACTATTGAAAAGATTATGATCTTGCCTCATAGCTAGGTGGAGATTTCCTTCTAGTACCAAAAGTTAGTGTTCAAATACAGCTAAAAAGCTACAAATTTGAATGCAGATTTTCAAAGCTGGTAGGCTCTCCCCACTTAGAAAATTGGGGTCATACATTTTCAAATTCCCATTTGGACTTTAGTGGAACTAGTTATGTGTGCTATTTACATTATTTGGACTATTGTCCTCATCTTTGTTGCCCTATTTTTTAAAATGTTTCGGCTGTTGTACGCTCCTACCTTCTTCAGGTAGTTGGAATGTCGAACATGGTTGCTGAAGACATTAGGTTTATAATACCTAGAAGTTCATGCACAGATGTCCTCAAGGACACATGGCACAGCGGATAAAGGCGTTGGTTAGCTCCAGTGACAGACCCAAAGATTGTGAGTTCAATACCCGGTTAAGGCAGTGGAGAACTTGGAGAGGGGAATTAACAGGAGATAACTGATATCTGACATCCATTAAATATGGCACGTGGAACTAGAACAGTCTAGCCCAGTGAGCAAAATAAAGGGTTCAGTTTGACATTCCAACTACCTGAAGAAGGCCAGGGTGTACAATGGCCAAAACCTTGGAAAAAATATGGCGACAAAAGTGTACATAATACTGCATCTCAGAAATATAGATAGTTATGTGTGATTAAAAAAAAATGACTCTTGATATATTAGTTACTAATTTTATGTTTGTATTCTTACTGAATATTGTAAATTTTATATGAATTCCTTAAATCTTTTAATCTTATTGAACATTATAGATTTTATCAGATCCTAAAATAGCGAAGCAGTAAGGTGACATAATTTAACTGTGTCAATGGTTATTTTAAACTTTCTTTATTTAAATAGTGTAATGTTTGTCAACATAAAAAGTACAATTGCCAAACCGATTTTAAATTCTGTCTAAAACTACTTGCTTTGAGTTCAAAGGAATGCTTTTGAGAAAAGTATAAATTTACCTTTTTAGATTGTATCCCATTATAAAGGTTTTGTCATTACGACTGATGTAGCAGTATATGTTATATGTATTTCCTTTGTCAAAGCTCCAGATGTAGTCCTATGGCCATTTGAACTCCACCCTTGTTGTGAAGAACTCTGAAGCTCAAGGTTGTAATGTTGCAAGCTTATCTCAGCAAATAATGGATCCCCAAGATTGATCAAAGTCTTAGGATAATGACAAAGAAGATCAGAATACCTTAACAAGATTTTAACAAGACATTGTTTTTATTTCAGCTGTTGGTTACATAATTGTTTCAAACTAGAGACTTCCTGTCTCCAGTTCTAATAATAGACACCAGCTGTATGCAGTAGTGTCTGAACTCTGAATTGCTTGTTTACAATTGGCATTATGATAGAAAGACAGCTGTCTGTGTCAGTCTGCTCATTCTCCCATTTTTCATAATCTGGTAATCGGTTCCTTCATTAGGATCTACTCTTCTTGTGCCTCTACACAACTATTATTTGCTCTGCTTTGCTACCAAAGTTGGATTGTGACTTTGATTAGAAAACACATGGCTGGCTCACTTGCTGAAGTCTAGATAACCTAATTTCCAAAAATTCCTTCTTCTTATAAAAACCATTAGCACATAAATAAACAATCCAACAACCTGTTGGTCAGCTTGATCAATTTTTGTTTTGGAAAAATCATTTCTTTGAAATTATTTTGCTTCAGAATCAATATAAATCTGATGGGTTATTCTTTATGTAAGCAATTTCATCTCAAAGTTTTGTAAGGATAATTTTTGACTTCAATTTAGAAAGTAATATGGATAAGAAAAAGAAAAGCACATTTTTTACTTTTATTAAAATATACATTTCTAGCAGTCCAAGGAAGCAGTGATTTTACAATTTTTTTCACTTAATTTCGAAATTTTAATAATTTGCTTCTCTTGTTATCAAGAAATATTTGATAAAATTTTTTAAATACTTTAAGACTTTTAACATCACCATCAACACTTTGACTTTATTTCTGTTAATTTTTAGAAATGTAGCATTTTACATCATTATTTCTTTTATTAGTTTTTAGAAATGTAGCATATCTATTTCTTATTACATTAAAGTGATCTTTTGTATATTACAGCAAAAACAAATCTGCTCTGTATCTTATATAATAACAAAAACTTTAAAAACAAAGAAAAGTTTATAGCGTATTATTATAAAGAGTGCATTACTTTATTTTATAATGGCATACATGATTTTATCATACATCATATGTGATGAATTCACAGTTTTAAAGACCTTTTTAATCTTTTATTATAAAAAATTTATAAATGAAAAGATAACTGTTCATGTCACTCTTTGAAAAACAATTTCAATACTTCATTTTTTCTTTTGTTTATGTAATTCTAATTGAAATTAATATCCAACCAAATATATAAACTAATATCAAATGAAGGATTATATGTTCCTGTGTTAGAATATCATATGTTCATATTTCCCCAATTTTTCAAGAAAAATTAGAAACTTACCACTAGTGTCGGCTTTCCTTCAGAGTAGGATGCAATAACACTATGAAGTTTATAACGAAGAGAAATATCAAACTGAAAATCACTTGTTCTCTCCGAACAGGGATACCCCAATACTATTTTCTTCAGTTTCACTGGACGTTCACTATCATCAATGCTTAAATAACAATATTGAAAAAGGAATTACAAAAGGCAAACAAACAACAAATTCATAATTGCAGTACAATATGAATTTTGTTAAGAATTTTGTTGATATTCAGTAGTTTTAATTTTTCTGTAATTTTTTCTTAGGTTTAAGTTTAGGATTAAGCTCTCTAAAATAAATGTCTGACAAAAAATATCCCCAAAGATTTAGCCATTAAATTTTTTAAGGTAAATATTATCTATCAACTTAGCCTAATTAATCAATTTGATAGAAAACAAATTGGAAACATTAAAAGCAGAAAAAAATTGAAAATTGTAAATCAATTATGGTACTATACTTATGGGTCAAGATACTGTTACTTTTCACTGTTGTAAAAATTAGTCAAACTTAATTTTTCCTGCTTTATTGTTGTTCATTGTTATCTTATATATTTTTATAAAGGTCTAAATCTAGCAAATTCTTGAGTTAACATCAAATAATTTGAAATGATCCAACATTATTTGGAAAATTACTTTAAAGTAGAGAAAAATTTCTGAAGTTTAAAAAACACAAAAACAAAACTAATTTGTACCACATAGAACAGAACAAGTAAAACAAAAAAAATTCATTAAAGAACTGCTTTCCATCTTGCAAGATGTGTCTCTTCAAACAGTACATAACATTGACGTCTACTACTTTTAAAGATGAAGACACATAGCCCAAACCATTTTAAAATAATATTCAATCTTCATTCTATGCTTATAAAAGAAATTAGAAAGCTTTGTATCTAAAAAGAAAGAATAGTTAAAAGACATTTTATTTTTAGTCATATGACTAAAAACTTACTTATAACTTATAGCTGGCAGATTTGGTTCTCCAAGCCACTCAGCAATCTACAAAAGAAAAAAAAGCTAAAATCCAAATCAATAAAATAAAAATATGAAAATGTAAACATTTCAGAAGTTACTATTATTTCTAATCTTTGAATGAATCAGTTTCTTCCAAGATCCATGAATTCCAGCAGCTTTATATACAATGACTCAGTTCCACTCCAATCTAACATAGTAGCCATGATCCTTTTGCCACTGACTTTATCGATATGCAATATTAATATTTAATATTAATATCATACTATATAAGTAGAGATGAAACTTCAGGTGAATATTATAATAATTACCACCTGAAGATTCCTCTATACTTACATATAACTTTTAGAAGGTATTTTCCCATTTAATGTGTAATCATAAAGTGATTTTTGGAGGAGGTTTTTGAAGTGCGACATATATGATGAAGATTACAGTAGAGACACAAGGTACAAATAAATTAATAGTTATTAATTTTTAAAATACATATTTTATTGAACTCTCCTATGTGAAAATAATTTAAAACATGAACTTTATGTACAAATATTATTTTTCTCCTTCAATTTTATAAATTTTTTGGTGAGATAGGAGTTATATTGGCTTGAAGTACCCTAGGAATCATTATAGATCAAACAGCGAATGATAGTCATGAGATCAGAGGTTGGATAGGGACAGCAAGATCTGCACTTAGGTCCTTTATGCCCTGTGAAAAGACTGCACTCTTCACAAAAGCATTGTTAAAGTTCTTGAAGACCCTAGTGTGAGTGGTCGTGCACTATAACGGCAAAACTCTGGCCACTAAAAGACAGATATTAACAAACTCATGTCTTTTGAGGCAACATGCCACAGGTGAACATTGTACATCAGCTGGACAGACCACAAAACAAACATGTCAGTCTTGGAGGAGATGGTTGGTCACAGTCATATGGAAGCAAAACTGCATACTTTGGCAATGTCACCAGAGCCCAGAACCTCTGGACCCACATCCTGGAGGAAGACATTGATAGCAGGAGACCAAGGGAAAGACCAAGGTGACGTTGGGCTGATGGTATCAGAAATTGGACAAGTATAATGCTGGACGAGTGCACGGCCATGATGTGGGAAAAAGTAGAGAGCATTGGTACCATTGTTCATGGTCCCCAACAATGAGGATGGAAAAAAGCAAGCAAGTATTAGCTCACCAAAATATTAGTGATCATGTTGACAAATTTTCCAAGAACCCGACCAAAATGATGGGCTTGATTTCCACAAGCCAATGACATTCATGTTGATAGGCTTTATTCAATTAAAAAAAAAAAGCCAGCAGAATTTTACTACTCACCAAGGGCAGACAATTTATTAATTTCTGGTCAAGACATTTATGTGAAACCTATAACATTCACCCCGGCCAAATGAAGTCACCACCCATATCTTTGGGGTGCACAACTCTCTCTGGGAACAACAAAGCACAGGTTCTTCCACTTTAGTGGTGTTAGGAAATTGTTCTCCGTGTTTGGTTGGTATGTTGGTACTGTTTGGTTACCCAATAGAACTGTTTTCAGTGGTACAGGCCCTTGTGAGGGGTTCTAAGGTGCAGGTTCTTGTGAGGGGTTGTGTTCTTCCTTTTTTCCATTCTCTCCTCCCTCATCCATCTGTGAAGGACAAGGAGCCACAGGTCTTGTAAGGAGAGTGTGATTCACTTCCATCACTGTAACTGATGTGTGCATGTTGGATTCACAGCCAACAGTTCTACTTCTTGGATCAAAGGATCATCCTTTGAATTCCCCACAAACTGGTGCAAAAAACTGGTTCCAGTTTTAATAACCATAATGGAAGGGATATGATGATGAACGATCACAGAAAAACGGTAAGAATCTCTCATGAGGCATAGATCTTGGTAGTACTAATTCCCACTGGGATAAGGGTAAGTTTTCTGATTTCAGAGCAAGGGAAATAGCTTTCCATATTATTCCATTCTACTATTCAACATAGTCATTACCTTGTGATTGATAAGGGATTGTCTTACTAGTGGCAGCTCCATGCTGAAGAAGATATTCCTTGAAGAATCTTAGCTCCCTGTCTGAGTGAAGGTAATTAGTTGCTCTATATAAGTAAAATATTGATTAAAAATATTGAATGATAGTTTTTGAGGAGGTACCTTTGCATGGAATGACAAATGGGAAACATGAAAATTTGTCTATTGCAACAAACAAGTATTTATTAGCCATCCCTGATGATAAAGGACCCTTGAAGTTCACATTTAGACATTCTAGTGGTTAAGTAGCTTTTATAAGCTCAGTAGCAAACCGAGGTTTCAGCCCAGCACATGTTCAATAAGATGAATGCTGTGATAGGTATTCTCTCTGACAGATATAGTCTTGTCAAGAGAAGATAACTCTCTCGTAGTTATAGCAATACTGTCTTTTATACAGTACTTCATTTACATGTCACTATATGCGCATTTATGCTGCTCCAGCCTTCAGCAATTACTTCACCCTATCCATAAATACAATCTGGATGCATTTTTGCTTATCCAGTGAAAATATTATTTAGCATACTCACATCCAGAAGATTTGGAATTGTAGCAGAGACTGCAATAAATCGAATACTATTTTTGACTTTATTTTGATTCCAAGACATCCATTTAGACGCCACATGGATTGTTTTCATTCTGCTAATAACAGCTTCCATTGTTGCACCTCGTTGACTATCATTCAATGTATGCACCTGAAATGAAGAAATAACAACTCTCAGAATACATCACTCAAAGTAAGAGAGAAAAATACATTTAGTCTACAAGGGCAAACTCAAAGGTAATATAAACTTTCTTATGAGACTAAAAGGCATCAGACCCATGTGTATTATATTCAATGTGAATAATAGATAACTCAATTGTGATTTGAAAATATTAGTCAATACTCTTTGAAACCTCAATCAGGTTTGATACCAATTTCTAGTACTTAGAGAAATGCTTTTTTCCTTCTGATATTTTTCTTACCTCATCAATCATGAAAAGTTGCAAATTCTGAATTAATGTATTATCACAGTGCCATCTTCGAGTCACACTGTCCCACTTTTCCTATAAAAAAAAATGTTGTAAAATCTTTGACTTTCCAAATATGTTTTTCATCAGATATACAGAATATACATTTTGTTGATTTCACAGTCAATGATTTAATCGATGTTAGATGTAGCTGAAATAAAAACATTTTTTATAAACATTTATCCATTGTATAAAATATGAAAATAATATTTTACTAATATAAAGTTTCTCAGCTATATTTGTTCTATAATTGTTGTATCACTATTATGATTGTGTACCTTCCAGCCTTCCTTGAGTCGGAGGAAAGCCAGGCAGTACAGGAACAAAAGAAAATCCCATACACACCTCAAAATTCAGACAAAAATTCTCAGCTATGCTTTTTAAGCAAAACTTGTTTCAAAAACCTATTAATGATATAAACTAATTTTTTCAATCTTTTCATATTTTTGATAATCATTAGATTAACATTATGGTTTACACTTTTGAAAGGCTATGTATATGTAAGATATACATAAAAATTATTCACACATGGATTTCACAAGGATATGAATATACGACCCGCTCAGCAGAAAAATTCTGTCATGCCAATCATCCAAAATAATCCAACCTGCTTAAAAAAAAGGCATGTGAAATTTTACATTCTCTTCTAATGAAAACTATTGGCATTAACATTTGTTTTTTTCTAAAATGAAATATTTTATCATTAAACATATGATTTTGTCGAAAAAGTAAATGCTAAAGCAAATCAAGTGTAGCTTTTAACAGATGAAAACCTGTGATCAGCAGAAATAAATTTGTCATTTAAGGTTCCTTGTATACAGGGGGTGAAATCTTTTTGAAAAACTTTACCACTGGTAATCCAATTATGACTCCCACCATGGAGATATGCACTGAAGCCTACTGCAATAGCCAAGGGAGTTTGGCAATGTGCAGGAGCCATAGTACATTTTGAAGGATCAGGATAATGATTTTCTTCCCTCCAAGATTTCCTTTGGGAATTATGATTTAAGTATAAACTGCTCATTGCACATAGCCTACTTGCAATATTTACATCTGTGGTATAAGAAAGACAACAAGAGCTAATTTCATCATGCAAAGGGAACAGAACATGGCCATTATATCAAAGAAAGGAAAATGTCTAAAAAGAGATATAACGTGTATAGTAAAGTAAGAGACATGCAGAAGTTGATTACTGATCATGTGGCACAGAATAACACAAAATACAACAAGTAACAAAGTTAGAAAAATCTGTAGAATAATTACTTCCATTTCAACCAACAATTACATTCACTTTTTAATCAACATATTTTACATACAGGTGTAGTAATGATGATGTTAGTTGTCTGTAATATTGAACAATCATCCAATTCTGTATCTCCTGTCAGTTCCAAACAGTGAATTCCTAAATCTTGTAATTTTTGCTGCCAGTCTTGATAACGTTCACTGCATAAAGCTTTTACTGGAGCCACTGTTATGAAAATGACAAACACAGCAAATATATATAAAAGCATTTTTTCTGAGGCAATTAAAACTGAATATTCAAATTTTATTTCTATTTAAAAGTATTCCGCATATGGAAAAACATATCATGTTTGTTTATATTTTTTTTATTTTTAATCAAGCAAGGCCAGAGGCCACTATCACGCAAGAGGTTAAAGAAGGGTTGGAGGAAGAGCAGATAGGAGTGGCAAGGGAGGGGATGTGGAGAAAGAGAAAGAGTGGGTCGATCAAGGCAAGGGGGCCACAAAAGATCCGGAGCGAGAGATATGAAAGAAATTGATAGAAGAATCTATGGCTTGGTTCTATTATAGCATGAAGAACTATTAGGATCCTATGAAAGTAGTTGAAATTTGATTTTGACAGTGAGAAATTGATATTTGAAATTAATGGCCATATGAAAAGCTGATTTGTAAAGGAGAATATTTTGACAATGATTAATCATTTTGGTAAATCAAAAGCCAAACTTTGCAAATAATAGTTTGCTAAACTTATGAAAAAATTATTTTGAAACTTTATCACTGTGCAATATGTTTGTGAATGATAATAGTTTTTGTATTAAATAAAATGTGTGGCAATCTCATTGGAAACCATTAAGTTTCAAGGAAAATAAGTCAGAGAAAATCATAAAAACTTTAATGATCTTCATAAATACAAGAAAATGAATGAATTACACAGCTTAACATTTTACATTGCACATTATTCACAAATATTACTTCAATTTCCACTGCACTTTTTTTCAAGGATACCAAGAGTTTTTATTTCAGTTAATGTAATTTTCTTGTTGCCATAGCAGGACATAGCAACACAACCACAAAACATAAACACACTATCATTCAATAACTGGGTTATATGCAGTAGCAGGACAGACAAAGTCAGCCATGAAGTATGAAAAGTTAATTTTCACCGTAAGATGTTTTTAAGAATAATGATTATTTTTATGATGTATATTAATGTTTTATTAAGTTTAACTTACTGTAAACGGCTTTAAAGTCATGATGAGCTGATTCTTCAGCTAGTAATAGAAGTCTTACAATGGCTAATTCAAATATAACTGTTTTTCCAGCACCAGTTGGAGCACAAACAACAAGTGATCTGTCAGAGTATAAGGCCTGCAGTAATAATGATCAAATAATAGAAAATCAAAAACAATAATTAAGTATCAATTACAATGAATTCATGACAAACATGGACGTTCAGGCCCACAATAAAACAGTGTTTCAGAAGGATGGTTTTTCCATTGATGTTATTATTTTAACTACATTCACTCTCCAGATATATCTATTTACAAGATTATAAAAAAATGATTTACTTTTAACAATGATTTATTATTTACCATTTTATAAAGAAATAAATGTGAAAAGAAATATTTTTATTCAAAAATGTAGCAAAATTATTTTCATATTTATTTCTTTATAAATGATATATATTGCCTTGTATTAGTTCTTTCTAATTTTCAGAATGTTGTAAATATAAAATTGTTTTTGTCTATATCTCTGAGATGCGGTATTATGGTTACTTGCATTATTTACGTTATTCTAAATGTTATCATCATCTTCATTGTCATATTCACTGGCATTTCAGCTCTTTATCCTCAAGGACACATGGCCCAGTGGATAAAGATGTTGGTTAGATCCAGTGACTAGACCCAAAGAGTTGTGAGTTCGATACCAGGCCACAGCAGTGGTGAACCAAAAACTTGGAGAGTTGGGTTAAAGGGAAATAACTGAGACATCCGAAAGAGGTATGGCACGTGGAACTAGAACAATCTACGCCGATAGATGAAATAAAGGCTTTGGTTTGGAATTCCAATCACCTGAAGAAGGCTGGAGCATACAGTGTCTGAAACGGGAATATGGCAATGAAGATGAGGATAACAGTCTGAATAATGTAAATAATGCAAGTAAAATTATTTTTGTAAATAAACAATCTAATAAATAATGTGATTGTAAATTCTCAAAGAACAAAGAAAATGGATTAGTTCAATTTTATATGTTTGGGTTTTATTAAAATTCTAATCATCAGTTTTTAAAACAATAACCATTGCCAAGGGAGTGAAGGTATGTAAAATTGGCAATCAGTGTTTTAAAACTTATTTTAAAACTTATTGCATTGGTTTACATATTTTAATAATTTTTGAATAAAAATGTTTTCTTTTCACATTTATTTCTTTATAAAATGGTAAATAATAAATCTTTTATATTCTTGTAAATAAACATTGCTGAGGGAATGAACTTGGTTAAAATAATAGCAGTGTCAATGGAAAAACAGTCCTTTTGAAACACCATTTTTTGTGGGCATGAAGGTCCATATTTGCCAAATTTATAATATAAACTTATAAACTTGTAAAATTTGATATAAAGGTTACATTAAATTTAATGAAAATGAAAAATTATATGTAAAAAGTAAAATTTAAATAATTCTTATCCAGTATTCTTCATATTTATTGATCAAGTTATTATACAGGATATATTTCAGTTATAATAAAGACAGCTGTAAAAGGTTGTCTGCAATAGACTAAGTAATCAGCTATCCTGACAGACTAGACTAGTTAATTTAACCCACCCTAATTATGCAAATGCTCTGGCCTTCTGCCTAAATAAGTAGAACTTTGTAAATATCAACTTCAAATATATAAATAGAGTTCAAATATTTATTTTGTTATAAAGGATATATCTGAGATATCAGATCTGTAAGAAATGTTTGTAATACAGAAATAATTAGCAAGCTAGTCTAACAAATGACTGCTTGTATAATCCTAGCTGGTTGAATTGCTATTTTGGCTCTGTGCCAAACAAAACTGAGTAAATATCTCATACAGGTAGATTGAGTGTGCCTACAATAGAAAGATATTTAGCTAACGGGTCTCATAAACAATGCACACCATTATTACAGCCTTGTACCAGATTATTAATAATCTGCTTTTTGTAATTAATTATGGTACATGAATTTAAATGCTAATAATGTATTTTTGAGCCATCAATGAAAAAATAAAAGTTTGTATTTTCACAACATATACTTCTAAATTAAAAATAATTATGTTTCATAAAATATGTAATCTGTACACTTCCAGAAATAACAGAAGTAAACAGTAATAATAATATTTTAAGATAAAAATATAAAAAAATATCTTGTTTAAATTAAAGCTATTTTTCTGAAACAAATTAAAAAATAACCATTATTGTAAAAAAAAAAGAGTTAATGTAAAAAAATTCAAATATACAAATCATTTTTTAACCCTAGGTAAAAAGTAACTTACATCATCAAGAATTTTTGATTGTATGGGATTGAAAAACGTAAAAGGAAAAATATCCCTAAATTTAGAAGCTGTAAAATGATTGAAGGAAAATTTCCATTTCTATTTCATATTGTTATAATAAGCATTTGGTTGCGAGAGAAAAGGAATAATGAAGATTAGGTTTTTGAACAACATTTATTTAATGTATGGGGTGTTGTACAGAGATGTCAAAGAATAGGTGGAATGTCAGTTTCAGTGGTTGATCATCGGGATAGTGATCAGATGTAAGGGTAGCACCAGGAGTTGACCTATTTCTCACGTGGGTTTGACCAAGGTCATAGGATTTGATCAGTGCTTGTGTTGATTGATCGAGGTCATGGTGGTGAGTTGATTCATTGGTGGTAGGCCTGTTCTGTGAAACAGGGCTGCGGAGATGACTTATAGTGAGTCAGGTACACCGAGGTGACTGCGGTGGGTTGTGAGGTGGTGTCAGATTGGCATGATTGGTAGGCCATGGTGATGACTGCAAAGGAAATACCTTGTAATGAGTCAGGTATGTTGATTGGTATTTGCTAAGGTGACAGCATCAATGATGATGGAGGCTTGTAGCTGGGTTGTGTCAAAGCTGGATAGCCAGCTGCTGTATTGAGTCAGGTTTGCCAAGGTGACAGCGTTGGTGACGATGAAGGCTTGTAGCTGATTGGTGTGAGATGTTATCATGTCGAAGCTGGATAGCTGAAGTGGTTAGTCAAGCCTGGGAGTGGTAACAGTCATTGAGAGAAGTGGTCACATTGAGAGGTGGCAGTGGTGGCGGCAGCAGCAGCAGCACCCTGTGTGATGAAAGACATGACTTACGTTCAAAACGAGTGCAAACGTATCTTGCTTGCAGGGTAATGCCGAAAAGAAATATGGCCGCTATCAAAGACACAATTTATGCGCACCGATCTCATCCGAAACGAGACTATATCTGTACACATGCAAATTTCAGCAGTATCAGATGGGCATAAAAGCGAGGTGCCAGCGGCACGAATCGGGTGCGAGTCATTCGGCGGACTTTGTGCAACACAGTTGGACGTACGAATTGACTGACTGACTGATGGACAAAGAGGCAGGTGAATTAGACGCATCTGATTTAGGTGTCCGTTTCACGACTGCCCGCTGTAACGGCCAAGAAAAGGAGTCTCGCAATCCATTTCTTTGAGGCGACCGACGGCGAAAGAAGAACAGCTGGTCTGTCAGCGAACGGCGCACTGCACTCTCTGACACCCCCTCTCGTCACTTTTTCTTTTTGTTTACTACACCCTGCATGTAGGCCGGTGGTCTCCCTGCCCGCAACTGCTTTGGTCATTATCTGAGATCTGCTTTTAAGCAGATCTGGTAGTTTCCAGGGGCACCTCCTTTTCCAGTGAGAACATTCATGATTGGCCAGTGTTGCTTTCATTTCTAGAGGCTTACTTCGTAGACCGGATGTGATGCTCGGGGACTGTGTGCAGAGAATGACATTTTTTTATTTCATCCCCTGCCTTCACTGTGTTCACATCCAACCAGCATGCAGAATATGAATCGGAATGAGATCTAATTGCAACAGAGTATAACAATATTATTTCATATCAAAAACTTACTTATATAATATTTTTGCATATTACAAATACATATACAAAATTACTTGATGGTATCCAATCAATTATCCTACAATAACAAGAAAATGGTCATGATGACTGGTGATGGGACAGAATTCAGAGAGCATTAGCATAAAAGTGATATAAACAGTCCCACACAGAATTGCATTTTGATATTTAAATTAAGTGCAGTTGAATTTTATTTGTTGCATTTAAGTGTTGTTTTAAAATTACAGCAAACAAGAGAATGATAAAGTGTTTTATCTTAGTTATTTCTGTTTGATTGTAAGCAAATAACATTGTGTACAAATATGCATTATTAGCTTATTTGCTCTATAACAACATGATAGGTATGCTTTATACTTCTTTTTGAGGGGAGGGAATTATTTTAGTTTTTCTACTAGTGGCCAAAGTTAGTTTTTAGTAAAGCCTAATGAAATTGAGAATTTAAAACATTTCTTTTTTTTTTTACATTTCACTCCAAGCAAGGCAATAAAGCCACTAATACAAAAAGGGGTTACTGAGTATTAGAGAATACGAGAAAATATACTATTAAAAATAGAACCCAATATTCTATTAGAATAAGAGGACCACAAATGATGAACATTTCTTTCTTTTTTTAACAAAGTTGGTCCTGCTATTGAACTCATAGCTGGGAGAAGAAACAGATGGATTCATAAGGTATTTGTGCAAAAGTGAATGCAATGAACTCAGGTGGAATTCACTACTAATACATCCCTTAATAAAATGACTGATGATTAATCTAAAACTGTATATTGGTCAAAGTTCTTAAACCTGATGTTGTATACCTGAGAATTAATTTCTTTGTTATGTTGATAAAATAGTTGCACATTATCAAATTAGACCTCAATTGAAACACCAAGAATCTCCAAACTCGTGTTTAGAGATTTTGAAATTCAATTTTTTACATATTTTCTCTCGGGTTCATCTGCTTATTACTTTTTTTTAACTGATCTCATCTTCAGATACTTATGACCAAAGAATAAAAAAAGAATAACAAGAAAAATAGAAAAGAAAGTTAATAAAAAATCACGAATAAAAATATTTCACTAATAAAAATATTTCATCTGTTTAGGGTTACTGGGCAGTAAAGGATACGGATTTCTTTGACAGATTTTAAATGAGAATTTTGATGAGATGTGGAATCTGAAAATAAGTGAAAATATCAAACATTTTGTAAGATGCCAGCAACATGCCTTACTTTTAAATGAATTTATTTTATTTTTATCACTGAATAATGAAAGTAAAACAGACGTTTGGAAGCTACAATAGAATGTATTGACAAACTCTACTGAGAAAGAGTGGCATTCTTGTTACTCTAGAATTTTTAATGCATTCATTCTACTTAATAATGATAAAGTAAATTCACATTAAAAAATTGAATTATAGAAAATCAAAACAAAGAAATAGATTGCAATGATATTTGAACTTATATCTTGTTTCTATAGAAATCTCTAGTAAAGAAAAAAACTGATGAATTTATTATTTCATAGCCATGTACATGACAGATTTTACAAGTACATATGCCTTCAACATAAGGCATATATTATTTCCTAATATGAAACTTTTTATTTAAGATAACACCATAAAGGTATACTGATTACATTAACAATGATTTTATTTACCTTCTTTTTGAAACTGGCATGGATTATTATCGTCAAAGAGATCATCATCACCGCTAAAGATTTTATCTTCTTGAATAGTTGAATAGTTTTGTGGTAATTGAGATAAAGCAATGTTTTCTTTAGGTGCAAATTGTGATTGGCTTTTATAAGGAATACTGAATATATTTTTATGGTTTGCAACACTAGGAACATTTGATCTGGAAATAAAAAAAAGAATTTTTTTCATCAAACACACACACACACACTTATATATAAAATAGTATGACAATTTGGAAAAAAGTTTACGTGATGTGTTTCATCCATTAGGATTTCATCAGACTGGGCTTCTTTGATGCTGTCATGTCTACACATGCACACGAAATCAGAGACGATGGTAGTTGCAAAATTTGTTAAAGACTTTCTTTTTTGAAAGAATATTTTTTTCAATTTGGCCAAATTCATCTGCATTCTTTTTCTTTTTATCATTTTTGAGAAAATGACAAAGAAAAAGAATACAGATGAATTTGGCTAAATTGAAAAAAATATTCTTTCAAAAAAGAAATAGTCTTTCAAAAATATTTAAACTACCTATTTACCTATTCCAAATTATGGATTCCATGGCATAAGGCTCAGAGGTATTTTTGAAGCAAATTTCTAGAGAAAAATGTACATTAATATAACTAATTGTAATATATTATTACAAGACACAATCAGATAATATATATAAGATACGGGGTGATTGAAAAGTAAGTACCTATTTTATGTATGAGTGGCCAACCAGGAGTCCTGACTTAACCCCCTGTAACTTTTTTCTTTTGGGTTGGTTAAAGAAGCAAGTTTACTATACCAAACCAAGATTTTGGAAAAACTTGAAGGGCAAAAACAAGAAGTTATGTCTTCAATACCACAAGAGTTCCCGGTGAAATCAGTTGATGCAATTCCTGGGTGGCTCGAGAAGCTGATAGCAAAATCTGGTGCCCATATTGAATTTTAAATAAAACTTCATGCTAAACGCTTTCCTCTCATATCTATTTCTTGTTAAAATTATAGTTAATAAATAAATTAAGTATTTTAAAATGGGGAGTTACTTTTCAATCACCTTGTATATTAGTATAATGAATGCATGATAAAAAAATGACCATAATCATTTGCATTAGGCACTTCAACATCATCTGATGGTTAGCAAACTTGTCTCACTAGATCAATTATGACTGAATAGTGAGTTTGATCTTCACTTGGTGCCCTATACTTTCAACTTTGTGCCACACCTATTCTACGATTAGAAAATCACCATAACCATTTGAATTACCTAATAAAGATGACAGAAAATTTCCAGAGCTGTTATTAAGGTGAAAAGTATTATTGAGTGTATAGTTTATTTTGTTGCACCATTGTAAAAAGAAAAATCCAAAGGCTCAAATTGTTTTTAACATATATCAATACAAGTTGGGATCAAATACAGATTAAATATGGATCAGAAGTCAACAAGAAGCATAAAATAAAGAACAGACAGGAAATGTTTATCAATCTAACATGTTTCACTGTTAATAAAACTTCATCAGAGGATGAGATGTGGAGAAAAAGAAATTGTGGTATTTTTACTTTTGTGTTGTTTGATTTTCATTGTTTAATCATGTTATACTCTGTTGCAATTAGATCTCTTTCTGATTTATTTTGTATGCTGGCTAGATGTGAACACCATGAAGGCATAGAACACAATAAAAAAAAGTTGTTTTCTGCGCATAGGCTCCGCACATCATGTCCAGTCTATGAAGCAAGCTCTGGCAATGAAACTCGTTCATAATACACAGGAACAAAACTGGCCATAACACTGATTTTACAAATACGACCCTAATTAAAAAATAATATAATTCTTTACATCGAAAGAACTATATTACCAACTATAAACACACATCAAAAGCATTATATCACCAACCTTTATTGAATCCATTCTTAAAGAATCTAGCGTATGTTTATCTAAAACAAATGGTATGTATGTAAGAACGTCCCCAAATCAACATGTGAAAAATCACCAAACATAATATCTACTACACACACACACACACACAAACGCGCACGCGTGTGCACAGACACACACATACACACAAACACGCACATATACATGCACACTCCTGAATATACATTATCATCTAAATCCCACTAGATAAATAGTTTTTCAGTTAGGCCTGGAATTTCTTAATTTCTTGGAACTTCAAAGGAACACATTGTATCTCCTTGAATTCAGAATGCCATAAATGATACTGTTTGTCAAATACAAGTTAAAAATGATTAACCAATTAAAATCAAGGAACATAAAAGTAAAAATACCAGAGTTTCTTTCTTCTTTTTCTCCATATCTCATTCTCTGATGAAGCTTTAATAAAAGCGGAACATGTTAGATTGATTAACATTTTCTATTTGTTATTTATTTTATCAAATATCAATATGTACATTTTATTCTTACCGATCTTTAAAAAATAATTTCTTTCTTGACTCTGTATAATGTTCTGAAATACAAATGATGAAAAAGAAAGATTAACCAATTGCATCAAGTTCATAAAATTGTGCATAAAATAAAGAAAGGATTCACCATTTCTGCTTTCATCCAACCTAGACAATAACAATTTTTATAATTTTATTAGCTTATGTAAAAAAAAAAAAAATTATTATTCCATCAAATTTATGCTTATTAAAAAGAAGTTATAATTATTGTGTTGATACATCTGAAGTACGGTACAGGAAATGTTCATGTATTGTTGCAGTATTTACACGTAGTGAAATATATCAGAAGGCAAAATTAAGTAAGATGAAGGTTTTGTCACAAAACCTTCATCTTACTTTTGTGTGCTTATAGCATCCGTATCCCACAAAATATAGGTTATACAAACAATTTAAGAACAAATTGCATGGCAAGAAACTATTAAATACAGTTGTTAAAGATTTAACATTAAAGAAATGTTTATATCAACAATAAAATATTCATGTAACGACAATTACAATGTTTGTTGCTGTGATAATTAAGACAATGTCATAAGGAATGTTTGTGCAGGAATGTTGTTAAGAAATGTTGGTACCTTTTGAATGCTAAGAAATTTAAAATGATTTGGTTTCTGCAAGGAAAAAGAAATTATATTTGTTCGTCCATTTATCAGTGTGTAGACAAGTAAGAATAAATGTTATCAAGAGTTGCTTGCCTTTATCTGTGTAGACTAAAGTTGGTGAAATATACAATTACTTTTTTGGTCGTGAAATTGTTTCACTTTTCAAGTCAACTGTAGATGTTGGTTAACACACGGACAATGGTTGATGTAAGTTTGCTGAGTTTGTTGAGATTTCAATGTGGTGTGTGAGTCAGTGAATTGTCATGCGTGGAGTTTGGTAGCATCTCGTTGAACTCCAGTGGCTGACAAGATTTATTACTGAAAATACAGCAATTGTGGCACAAGGCCGAAAAAGGGGAGGGGTAAAGGCTGGTCGTAATTAACTATCCTATACCTAGCTAATCAGATTCGCGACCCACTCATACATTACAATTGACACATTCACCACAAGAACTCATCCGTCACCATTCAATCCTCCATACACCATAATACCACATCCTCACCAGGGGGGGAACCTACAAAAACGCTCCCCGCACATAAAAATTGGATGATGCTAACAATAAATTACAATTCTAATAATGAATGATGAAAGGGGAGGGAGATGAACCCAATAACAAACACAAAATCCAACATATTTAAAATTAAACATAATTTATGTTAGTAGGGCCCGTCCAACCCTCAAAATAGAGAGGCCGCTGTATTCTGCCCAGAGGACAAAATCAAGAAGCACTCTCGCTAAGGGAGTGGGAAAGAGATAAAATAACACGGACATGGGGAAATAAAAGGGCTGACCCAGTCGAGATAAAAAAACGGGGGCCAAAAACAAACTGGGGAGGTTGGGAATCTCGACTTGGATCATAACAAAAGAGATAACCGGGAACAGGTTAGGGACACACTTACTGACATTAACTAGGTACACTTAAGCTTGGCTAACCTAACCAGGGGGAGGGTTCCACAGGAAACCACCCCGATGTGACTTAGGTTGACCTAGAAAAGAAAATCAAGGCTAGCCCCTTTCAAACGAACCAAGCTCGCCTCTTTTACCCACCTTTCGCTGAAGACTGTCGAATGCAATCGTTTTCGATCAGTTCTAATCTTCATCCTGAGCTGATGCTCAAAGAATCGGATTAGATCCTGATGTGAAAGACGATTGCCTCGCAAGACTTCCTCCATGCGCGTCGTCCATATCACCATTCGAGCCGTGGCTAGCAGCGTCAGAAACACCATTCATTTCACCCCGGAATACAGGGGCGACACATTGTCACACGCATATGAGCGATCAATGGACACGAGTTCTTCGGAGCGAGACTAGCCGTCAGCTCGCCGACATGGTCCCATAAGGGGCGGACCCGGGGGCAATGGTAGAAGGCGTGCGAAGACGTTTCTTCTAAACCAAGGCCACACCGTTCACAGTCTGGCAAATCTGCCAAGCCCCATATGAAAGCCTTGTCATTGAGAGGCAGCCGATTCCGAGCCAATCGCCAGGTAAGCGAAAACTCAGGGTTACTGAGATAATCCGCCACTGGCGCCCAAGACCAGTAGGAGTGATACTCCTCTTCCGAAAAGCAGAGCGTATCACGTAGGGAATCCTTCGCACGCCCCTCCACTAATTCCCGATAGAAGACTTTCCTAGGCCGTGACAAGTCACTGGGCTGCGGAATAGCATTCAAGGCTGACCGACACTCGCGGAGGAAAAGCGATTGATCCCGGGGTTTACGACGGCGCTCAACCCTCGAGATGGGGGGACTGATGGTAAGGCCAGGGAACGCGTCCCTAACAATCCCCTCCAGAATCGGATCTCCTCTAGTCAATGCGCGGCGTAGGAAAGCCAACCGAGAGGCATGGATGTGACTCATCAGGTGTGGCATTCCCAGCCCCCCATGACACGGACGTTTAGTGCAGACTTGTCTGTTGACCCTGTTACCGCGTCCCCTCCATAAAATGGAGGATAGCGATCGCTCGAGTGCCTTCCTGTGGGCCTCACAGAGAGGAAGTACTGACAATTGATAAAGAATCAGGGGGAAAATGTATGTAACACACACATCCGCCCTGCCCTTCACGGACAACCTCCGTCGATTCCAAGTCTTGCCGGCAGAACCGACCTTACTCCAGTGGCTGACTGTCTGAATTGAGTCAGCTGCGGTTAATTTTATAGATTTTTTTGTGTAGCGAAATCGGTTCAAAAGAGCTTGGCGGGAAATAGGATTCATTTGGAATTTTGCTACACTTTGGTGCTTATTAACCAATAAAAAGATTGGATTTGCGAAAACGAGATGATGATTGGTTAAAGGCTTTTCAGAGAAGAATACATTTTTCTGAAGGGGGTTAAAGGCTAATGTGGAAGATTCCACAGATGTGGGAATGGATTGAATTGTATTTCAAATAAATGGCAGACTTAAATCCATACAAGTAATGAATGTATTGCTATAAAATTACATTCAGCTATAAAATTACATTCGACTGATATCTCAAATATTACCTGAAATCCCTTTTGTTTAAATGACTATTAATGTAATTTGGGTTACAAACAAATCATTAATGCTTAAAATCTCGTTTTTTTATCTTTTTTTTACAAACCTTATATTCTATAATTTTTACTTTTACAGTTTTGTTTTATCAAGATACTGTATATAAAAAAACAAAATAGTAAGAGTTTATGGTGTAGGGTTTGAAAATTAAAATGAATATTCTTAATGATATTATTGATAATTATAATGGGTTTATTAATAGCAATCAGTCTGTTGATATCAAAGCAAACACTTGGGTAGAAACATTTGCAGATTGTGGTGCCTGGAAATGGACTGTATATGTGGGCATCATCAGTGCAGAGCTACTCGGCAACCATGACATATTCGGGAAAGACATTAGAATAATCAAAAACCTCTACTGGCAGCAAATCACCTGCATACGGATAAAAATGAGTTCAGCAGATATACAAAAATAGAAATGGGCGTAAGGCAAGAAGGTGTCTTCTCACCGGACTTATTCAACCTATACAGTGAGGCAATTCTGAGAGAACTGGAAATCCTACCAGGATTCATCATTGGCGGCCACAATCTTAACAACATAAGATACACAGATGACACAGTGCTGATAGCAAACATGGAAAGGAAACTACAAAATCTCCTACAGAAGGTAGCAAAGGAGAGCAAGAAGAAAGGACTAAGCCTAAACTACAAGAAGACAGAATGCATGGTCATCAGGAAAAAGATGAGCCCGAAATGTAATTTAAAGGTCAGGAACACTAAGATCAAGCAAGTGCAGAAATTTAAATGTCTGGGAAGTGCTCTGAGAGAGGACAGTAAGTGCAACACTGAGATTTGAAAATGTATTGCGATGGCCAAAGATGCATTCCAAAAGTTAGGCAGAGTGTTAAGAGACAGGAGGGGGTTTTGTTGATAACGAAGAAAAGACGACTGAACTGCTATGTGATATCTGTCCTCCTTTACAGCAGTGAATGTTGGACAGTCTCCTCAAAATGAAGAAGAGACTTGAGGCAACAGATGTATGGTTCTACAGAAGGATGCTAAGGATACCATGGACCAAACATGTGAGCAATGATGAGGATTTGGAGAAAATGCAAACAAAAAGGAAACTTATACAAGGAAGAGGCAGCTGAAATTTTTGGGACATGTAATGAGAAAGGAGGGCTTGGAAAATCTGATACTCACAGGATGGACAGAGGGAAAGAATTACAAGGGAAAGCAATGCATGACATACTTAGTGGGCTTAAGCAAGCGGATAGCAGAACAGGGTCTGGGAGAAATAACAAAAAAACAAAACCTATTGAGAGCTAGAATGGAAAGGAAGAAGTGGAGAGCCATGATCGCCTACATCCTGAAGGGACACGGCACATAAAAGAAGAAGATTAGCTGATATTGTCCTCCATCCAACTGAATCCTCAATAATCCTCATTGACTAATTAGAAAGATAAAGTAATTATTGATAGTAATAATGATAGATTGACTTTGTCATTAATAAGTTCTGTATGTCAAAATTACAAAACAAAAAAAAATGAACCTTTCAGTTATTTTGAATGCATACAAACAAAACTTACCAAAATTCTAACTTATAGAAAATTTTATTCTTTAAAATAAAATTTCATGAAGATAAATTATAAGCTAAATTTATTTAAATTTGGAATTTAATTTGACCCATTCTTCATATACTAGATATTTTAAGATCTTTACCTCTTTGTGTAGGTTTGACAGATATGTGTTTGATTTGAGATAGGTTTGGTTGGCTGGTTTTGAACTGATGAGAATTCTCAATTTGGGTTTGAGTCATTGGAGTTGAAAAATTAAACCTCATTTGAGAGGCAGTTGGTAGGTTGTCATTAGTCTTGACTGAATCTAGTAAGAGAAAATTGTTGACAGGTGGAGCTCTAGGAACTCTTTGAAAATCTTTCTTATGGCTTTGGGATCTGCAAAGAAAAAAAAATATAACATGTGTAAATATCAGTAATAACCTATTCACTGCTACAAACAAAACATCTTCACTAAGCAAGTTGTCGCTTTAACAGCACAGGCAGCATAACTTATATATTATTTTTCACAAGATGGCAGTATTTCTTTGTATAAAGGAAATTTGCAAATTTACTTTGTTGATAAAATAACTAGTAAATGTGTAAATCCATGTTTTAAAATATTTCATATTTATTAAAATGTTCTAACATTTATGTAAATATAAAATTTATTAGATATTCTGTTGAACACAGTTAATTTATGAAAATAAAACGTGAAGACTTTATTTTCATTAATTTTTTAATGAAGAAAACCTGATACAGGAGTTACAATGTTAAAATATATATTTGGCTGTGAAGAGGTTAATTTTTTACTTTAGTGTTTTCATTTTTATTGGTTTTATTTTGTGTTTTAGGCTTTTTATGCAATTTTATATTTTGTTTCAACAAGGATCGTGCACACACACACAATGGACATATTGGAAGTAATGTCGCTTATCAATATCAAAGTTAGATGTTGGTGATCTAGCAGTACAGATTGAATCTTGCTGCTAATAACACACAATTTATTTTACCTTCTTACAGATAGCAGCTGCTCAGCAGTTTGGTAAAATGGCATCTGACATGAAAGTGTACATGAAGAAGAGATTTATCACTAAATTCCTCCATATAGAAAAAAAATACACCTACTGATATTAATAAATGCTTGCTGAATGTTTACAGAAACCAAACAATAGATGTGAGCACAGTTAGAGCTGAAACTCAGCAATGATAACAAGATTCTGGGTGGCCTAGCCTATCAATCCTAGGTTGATAGCTTTGCAGGGCCACACTCTGAAATGAAATGAAGAGCTCTTGTTAATTTAATTGCTAGTAAAAATTCATAGCAAATCATGGTGTTATTATGCTTCCTGTATCATTTATAACTTCCATGGCCATAAATATGAAGCATTACTTTCAAAGGATCTCTTGTGTGTGTGTGTGTGTGTGTGTGTGTGTGTGTGTGTGTGTGTGTGTGTGGAGAGCATAAATTCTCCATTCGCTGTCTTCTAATATCCACTTTCTTTCCTTGAAAATGAATAAAGATGGTGGAGAGTACTCTGAACATTATGCACAATTTTGTCAAGTTCCTTTACAAGATTCAAATGACTTATTTGATTTGAAGAGAAAATTATCAAAAGCTTAACAGACATTCCCTGTTTGTTCTATTTGTCCAAAGTTCATATTTTGTTGTTATTATTCAAGAACTTTCACAATCATTATTGAGAACCGATGTGGTGCCTGTGTGGTAGTTAGAATTCCTTTGTCTGCATCCTGGTATTCTTTGGGAAGCTGGACATTTGAAATGGTCTGGGGTGACGTCATGTGTAATGGCTTACAGGAATGAGTCGGCACAAAAAGAATGCAATTTATTTATTTATTAATTTATTTTTTTATTTTTTTAATATTAAAATACTGATAAAATATGTATGCCCATAATTATAACATGAACGTCAAGATACCTTCTCCTAAGGTGAATAATATTTTATTTAATGTCGGCTGTTTATTTACTATAATAATAGCTTCTAGATTTTAAAGTCTTTCCTTGTATTGGGTGCTGTAGACCAGGGGTCAGCAACCTTTTGCTAACTATGGGCCGTCTTATGGTTTTAAAATCATTCAAGATACCTTCTCCTGAGGTGAATGATATTTTATTTAATGTCGGCTGTTTATGTTGTATAATATTAGCTTTTAGAGTTTTCAGTCTTTCCTTGTATTTGGTGCTGTAGACCAGGGGTCAGCAACCTTTTGCTAATTATGCGCCGACTTATGGTTTTAAAATCATTCAAGATACCTTCTCCTGAGGTGAATGATATTTTATTTAATGTCGACTGTTTATGTTCTATAATAATAGCTTCTAGAGTTTTCAGTTTTTCCTTGCATTGGGTGCTGTACTGTATTTTGGTGTTATCTACTAGTAAAGTACTAATGTACTTTGGTCATTCATGATATGGTGGTGATGTGTGTACAGATTGCACTAAGTTTCAACTAGTGACAGGTCAATCTGCAAGAGAGTGCAGTGCATGTGTGCAATTTTATCAGTATTATAATGAAAAAAATTAAAATTAAAATTAAATTAATAAATAAGTAAGTAAATCACATTATTTTTGTGCGTTCTCATTCCCGTAAGCCATTACACATGAAGTCACTATTTCAAGCACCCAGCTTCCCAAAGAATACCAGGATGCCGCCAAAGGAATTCTAACTACCACACAGACACCACATCAGTTCTTGATAATGACTGTGAATGTTAATAATACTTGAACAAGAATCACGGCAACATTACTTGATCAAACCAACAGCAGATTCTGGGTAGGCACTGGTGGTGGCCATCTTGTCCTCTTAGAATGTCACACCCTTCAACTCTTGAGAGTTATTTGCAGGCACCCAAATCCTATTCGCTCATTGCTTCTGTATACCAGTCCAGGTAAGACAAAGCTTGTTTTTTTTTTTACATGGACAGTGTCAAGTAAGAATTAGAAGCTTGGGTATTATTTGGAAACAAATTAGAGAAAGGATCTCTTCTTTTCATAAAAGAGTGACACCATTCTCAGAATTAATGTGGTATAATGGCTGTCAACATGGAAAAGCAAATTGGTGAACCAACATACAAGCACACACACACACACACACACACATGAACCTCACACACATGCATACACACACACACACACACACACACACACACACACACACACACACACACACACATGCATACTCCTCATGGAGTCTTCGGCTTCAACCATAACAAGTGATGCTACTGTTATTTCAACAGTAAGTGAATCTTTACAGAGTACCAGCACTACACCCAAAATGGACTTCCTTAAAGAGGTAAAGCACTTTAATTGTGCTAATATTTAACCATAGATAGGTAGGGAGAAGTGAATTCATGCCTTTCCAAAAAGTATTAGTGAAGAATGATTGCAAAATTTCCAATTTTGCTTCTGAAAATCTAAAACTATCTCAAGGAAAAAATAAAAAATATATATATATTGCAATTTATATTTGACGTAAAATACCACAAAACATGAAATACAAGAAGGAACAAAAATGGTTTTAAAAACATAACATTTGTATTTATTTGTGTATATTGATGTACGTGCGTAGAAGTTAAAGTTCTGTTGGTGTTATGTCCCTTAGACTGTGAATATTTTTATCTGAACTCACAAAAGTTGCATTAATTACAAAGCTGGGAAATGATGAATAAACTGTAGCTTTAGAAGAATGTTTCGAAGAGAAAAGTTCTTGTTGCATGTTTGGAAATGTTCTGTATGTTTGTAATGTAGTTTGGAAAAGTTCTTACGTACGTGCATGCGTGACTGTGCTTTTAATGTCTGACCACTCACGGTTGAGACGAAAATCCTTTTGAGACTACATCTTCCAGCAAGAAGAGAGAGAAAAAAAGAGAGAAAGCAACAAGCTTGTGTCTGCTATTTATAGATAATGTAATCACGTGACAGGATTACAGCAAATTGGCGGGAAACTTGACTTGGTCACACGCTGGAAAAAATATTTGTATGTGGGTGGATTGCAACGCCCACTTGTGTGTTTATTGACCAATTAGAAGCTGATATTTCCTGAAAATATTTATTAAGCTGAGTAGGCTCTCTGATCCACTTTTTGGCACAAAATTCAACATTGATAAGAAAGTGGTAGCGGGATGCTAAACCCCAATATGTTTGTTATCTAATTATCTAAAACATTGTCAAAAAGAAAGTTATGAGGTGGAGTTAATCTCCTCTCAAAGTAATATATGACAAGTATTACAGAGTTATATAGTATATTTAAACAGAAAATAGTCTCTAATCTATTTACATATTTCTTTCTTCACTCTGGTGGTATGCCAGTAATAAAACCTTTTTCGAGATACGCGGCACTCAAATACACCAAAGAGAAAAGTAAATTCGTACCTTTCCCAAGTGCAAAGCAGGATTAACTAAAATTTGAACTTGCTTCAAAGATACCATTGTAGCGGACCGTGGGGATGAAGATGTGAAGAGATATCAGAAGGTTAAACCTTCCTGCTGGCGGGTCCAGATACATGAGAATATCAGACTTTAATTAAGTCCAAAGAAGACAAAGAAAACAAACAAGACTGATATACATGGGGAAACAAATATATATTAGTAACAAAACAAGTTAAACAAAGACATGGACTGTTACATAGAGTTTGTATGGAGAAATTATGTGTGTGTGTTGTAAGTGTTCATACGTACATGTATTGTTCTTAGCGCGTTCCTGGAATTTGGGAAACGCTGTATCTGTGAGAGGTCACATATTGGCCTAAGTGGAAAAAAAAAGATTTTACCTCGTCTCTGCGTGAGGTAGCGGCCCAAGGCCTAAGTTGAAAAAGAGAGATTTTACCTCATCTCCACGCAAGGTGGCGGCCCAAGGCCTGAGTCGAAAAAGAGAGAGAGAAGGGTCAGTCAGTATTTATAACCAGGGGAGAGAGACCCCTGTTGAAGGATTAAAGAACTGAGGAGGAGCTAACTCCGACACCATTTCCTATGCTAACTGTTACTTTCAAATATCACATTAAAATAAAACAACAACAGCAAAAGAAACTTGTAAATCAGAAAGGTAAGCTCCATGAAGCTTGAAAATTTGTCAATCCAAAATATATATCCTTTCAATATATAAACTTACCTTATCTCATGGTCATTCCATTTCTGGACTCCAAAGAAAAAGCAATCATCAAGTTCCATTGTAATAATCTGTAATGCTAATTTAAAGTTAAAGAAATTGGACACATGTATATGTTAGTGAGATTTACTTTCCGATTATGAAAACCAAATTTTTTTAATGGAAAAAAATGTTCAAATTAAATCTTATTATTTATCAATTATGAAGTAAATAAATTCATTCTATAATTCACTAATACAAAGATCAACATAACTAAATTTCATTTAATGATGAATTTAAGCATAGTACTAGATTGGCAGTTAGGTCTCAGCATTTTACTGTCAAAATTGCTAGACGTAACCATAAGATCTATGATAAAAGTTTCTTCTCTTACACTCCTTGTTTGTGGAACTCTTTTCTGGCTTCTTATTTTCTTATCAACTACGACCTTCCAAAATTTAATCAATCGCTGTCATCTGTCTTTTTGAATTCTGTTCTTTTATTGTCCTTTCTCTTCAATAACATATACTCAGTTTCTTTCATTCTCATTAACCTTTTGCATCTTAGTGGCTTTTTCACCTAGCTTGGGGTAAAATTATTAAAATTATACATAAAAGAGACATCAATGTATGTCAACAACTATTTGATGGCATAACTAAAGTTAGTGGGGAAAATCATTTATCAAAAATAAAACGTGTTTTCGTTTGTGCAAGTCAATAAACGAGCCGATCCGCCATTATTTATTCTTTGCTTGCGCATTAAATCATAAGCATTAAAAATTTAAAAAGATTTTTTTTTAAATCAGACACTTGAATTCAAACTGTAAGTCGTTTCTTCGTTTTTTCTTTATTTAATTATGAATTATATGGTATAAACCTTTTCAAATTTGCCGATTTCTCAAAAAAATTTAAGTAATGTGTTTCCCATGCGCCTAAAGACTTGTATTTTGGAAAAACGGAGACATTTTTACAGTTTTTACTTATTTACGTTTTTTTTAAATTCTTTTCTTGCAAAAAAAAAGTGACTTTGCCAAAATAAATAAAGAAGAATGTTTTCACCGATTTCCTTTGCCTTTCAAAAATACATTATTTTTTTATTTACTATGTAAAAATTCTTTTAATAATATTTTTTTCTTAAGTGAAGTTTTAAGCAAAAGCTTCTTTAAAAGTTCATCATGGCGTATATAACGCTGACTTCTGGTAAAACACATTTTATTAAAATAAACAGATAAGAAAATATAAAGTAAAATTATAAATTAAATTTAATTATACTCACTAAGTAACGTTCGTTTCTTTTAACAAGCACAAAAATATTGTTTTGATTTTGTTTATTCAGTTTTAAACTGTTTTCGTCAAATGCAGACGATATATTTTTAATGAATGATAATCCGTAACAATTCGTTTCTTTCCGCAAGATCAGAAGTTATTACTTTTAAACTATTTTTTAAATACATCTAATAATTTCTTCAAGATCTATTTATAAAAAATATAATTGTATATATAATTTTTTATAAACAATAAAAATGTATACATTTTTATTTTTAAATTCATCATAAAAACTACCACAATCCTTTAGTTTCTGTTTACAACATCTCAGCCTTTGAGCTGGGATCAAGTTGAATAAAAAAAAATCACCACTCTTCACAGCTGGGAGTTTGACGGAATGCAATTCTTGTTTTATTTCTTTTCACCATCACATTTTTTTTTAAATTGTACCTTATTTTGTTGATATCATATTCAGTTTTTTTAAACATTTTTAGCGTTAGCCGGTTTTCTTGTCACTCATCGAACGAAAGATGTAAACAGTAAAAAAAAAAAAAAACTTAAAAATCCAATATTTATCCTAGAGATATATTTCAGAATTAATTAACTGGATTTTGTAAAAGTAATATTTACTTTTTACTTTAAAACTTAATAAAAAATAACGTTTATTTTCGCGCGGTAGCCTGTGCGGTCATAGGACATACATAAAAAATGTATTATATCATACCCCTTAAAAAAGTGCGCGAAAAATTAAAAATTAAAGAAATACTGAACACTAGCAAAACTGCAATGAATATTTACTTTTGAAAAATTTACTTTCTTTCATTTTTTTAATAATGAAAGTTTTTTCCAAGAGTTTTTTTTTTACCAAATAAAGATGTCTTTAAAAATAAAAAAATGTAAAGTTTAATACCATTTTCAAGTCAGAAATATTTTTAGGTATTCTGTTATTTTATTTTTCTTTTTGAAATGATTGCATTATTTTTCTCTACGGAAGATCAAATAGGAAATATAATTCAATTCTGAATTACCGTCTGTCTGATTATTATAACTATCAATAAAAAATATTCATCCTACCAAGTTTCATAAAGGTCTATAGAATAAAAAATATATTCCTAATTTATAGGCTATATAAAGTTAAAAATAATTATTTTTAAACATAAACGAAAACAGTTTCTGTATTTTGGTACTTTTGGCCCTCCGCATTTAATTAAATCCTGAGCCATTTTTTTTATTTTTTTTTAGTGGTGGTTGCTGGGTAGATTGCTACTGTTTGACCTATGAACTTGTTGACAAGGTGACCTTCTGTGTTTAAATGTGCATTTTACTGCATTTTTTTTTTTTAGCGTAAGATGTATTTTAAATATTTTTCAAAATTTATGTTAATCCGTAATGTTATTAATTTTCTTTGAAGCAAATCTCTAGGACAGATATTTGATTTTTAAAAGATTTTTTTAAACTGTTAGCAATTTTCTGTCACTATTTTTCAAATAAAATCGTAGATCGATAAATTGACCATGACACTATTTTTAAAAATGTAAACCGTATAAATTATTTTTCTTTTCTTATACGTCAGCTTTGAGCTATTATCTTTCAAATAAAACCAAATTTTTACTTAAAAAAAGAGACATTTAAATTATTTTAAATGCGTTTTTAAAGATTTAAAAAAAACTCAAATGGCCTTGAGAAAGACATGAATCATCGGTTATAGCTTGGGTGCAATTGATTCTATTTGTTAGGTAGCTGGGTAGATTAAGCTTAACCTTAGGTGTCATCCTATCTAAAATAATAAAAATCTGAATTCAAAACTTTGAATAAGGCAACCACTCCATTATATTTCTAATAAATTGCACATAAAGGAAGCTATGGAGGGCCCTATTAACCTGATAGTGAATGTGAATAATAACTCCCTTCCTCCACAAATTTCGTAGAACTGAGGAAGAAAGAAAAAATTCGTGAGCCTATGTGAAAATTGTTTTGGACCAATGAAAATCTTGTCTTCACAGAAATTAATCGGTCAACGTAAAAGAAAAAGAAAAAAAGTAGCGAGCCTAAGCGAAATTCTTTTTTTTTATATATTGTTGAAGGTGCTTTCTCTGGTTTAAAAAGTATTTGATTCTTGTGATTAATTCGTATAAGATAGTGGCAGCGATTATTAATTATTCCGGGTGCTGTCTTGATTAAAGTAATCTTAACCCAACGTACAACACAATGATTATGCAAAAAAAAGTGACTGTCCATATTTCTGAGATGAGGTATTATGTACACTATTTACATTATTCCTGTCACTGGATCTAATGCCTTTATCCACTATTGCCATGTGTCCTTAATGACATCTGTGTATGAATTTCTGGTACTTATAAACTTAATGTCTTCAGCAACCATTTTTACCAGTGCTCATATTGCAATTTTAGCGGTTATCATTTTACTTTTTTTACCAGAGCTCATATTGCAATTTTTGTAGTTATTATCGCTTTTCTCTGGCACTTCTTATTACTGGTTCCCATATTGTATTCATTTCTATGCTTGGTCGCCTCAGGTGATTTTTATTGCCTAGCATATGTGCTGATTCCTTAAGTTTACGAATTTTCCAAGATGTTGGATAAAACAGACTGCAAGCTCATATCTCCCAAAGGCTCGAGAATTTCTTCAACAGAATTACCAATGAAGAAGACCGAAGAAGGATCCAAAATGACCTGGATAAATCCTTCAAACATGAATTCGATGTAGTCAAGACTCGCCAAGTACAAAAATTAAATAGACTGAAAGATCAGAAGGTGACGCACAAGGTCCATCACCCACCAGTGAAAGTAGTAATCAACATCAGCCAATATCAGCTGAGTGTCTCTGAGGAATCAGTATTAAATAAGGGTCTCAACTTCGCCACAACCATCAGGCGAGTGCCATACTTGGGCATCTGTGCCAAAATCGAGGAGGTGGCCTTGAACTTCCTTCGGGCTCAGGCGGATGAACTAAGATGGAGGGTGAGACAGACCTTGGAGAAGGCCAAGCCGCCCAAGTCGAACATCACGAAGCTGGAGAGGCTGGCAATCAGATCCCTACAGAGGAACGAAAACATCATCATCCTACCCGCTGACAAAAGCAATGCAACTATAGTGATGGACAAATCAGATTATACAGGAAAGCTGAAAGACCTCATTAGAAATGGTAACTACAGCAAAGTAAAAAAGGATCCTACAATGAAAACGGAACGCAAACTGTCACAGATCCTAATCAAGAACAAGGATCACTTTGCACCTAAGATGTATAGGCAGTTGTCACGGCGTTACACCAAGTTATCTCACATATACGGTCTCCTTAAGATTCACAAAGACGGTATTCCGCTCAGGCCGATTGTTAGTTGCCAAGGCTCTGTGTGCCACCCTCTGAGTCGCTTCCTTGTAGATATAAGGATAAAGGCGTTGGTTTGATCCAGTGACGGGACCCAAAGAATGTGAGTTCAATACCTGGTTAAGCAGTGTAGAACTTGGAGAGGTGAATTAACAGGAGATAACTGATAACTGACATGGCACGTGGAACTAGAACAGTACTCCAGCGACCGAAATAAGGGGTTCAGTTCGACATTCCAACCACCTGAAGAAGGACGGAACGTACAATGGCCGAAACGTTGTGATAAATATCGCATCAAAGATGATGACAATAGTCCAAATAATGTAAATAGTGTAAAAAAAAAAGTGAATTTAAAATAAAAATTTGTTCATCAACAAATAACAATTTATTTGGGTATTTTAAACCTCATCTTGCAGTAATTTTTGCTAGCTACCTAGTCTCACAAATCATTAGTCTTTTTTTTTATTTCGATCCTCATAGCTATCTCACTTGAAGCTGGATGGCAAACTAACATTGTCACTTGTCTGAAAAATAGTCCCAAGGGGAATATGGTGATGCATAAGTTGATATCACAAATAAATGTTGTTTCGTCTCAGATAAAGTCCTTTTATTTGAGTACTACAACATGGTGATAACAATACGATTTTTCACACATCCTTAGGAGATAAATAGATTCTTTTTCCTTTTATGTCAGTATTTCTTAAGAATCTCGTCCCTAGTTCATTTTTTAAGTCAATTTAATGACCAGAGTTTTCAGGAACCCTGTCTTCAGCTCACCTTTGAATTCGCAAACATAATTTTGTTTTTGTTTTTTTTTTGGCGGGGGGGGGGTGATTTTAGATAATCATAAAAGTAGTGTTTTGAAAAACTGACCACCAAATAAGTAGTTTCTTTTTCCAGAACGGATAGGAGTGGTGGTGGATGAATAAGGGTGGTGGGACCGCAGCTGGTGTCCATATAATGAGGAGTCAGTGAGGAGCAGAGAGTGCGGAAGGTACTGTCAGTCAGAGAGTAAGGAAAGGACTGGCAGAGAGTGAGTCAGCAGTCGCTGAAATCGGTTCTTTTTCCGTAACCGGGAGTTAGTAAAAAAGCAATTCACCTTGTCGAAGCCGAAGGAAGACATCGCTGATTAAGTGAGAAATTGTATTTTTTGCTGTTTCCCAATCAATGTCTGGAAAAGCATTTGTCATTATTCTTTGTTAAATTCCATCACAGACAAGGAGACAAACCTGTGAACATAGCTAGCCAGGTGTATATACGCATATAACTGACCTTGGATGCCATCACAGTTGTGCCGTGAGACGTGCGGAAGGTGTCATCAATGGTTAGCAAGATATTGCTAGATCAATAATGACTGAGTAGATAGTTCGATCCTCACTGGGTAACTCATTCATTCGGCCTTGTGTCACATCTAAGCTACGCTTAAAAAATCACCAGATAAAGTCATTTTCTTTTCGACCGTATTTAACAAGACGGTAAATATGGCTGCAAACCGTATTTTTACTAAGACGGACATTACTTTTATTAAGAAATGTTCCTCTGGATTTCAGTTACTTGTGTACAGTATTGCGGAAGCAGAAATGGGTAACCTGGAAGACAGAACCTTGTTGTGGTGATTAATTCCTTCTCCGCCTCGGCAAACGGAAATCCAAGTGTCAAAAAAAAAAAAGAAAAAAGACATTGAGTATGGGTAAATAAATGTAATTTAAATTTATAATTTATTTACATATAAACAAAACTAGTAACTTCTCTCTGTTGTTGATAAGGCAAAAGGGAGAGAGAGTGGTGAAGTTAGAGGGGAAATGGACATTGGCGATGACTGTCGTTGTTGGTGACGTTTCCCACTCAACGTGTCGTTGATGTCAAACACTGATCTCTCCCCCCCCCTCTCTCTCTGAGCGTGTTCTGGATCTGTTTGAATCTGAGTATATATAGTCGTCAATCGGCTCGAAATTAAGGTTTTGGCTTTTGAGCGGGAGTAGCTCTGACTGTCATAATATATTGTTCATTTTGTTTTGGTTAAAACAGATGTATGCGTGGAACCATTGTGTAGAAAATGTATTCATAAAGTCTGCTTTGGGTTGTCGAGCGGTCAACATCCGGTTTGTGTAATAAATGTAAGAGGCACAGCAGTGGAGTTTTTTTGTTTGTTCTGTTTTGTTTTTCTAGGATTATCATTGATGTCACAAATGTGCTGTCGGTTACAGATGAAGCAATTTTAAAAATAGATGATACCTACTTCCTCCGCCATTTTCTTCTCCTTTTTTTTTTTTTACTTCGTCCCCACCAAACATTTGTTTATCTGACGTTGTCTATACATGAGATGTTATAAAAATACGCTTAGTTATAAATGGATCGAATAAATTTGATGTGTAAAACTTTGTCTATGTGAGGTTCAGATCTGATGTTGTAAATAGCACCAATATGAAGCCTGACCGTTTAAGATAAAGATATACAATTTGGTTTTCAAATTTGTTAAAAAAAGAAATTCAAGTCTTATGGTCTCAAAACCCGCTTAAATAAAGTTTGAAAAGTGGTGTGTTTTAAGAGATACATTCTGTGATTTTTGTAACCAATGGAGAAAGATTACAAACCCAAGGTATCAAATTTCTGTTTTAACTGGGAGCCAATTCATGGCTATTTAAAAAGTTTGTCTTATCAGACCGACAAAAGGAAATTAGCTTTCACATGCAAAGGTAAGCGGCTGGCTGCTGAGAGGCAGAACACGGAAGGAATTTGGTTATTACAGGCGAAATTTCCTAGCAACTGATATGAGAGCAAAAAGCTTTAAATAAAATTAAAATTAAAAGAGTTTTGGTATTCACAAGGACAATGGTGACGACAAAAGGGGAGAAAAAAAGAAAAACTAAAAACCGACCGCACCACCACCAACAACAAAGAACAAGAAGCTGAAAGAAAAAGAAAAGAAAGAAGCAGAAAGAAAAAGAAAAGAAAGAAGCTGAAAGAAAAAGAAAAGAAAGAAGCAGAAAGAAAAAGAAAAGAAAGAAGGAGAAAGACGATCCAGGGGTATTAACCCTAAATTTGAACTTTCATAAAGAAAAAAAATGAAATTGATCTCAATGCTGAATTTCGGTTTAAAAATCACTTCTTTCAGTTTGGTGAGTTTATAGGATACAAATCCTATATCATTCCAACAAATAACTGAAAAACACAAAGTAGATTTGCACACCCGCAAAATCGGATCAAAACGACTAAAAACAGATTTCGCAATAAGGTGTGAAATTAATTTTCTGACCAATGAAATGAGGCGATTTGCTAAACTGAGAAAAAAGTAACGAGCCAGTGTGAAAAGGAAGTCAGCCATAAATAGAGAGACTCAAGTCAATCACCAGTCAGAAGGGCGCAGAGATCAACGAGGACAGAGGACTGACAGTCAGGTTCGTCACTGACTCAACCCGACACTAAGAGCAGAGAGTGGGGTAGGAAAGGAAAACAACAACAACAAATTTACAACTGACTCCAAAACAATTCAACCCGATAAGTACATTTCACTCTTATCTTTTATTTGTCATTCACACTCTCTTTTTCAACTTAAATTGATCGCCCCTTTTTCCTTTCCGCCTACTCGGCGGATACAACAAAAACAAAAGAAACAGACATTACTCTACTACTCCGTTGAAAGACAGCGAACACATAGACATTTTTGGTTCAAATCACATTTGCTTAAACGAACTAAAAAGCATTAATCTTTTTTACTCTATTCAAACAAGATACAGTGTAATGTATAAAAATATACAAATTTGTTTATTCTGTATGAATGTCATTAAAATAGTTCAGTTTTTTAAACTTGTAGAATATTGTATGTTTAATGATTAAATATACAATATTCTACAAGTTTAAAAAACTGAACTATTGTTTAAATTTTACCCAGTGACACTTATGAATTTGCCATCTTTCTCAAAGATTTTAGATTTTTTTAATGTAAAAAAGTAAACTAATATTTTTTTCAAAAAATATTTTTTTACCTTTTATGAGCCTAATATTTTGTCATTTTAGAACTTGTTATCTTGCCTAATTGTAAGGTTCACAACAGAAATTTTTATGCAGATTTGTATTCTAAATTTGTATTGTTTTATTTTTCAGTTCATTTTATTTTATTTTTTTGTAAAAATAATTATACGCGCAGTGTTTACGCACGAGGGTATCTGTTTTATTTACAGACAAACAAAAAAGACACACTATTGTCGCAGTTAGCTCCTCCTCAGTTCTTTAATCCTTCAACAGGGCTATAAATACTGGCTGACCCTTCTCTCTCGCTCTCTTTTTCGACTTAGGCCTTGGGGCGCTACCTCGCGCGGAGGTGAGGTAAAATCTCTCTTTTTCCACTTACACCAATATGTGACCTCTCACAGATACAGCGTTTCCCAAATTCTGGGAACACGCTAAGAACAATACACGTACGTACGAACACTCACAACACACACACACATAATTTCTCTATACAAACTCTATGTAACAGTCCATGTCTTTATTTAACTTGTTTTGTTATTAATATATATTTGTTTACCCATGTATATCAGTCTTGTTTGTTTTCTTTGTCTTCTTCGGATTTAGTTAAAGTCCGACATTCTCATGTAGCTGGACCGGCCAGCAGGAAAGTTTAACCTTCTGATATCTCTTCACCCCGCCCGGTCCGCTACACTATACTATTATACTATAATTAAAATAAAGAAAGATATTGAAAGAAATTATCAGCTTAAGTGGCTTCTGTGTGACGGCAGTACAAACATTTGCGACATTAACATCATGGCGGCTGGGATAATTTCTCCAATTAATTTCTTCTTTGAAAATTTTGCTTTCTTGAATAAAATCATTTAGTGGCTCTAAATTCATATTAACACTGAATTTTCTCTTTGAGTAATTATCATTATTGTATGTTTTGCTATTCGGACTAACACCCCCCTCCCGTTATTATATTTATAACCTTTCGACCTGGCCTTCTTCAGGTGTCTGTTTTCATATTTAGTAACTTTCTTGGAATGCCAAAACGGTCTCTCTATTTAATTAATGGCTGTAGATATGATTCTGCTTTCCATCATATACCCCAAGTCCTTAAGGGACGTTGCGATCATGGTTCGCCATAACTTTTTTGTTGCTCTAAGTAACGTTTTACTCTTTACCTCCTTTCTTTGTCTGTGTTTTGTCATAGATTCACACAAATAGGTTATTCCCTGTTTCCCTTGCATTTCTTCTCTTTGTTATGTTCTGGGAGTATTAAATTCCCCGAGCCCATTTTCCTCATTATTTTTCACAGATATTTCAGTTGCCTCCTTTTGAATGTAAGCATAGATTTCCTTATTCCAATTTTCCTTAAGACTTCCTGATTGCTCACATATTCTATCCATGTTATTCTTTTCATTTGTTCGTAGAACCACAGCTCTATTACTTCGAGTCTCTTCTTCATCTATGAGAAAATTGTCCAGCATTCACAGTCATATAGAAGATTAGATAATACATAGGAAATAAGGATTTTGTTTTTTCTAACAACATTTTTCATATGCCTAGTACTTTGCTTAGTTTCAGGAAGGCATCTTTCGCTGTTCTTATACACCTCGGTCGTCTGTTACAACACTACCCATATAGTTGAATTTCTACACTAGCTTGATTTTGACATTCCCAATATGTAGCTCACAACTTAAGTTGTATCTTTTCCTGATGACCATGAATTCTGTCTTCTTGTGGTTAATAATTAGTCCTTTCTTCGCGCTCTCCATTACTACCTTGTCTAAGAGTTCTTTCACTTTCTTTTGTAATGACATTAAGTTATAAGTTGTTACAGAACTTGATCAGTTTGTTGAAGATGGATGTTTCCTCGCGTTGGGAGATATATATTTATGTGACGGGTTTTAGCTCTGAGATATAACTGTGGTTGCATGTGGGCCTTTTTCTTAACAGGAAACGGTGTAGTGACAGGATTGCAATGAATGCGATGCGACACATGGTTCGAGGACCAAGTGCTTGGAGGAGAAAAAATTTTGGTTTGTCACTACGGCGTCCTGCGGGTAAATAAAGAATAACCCCCTATTCCTTTCATATTGCTTTATAGAGCGCCACCAAATAAAAGTTAGGACAAGTCCCCTTCGAAGTGAGGTAGGGCAATCCCACATATTTTAAGTCTGCCATCCACATTGTGTCAGCCGCATAATTTATGTCCACCAATATTAAATCCTGGTAGAACTTCTAGTTCTCTTAGGATTGTTTCATTATACCCAGTGAGAAAACACATCCGTGTCTCACTCCTTTTTCTATTTTTGCATATTCACTGCATTTGTTCTCTATCTACATGCAAACTCTTTGTCCCCAGTAGAGATTATGAATTACTCGAATATCTTTTTCCATGTAAATCAAACTTTTCTAGTTCTTCAAGCAACTCTTTATGTTATTTCTACCCTATCAATTGCTTTTGTGTAAATGAAACTTACATTTATTCAATATTTACATTATATATTCACACTATTTACATTATTTATTCACACTATATTATTTATTAACAATATTTACATTATTTCTTCACTTTTTACATTTATTCACTGTTTACATTATTTATTCACACTATTTACATAATTCAAAATATTTACATTATTTATTCACACTATTTACATTTTTCACACTATTTACATTATTTATTCACACAATTTACATTATTTAGTCACACTATTTACATTTATTCTGTATTTACATAATTCACTATATTTACATTATTTATTCACACTATTTACATTATTTAAACACATTATTTACATTATTCACACTATTTACATTATTTATTCACACTATTTACATAATTCACAATATTTACATTATTTATTCACACTATTTACATTATTTAAACACATTATTTACATTATTTACACTATTTACATTATTTATTCACACTATTTACATAATTCACAATATTTACATTATTTATTCACACTATTTACATTATTTAAACACATTATTTACATTATTCACACTATTTACATTATTTATTCACACTATTTACATAATTCACAATATTTACATTATTTATTTACACTATTTACATAATTCACAATATTTACATTATTTATTCACACTATTTACATTATTTAAACACATTATTTCATTATTCACACTATTTACATTATTTATTCACACTATTTACATAATTCACAATATTTACATTATTTATTCACACTATTTACATAATTCACAATATTTACATTATTTATTCACACTATTTACATTATTTAAACACATTATTTACATTATTCACACTATTTACATTATTTATTCACACTATTTACATAATTCACAATATTTACATTATTTATTCACACTATTTACATAATTCACAATATTTACATTATTTATTCACACTATTTACATTATTTAAACACATTATTTACATTATTCACACTATTTACATTATTTATTCACACTATTTACATAATTCACAATATTTACATTATTCATTCACACTATTTACATTATTTAAACACATTATTTACATTATTCACACTATTTACATTATTTATTCACACTATTTACATAATTCACAATATTTACATTATTCATTCAGACTATTTACATAATTCACAATATTTACATTATTTATTCACACTATTTACATTATTTAAACACATTATTTCATTATTCACACTATTTACATTATTTATTCACACTATTTACATAATTCACAATATTTACATTATTCATTCACACTATTTACATAATTCACAATATTTACATTATTTATTCACAGTATTTACATTATTTAAACACATTATTTCATTATTCACACTATTTACATTATTTATTCACACTATTTACATAATTCACAATATTTACATTATTTATTCACACTATTTACATAATTCACAATATTTACATTATTTATTCACACTATTTACATAATTCACAATATTTACATTATTTATTCACACTATTTACATTATTTAAACACATTATTTACATTATTCACACTATTTACATTATTTATTCACACTATTTACATAATTCACAATATTTACATTATTCTTCACACTATTTACATTATTTAAACACATTATTTACATTATTCACACTATTTACATTATTTATTCACACTATTTACATAATTCACAATATTTACATTATTCATTCACACTATTTACATAATTCACAATATTTACATTATTTATTCACACTATTTACATTATTTAAACACATTATTTCATTATTCACACTATTTACATTATTTATTCACACTATTTACATAATTCACAATATTTACATTATTCATTCACACTATTTACATAATTCACAATATTTACATTATTTATTCACACTATTTACATTATTTAAACACATTATTTCATTATTCACACTATTTACATTATTTATTGACACTATTTACATAATTCACAATATTTACATTATTTATTCACACTATTTACATAATTCACAATATTTACATTATTTATTCACACTATTTACATTATTTAAACACATTATTTACATTATTCACACTATTTACATTATTTATTCACACTATTTACATAATTCACAATATTTACATTATTTATTCACACTATTTACATAATTCACAATATTTACATTATTTATTCACACTATTTACATTATTTAAACACATTATTTACATTATTCACACTATTTACATTATTTATTCACACTATTTACATAATTCACAATATTTACATTATTTATTCACACTATTTACATTATTTAAACACATTATTTACATTATTCACACTATTTACATTATTTATTCACACTATTTACATTATTTCTTCACTTTTTACATTTATTCACACTGTTTACATTATTTATTCACACTATTTACATAATTCAAAATATTTACATTATTTATTCACACTATTTACATTTTTCACACTATTTACATTATTTATTCACACAATTTACATTATTTAGTCACACTATTTACATTTATTCTGTATTTACATAATTCACTATATTTACATTATTTATTCACACTATTTACATTATTTAAACACATTATTTACATTATTCACACTATTTACATTATTTATTCACACTATTTACATAATTCACAATATTTACATTATTTATTCACACTATTTACATTATTTAAACACATTATTTACATTATTCACACTATTTACATTATTTATTCACACTATTTACATAATTCACAATATTTACATTATTTATTCACACTATTTACATTATTTAAACACATTATTTACATTATTCACACTATTTACATTATTTATTCACACTATTTACATAATTCACAATATTTACATTATTTATTTACACTATTTACATAATTCACAATATTTACATTATTTATTCACACTATTTACATTATTTAAACACATTATTTCATTATTCACACTATTTACATTATTTATTCACACTATTTACATAATTCACAATATTTACATTATTTATTCACACTATTTACATAATTCACAATATTTACATTATTTATTCACACTATTTACATTATTTAAACACATTATTTACATTATTCACACTATTTACATTATTTATTCACACTATTTACATAATTCACAATATTTACATTATTTATTCACACTATTTACATAATTCACAATATTTACATTATTTATTCACACTATTTACATTATTTAAACACATTATTTACATTATTCACACTATTTACATTATTTATTCACACTATTTACATAATTCACAATATTTACATTATTCATTCACACTATTTACATTATTTAAACACATTATTTACATTATTCACACTATTTACATTATTTATTCACACTATTTACATAATTCACAATATTTACATTATTCATTCACACTATTTACATAATTCACAATATTTACATTATTTATTCACACTATTTACATTATTTAAACACATTATTTCATTATTCACACTATTTACATTATTTATTCACACTATTTACATAATTCACAATATTTACATTATTCATTCACACTATTTACATAATTCACAATATTTACATTATTTATTCACACTATTTACATTATTTAAACACATTATTTCATTATTCACACTATTTACATTATTTATTCACACTATTTACATAATTCACAATATTTACATTATTTATTCACACTATTTACATAATTCACAATATTTACATTATTTATTCACACTATTTACATTATTTAAACACATTATTTACATTATTCACACTATTTACATTATTTATTCACACTATTTACATAATTCACAATATTTACATTATTTATTCACACTATTTACATAATTCACAATATTTACATTATTTATTCACACTATTTACATTATTTAAACACATTATTTACATTATTCACACTATTTACATTATTTATTCACACTATTTACATAATTCACAATATTTACATTATTTATTCACACTATTTACATTATTTAAACACATTATTTACATTATTCACACTATTTACATTATTTATTCACACTATTTACATAATTCACAATATTTACATTATTTATTCACACTATTTACATAATTCACAATATTTACATTATTTATTCACACTATTTACATTATTTAAACACATTATTTACATTATTCACACTATGTACATTATTTATTCACACTATTTACATAATTCACAATATTTACATTATTCATTCACACTATTTACATTATTTAAACACATTATTTACATTATTCACACTATTTACATTATTTATTCACACTATTTACATAATTCACAATATTTACATTATTTATTCACACTATTTACATAATTCACAATATTTACATTATTTATTCACACTATTTACATTATTTAAACACATTATTTACATTATTCACACTATTTACATTATTTATTCACACTATTTACATAATTCACAATATTTACATTATTCATTCACACTATTTACATTATTTAAACACATTATTTACATTATTCACACTATTTACATTATTTATTCACACTATTTACATAATTCACAATATTTACATTATTTATTCACACTATTTACATAATTCACAATATTTACATTATTTATTCACACTATTTACATTATTTATTCACACTATTTACATAATTCACAATATTTACATTATTTATTCACACTATTTACATTATTTATTCACACTATTTACATAATTCACAATATTTACATTATTTATTCACACTATTTACATTATTTATTCACACTATTTACATAATTCACAATATTTACATTATTTATTCACACTATTTACATTATTTAAACACATTATTTACATTATTTATTCACACTATTTACATAATTCACAATATTTACATTATTTATTCACACTATTTACATTATTTATTCACACTATTTACATAATTCACAATATTTACATTATTTAAACACACTATTTACATTATTTATTCACACTATTTACATAATTCACAATATTTACATTATTTATTCACACTATTTACATTATTTATTCACACTATTTACATAATTCACAATATTTACATTATTTATTCACACTATTTACATTATTTAAACACATTATTTACATTATTCACACTATTTACATTATTTATTCACACTATTTACATAATTCACAATATTTACATTATTTATTCACACTATTTACATTATTTAAACACATTATTTACATTATTCACACTATTTACATTATTTATTCACACTATTTACATAATTCACAATATTTACATTATTTATTCACACTATTTACATTATTTAAACACATTATTTCATTATTCACACTATTTACATTATTTATTCACACTATTTACATAATTCACAATATTTACATTATTTATTCACACTATTTACATAATTCACAATATTTACATTATTTATTCACACTATTTACATTATTTATTCACACTATTTACATAATTCACAATATTTACATTATTTATTCACACTATTTACATTATTTATTCACACTATTTACATAATTCACAATATTTACATTATTTATTCACACTATTTACATTATTTAAACACATTATTTCATTATTCACACTATTTACATTATTTATTCACACTATTTACATAATTCACAATATTTACATTATTTATTCACACTATTTACATTATTTAAACACATTTACATTATTCACACTATTTACATTATTTATTCACACTATTTACATAATTCACAATATTTACATTATTTATTCACACTATTTACATTATTTATTCACACTATTTACATAATTCACAATATTTACATTATTTATTCACACTATTTACATTATTTATTCACACTATTTACATAATTCACAATATTTACATTATTTATTCACACTATTTACATTATTTAAACACATTTACATTATTCACACTATTTACATTATTTATTCACACTATTTACATAATTCACAATATTTACATTATTTATTCACACTATTTACATTATTTATTCACACTATTTACATAATTCACAATATTTACATTATTTATTCGCTCTATTTACATTATTTATTCACACTATTTACATAATTCACAATATTTACACTATTTATTCACACTATTTACATTATTTAAACACATTATTTACATTATTCACACTATTTACATTATTTATTCACACTATTTACATAATTCACAATATTTACATTATTTATTCACACTATTTACATTATTTAAACACATTATTTACATTATTCACACTATTTACATTATTTATTCACACTATTTACATAATTCACAATATTTACATTATTTATTCACACTATTTACATTATTTATTCACACTATTTACATAATTCACAATATTTACATTATTTATTCACACTATTTACATTATTTATTCACACTATTTACATAATTCACAATATTTACATTATTTATTCACACTATTTACATTATTTAAACACATTATTTACATTATTCACACTATTTACATTATTTATTCACACTATTTACATAATTCACAATATTTACATTATTTATTCACACTATTTACATTATTTATTCACACTATTTACATAATTCACAATATTTACATTATTTATTCACACTATTTACATTATTTAAACACATTATTTACATTATTCACACTATTTACATTATTTATTCACACTATTTACATAATTCACAATATTTACATTATTTATTCACACTATTTACATTATTTAAACACATTATTTACATTATTTATTCCCACTATTTACATTATTCGGATTATTGTCCTTGTCTTTGTTGCCATATTTATCGCAACGTTTCGGCCGTTGTAAGCTCTGTTGTTCTTCAGGTGTTTGGAATGTCGAACTGAACCCTTTATTTCGCTCACTGGGGTAAACTGTTCTAATGGATGTCAGTTATCAGTTATCTCCTGTTAATTCACCTCTCCAAGTTCTCCACTACCTTAAGCAGGTACTGAACTCACAACTCTTTGGGCCCTGTCACTGGATCTAACCAATGCCTTTATCCACTGTGTCATGTCTCCTTAATTTCAATACCTGGTTAAACCAGTGGAGAAATTGAAGAGGTGAATTAACAGGAGATAACTAATAACTGGCATCCATTAAACATGGCACGTAGAACTAGAACAGTCTACCCCAGCGACCAAAATAAAGAGTTCACTTCAACATTCCAACCATCTGAAGAAGGCCGGAGCGTATAACGGCCGGAACGTTGTGATAAATATGGCAACAAAGAAGAGGACAATAGTCCAAATAATGTAAATAGTGTACATAATACCTCATCTCAGAAATATAGGCAGATACTGATAGATTTATTCATTTGAGCTGTTTGCTTTAAATAGAATTCTGATCATAAAGATAGTATCACCCTTTTCCTGTCTTTTAAATAAGGCCACACTATTCTTGCTCTCTTTCTGGCCTAATTATGACAGGTTTACTTATGTAGATACTTATTAAACTGATGGTCTGGTTTCTTTGTCTTTGCCTCAAAGATGGATCTACAGTTAGTCGGTTGACTTTGTTTAGCAGCATATCAACACCTATATGGGCTATTTAATGCCGAAATCTAAATATTTTGAACACAATTTTATGGCTTCAACTAAATAAAAGTTGAATAAATTTTGACATCATTTCACAGGCCAATAATTTTAGCAATTCTTGTTGAAGTAACCTCAAATTTTCACAGTATGTATAAAAACGGATCAAGATTTTATATTTTTAATTTTTGTTGTTTTCAGGTTGAGCCATGCTGTTCACTCCCAAAGAGAAATCATTTTGCGTTTTGGAATATGCTCGCACACAGTCACACAAGACTGTGCAGTGCAATGCAAAATTTGGAAAAAACTTCACTAACTTGCAAAAAAATTTGGACTTGTTACTAAAAAATTTAAGGAGAAAGGCTGCTTATGCAGGACTATATGATCTGGTAGACCCTCATCAACATCAACGTGTTTGGCAAGAGCTTAACTACCGACTTGACATGTGCCGTGTCACAGGCGGTGCACATATTGAACACTTGTGAATTCGGTCCCATAATAAACTCATGATGTTCAACACCTAAACTGTTCATTTTCATTGAGCTGGACTAAGTAGTTTTCAAGATAATTGCTTTTAAAATGATGTCAAATTTTGGGGGACACCATGTATATTTTGAATGCTATTGTATGCCTTCAACTACAGATAAAATGTATTTGTTGGTCATTTTGCTATAAATATGTATTGTTTGTATGTTTTTATGTAAAAATGTATTACTGTTCTTTTTTACTATAAAAATGTATTTTTATACTTTCATAGTGTTTCGTTTTTTGTTTGGAGGGTTCACTATTTGCCCATAGCAGGTACCCTACCAGATGTTACCACCATGGATCAGAGTGGATATGGGAACAAGAGGCGGTATTTCGCTGCTATCATTTATGTCATGTCAGTAATGTTACTAATCCTGAAATCGTATAAAGTTGACAAGATCTCCATTACTCTTCCTGCTTTGTTCCTGTTTAATTTCCCCAGTGCCAATCTTATTTCATATTTTAGTACTGTGGCGGACTTCATGACATTAATTTCACTTTAGATTAGAAAACAGGGCTGACGCAGAAAAGGTTAAGCCAAAGACATTGTTACACATAAAATATGTATTTAACAAGATGTACAATATCAAACAACGATGTGAAAGAAAGCATGCATTTAAGTAAGAAAAGGTTGAAATAAACAAGAGTTGTCTCTCTTTAACTGTTATTTTAGTAATTCAAAGTTTACTGGAAGAATGTTCATGAGAGTCTCTTATAATGACTGTTCTCAAAAGATTTTGCTGTGTAAGAGGTTATATGAGTGTATACAAGGAATGTTCAGCACATGAGTGGTGTGTGTGAGTGAGAAGGTTGGCACATGGTTTCAACTGTCGTGGATTCGTTTGGCAGTTGAATTCTCACTAATTAGCTAAGAAAAATTATTGCTTAAATAAGTGACTATAGGCTCCAGATCGCTGCGCGGGAAAAGTTATTCTTCACGTGCAGACGATCTGATTAGTTGGCAGAGACCAATCAGCGAGCGAGCTTTGGGGAGACTTAAGAAAGCTTCTATGATCCGTTTCTCCCAAAAGTGCACAAAACTGACTACATAAAAATAGAATGATTACAAAATTGTCGCATTGCTGCATATTTGTAAATTGTCTATAATAATATAGTGGTGATTAATTAACCAATAAATGCTTGGCGTTGTATGTGATTTGTATTTTTGTATGTATGTATGTATGTGCGTAATAGATCGGCCCAGTACGACATACATGCTTACATGAGATATTTTACAGGGATGTGTAGGGTGGAGACAGAAGGAAATTTTCTAAGTTACCCTGAAAATAAACAATTCATTTGCCCTATGGTATTACTCTGGGGTGGAGCAAGGGTCTCATGTTCCTCACGAATCTATGTTACGGACCCCACACTCTACTATATCTCAATTTGCATTAGTATTCATAAAATATAAATGTTAATCTAACCTAATTTTATACAATAATGTAGGTAGAAAAAAAAGCAAATATTAATAAGATAGCAAAGGTCACAAAGCCCTGTTCAGGTGTGTCTCAAACATACTTCCTCCCTCCCAGTCGGAGGTAGTACACACCGACCCCGGTACTACTGATATTTTCATGATTTTATTGTAGGTTTCACTCCATAGCTCCCCTATGCATTCATTCCATCTTGCATTGTATTTTCTTTAACTATTATGAGCGAATAATAACTATAGATCTTAGAGAGGACCATACTTCTTCCAACCTCGTGAACTGGCGCTACAGAATCGGAAGCAAAGAACTCTAACAAATAACAGAAACCACGCCACTTGAGGACTTCAACGGTGGAGTAATGGATAGCGGCTCAGATTTAGGAATCGGAGACTGAATTCGAATTCTAGTTGAATCCATTACATTCACTTACGTGTTAATACACTTGGGAAAGGTATGAATCCTCTTCTTCTCCCATAGCAGGACAGACCAGGTTCTATAGCCTTGGATGGCAACTAGTCTACCGCAGAAAGAAATGGCAACCTACTGCGAGAAAAAATTCTGCCTCGTTAGTCATGTATTGAATGATCACCTAAGCGTGTATCACGCATGGCACATAATTGAATCAGAGAGCAGAGTTCGAATCCATTACATTCACTTACGTGTTAATACCCTTGGCAAAGGTATGAATCCTCTTCTTCTCTCCCCCCCAGCTGTGGGTAAATAGCAGGACAGACCAGGTTCTATAACCTTGGATGGCAACTTGTCTACAGCAGAAAGAAATGGCAACCTACTGCAGGAAAAAAAAACCTGCCTCGTCAGTCATGTATCAAATGATCGCCTCAGCGTGTATCATGCATGGCACATAACTGACTGAACTAAAATGGATAGCATATGTAGCTCGGAGAGAAAATAATCACATAATCAAGCTGTTGAGGTTCCATACTACTTCAAATAAGGTTAGGACGCCCCCCCCCACATACAGCACCTCAGAAGTGGAAAGAGTTAGCGGACTTGAGAAACCTTTTTTCTTGAAAAATTGTTTTTCGAGAAAGATTTTATAAATTTCACCTGCGTGTTCAGTTTTTATTTTTACAAGATTTTGAATTACTAGAAAAAAAAATCTGGCTTTTTTTTAGTTTATCAAAAAACTGTTTAAGTTTCAGTTTAAAAACGTTATTTCGATTAAAAAATTGATCTGTTTTAAAAAAAAGTGATTTACTAAAAAAAATCACAAACTTCTTTTAAAAAATAAAATTATAATATTTTTAAAGTTGTTAAAATCGAAAATAGATTCTATCATTAATACTCTCTCTGCATAATTTTAGGCTCTAAGTTGGATTTGCAAACACAAAAACTCCCAACCCAATGCTTCTTTGCCAAGAAGACTGACTTGTGCCGTACAAAAAAATCAGTCTTTGATTGGTGTGTCAAAGGGATACAGAAGAGAATATTTACCACACAACAAAACAAAAAGTGACACATGGTCAAAATAAAGGTCATTAAATGACCAAATACTAAAAAAAGTAACAATCAAAAATAAATTCTTCGTTAACTGAGGCACGCTAGCAGGTTCGAAACTAACAAAAAATATCCAACAAAAACATTGCACTCCATTAGTAAACTCCATAAAATTTGATTTATAATAATTTTAATTTTAATTTTATGATTTAATAATAGAAAATGTTACAATTGTGGGATTATAAAAACAAAAACATCATGCAAGACTAAGGTTTTGAATAGTGTAGTGCATTCCCATAATTTCTAAATGGGAGAATCGCCATTTTTTTTTTCCAATTTATATCAACAAGACTAACTCTGATCACGTTTTGTTGTTGTTTGGAGTTAAATTTACAAACTGCAGAGTTTGAAACTGTTTACATATTTTGTACAGGATAAAAATGTAAGTCAGTTAGTAATCGGAATTATTTTTTTCTATTTTTATAAATGGTTTTTAACGTTTGACTCGTACTTTTTTCTTGTAATTCGCACTTAAACATTTTAAAGCTGCATGTTTTTAATTTCCTTTAAAAACGTATTTTAAGGAAATCATCGGTTGCTTATGTTTTTCAAATTTTATGAATATTTCATTAAAGTTTAAATGTGTGGAACAATTTTTAACAGTTTTGCATATGAATTGAGTTATTTTTTGTCGATGGCAATATTATGTTCAAAATGGCTGATGAGCATACAAACTTTTAAAACTCAAGTTAGAGAAATAAAATGTTGAAATCTTGTGTTATATTTTTTCAACGTAAGTTATGTTCCAGTTAGATTTAAATAAATAGTAATTTTTAATTTTCCAACATTAAAGACAACAATTACGGATAAAAACAAAACACGTGGATCGTTTGTTTAATATACCTGGCTGATAACTGCTGACCCGTTGCACATTTCCTTGACTAAATATGGATTTTGAGTTTGTTTTTTTTTTGTTTTGTAAATGATTTATCATTTATTATTATTATTATTAATAGAATGATAGCAATAGCATTTCAACTTATCTAATACCCACTCTTAAAATTGCAAAGGAAGCATAAGAAAGGTCTTTAAATTCTTGCTCAACGCCCGTGCGTAAGTTTTATTTATTTTCAATTGTTCAATTGTATTTTCAAGTTTTGTGTCTTACCATTCACAAAAAATAAAACAAACAAAATATTATAAATTATTTTCGCTTACGCAGATGTCCCTATTTAAAAAAAAAAAAAAAAAAATGATGTGAATAGTCAGTGTCCATGTATTGTGAATAAACTTGAAAGAATCACTGATGTATATTTGAATTGAAACTGTTAAATAAATTGATGACTCCTTAAACAAATTATGGTATACCCTGGGTATATATGCCTACTTTGATCATTATAGTAACTAAAAATGCGATACATATAAAACTAACAACTACGTTCGACGCCATTTTCATGAGAAATGATTAGTACTTCTTCAACTAAATTTTAGTCGAAAGTAAGTACTAACTAATCATTTTAAAATATCAACATTTATATTTTACAGCAATGTGATGTACTCAAGTCAAGTGGGTTCCCTTTTTTAGTTGTTGACTTGATTGGCGGATGTAAAATTACATTGCAAAGAAACTTGTACACTAAAAAAAAATTAGACGTAAAAGATCGGGAGAAAATTCATTTTTGTAAAAATAATCGAGAATTTTTTACGCATATTTTTAGAAACAGTTTTACTTACTTACATCTTTATCTTTTGCTCTTACAGCAGTTGTCGCATCAAGAGTCCACTTACATTTTAAAAATCAAACAAAATGAATTTTCTTCAGAAAATTAAAAAATATAATTACTTTTTTATTTTATTTTTTTTTGTTACCTTTTTCTTAAAAGTTAAAACAAAGTGATTAGTAAGCTACATCAATCATACTCGCAATTGAAAACTTAGGGTTGATTTCATTTCAGTTATGTGCCCCCCCCCCTAAAAAAAAGAAGTGATACCTAATTTTAAAAATAATGTATATGAAAAAAAAAAAGGAATAATCTTAAATCTTTAATTATAGCTTTAATTCCTAATTTAACCTACCCAATAAGTAAAATATTTTGATTTGGTCTATTATTTCAAACCGGATTTTTAAACAGATTGGAATCTCTTAGTTTTTAGTCTTTTTTCTCTCCTTATTAAAATCTGTAAATTTGTCCATATTATTGACAGATCTATCAACACAATTCTCTTTATTAAAAAAATGTTTCAAATATAAAATATAATTTTCAGAATCGTTATTTGATAAAAATTAGCTTATTTAAAGTTTAATCTGAATTGAAACATTACTTTTTAACTGAAGGAAAATTGCATGAATACAATGAACACCATTTTTAATATTTTTATTTTTTTTTAACTAATCAGTAATCTTTAAAATTTTAAATATTTTAAGCATTTTAATAATTTATTGAATTCTAATTACTTTGGCTTTAAGGCTAACTTATAAAGGATGCTTGTTGAGGAAATCTTAGAAAATAACCAATACATTTTAAATTTACTATAGGTGTGTCTTATTTTCTGATAATGTCTTTTTTTACAAAAATCAATGTTTATATATGCATAAAAAATACAAAATTCTTTTTAAAAATACTGGAAGTTGTTGAATTGTAGTGAAATTTCCCATTTATGATAAGTTTTAATAATAATGTGACCACTATAAATTAATATAAAATTTCAAAAGTTTATAAATTATTCTAATTAGAATAAAAAAAATGTAAACAATTTTTGTAAAATTTCATAATTCATCAAAAAATATTTTTTTTCTTAAGACAATAGTGTCCATGATAAAAAAGTCAAATAACAGCTTTTCTAATTAAATAATGTCTTATTTTTATTACTTTTTTATTTTATTTTATGATTCAGAGCAGATCTTCTGTAATTGGGAGTCCTGTTTGACCAAAGAAATTTGATTTAACTTGTCCTTATAATTAATATTAAATATTAAGTGATACAAAAAAGAATTTCTTGAAATTTCATAAAATTAAATGAATGTGGGTGGATTAACAGCTGTAAAAAATAAATAAATAAAAAAAATTTTTTTTTAAATTAATATGGTAAATACAAACATATTAGTATGGAACAAAGCTGAAATTAACATTTATTCACATAAATGTTTAATTTCAATATTTAATCATATATGGCTACGTACTTCCACGCACATTTGATAAAAAAGAAATAGGTAACAAAAAGAAACAATTTATATAGAAGTTATCCTAATCTTTGTGCCATTAGTAAAAAGGAATATTGAAAAACAGTTGATGTAAAAATAATCGATATTTGTAGAAGATTTAGATATGATGATTGATGAGCAACAGAGGTTGGAAGGGTAAAGGAACAGAATGAGAAGAAACAGGCATGATTTAATTGCTTAATCTTTCTACAGTTGAATATCTGCTGTTCCAAATTTATTAGCTCCATTAAGGTGTTATAAAGTAATCCTAAAAATAAAAAATGGTATTTTAAAATCAAGGAGATGCAGCTAGTGTAATGGATATAACTGAAGCCATTGGTTTATACCAACGGCTTCCCATACTTGATACTTCTCGTTTTCACTCTCGTGTGGTCATGTGTGACGTCACGAGCTGTGATGCGATTTTCACTTCCACGTCTTGTATACACAAGTTTGTCGTTGCTTGGAAATTTTTCTTGCAACAAAAACAGACTATCATTATTGTTTCGTCCGTGTATTGTTTGATATATTGGAATGTAATTGTCATCTTTGATAATGGATTATGTAAGCTGAAAGCTTAGATTGGATTTAAACGTATCAATATAGTGATTTCCTTTCATCTTTCAATGATAATATTATTAAGCTTATCAGATAATATGAAAGAAACTTACTTAAAATAAATAGACACAACTTGTCTATTATTTAATGAAACATGCATCAATAAATTAATATATATATATATATATATATATATATAATCTCGAGCAATTTTTGAAAGAAAAAAAGATATGATAAATTGCTCACAAAATCTTTTTCCAATTTATCATATTTTAAGACAGATGTATGTTAAGATTTTGTTTTTATTTCTAGCTTGATAGTGTTGAGATTCATAACAGGTTTTGTGATATAATTTCTTTTTTTATTATTATTATTTCAGATTTAAATCATGGATTTCTTTGATCAAGAAGCTGAGGAATCACAGGGTTCTGCATCTGAATCAGAAAATGAAATTATTAAAAAAGTCCCCAAAAAGAAAGAAAAGAAATCGCGCAAGAAACGAATAGATGATGATGATGAAGAAGATGAGGAAGATGGTAAGTTTTTCAAGAGATTGGCATTTTCTGTTTTCAAATTGAGAATTTTAAAGAATTCTTCTCATTGTTATTTTTCCTTTTCTTTCAACATTGATTTGCATGTAGCTTTAATCAATATTTAATCAGTATTTGCCTGGCCCTATGCACAAAGATGTATAGAGCATATCTAACAGAAAGACTTGTGCTGGGGAAAATTTAATTAAAAAAAAAACAATTTTGAGGTAAAACCTAGAATAACATGTGATGAGTGTTGATTGGCACATTGCATCTCATCCTGAATGTCATCTAATGTTCTTAAATTAAATCATTATTAACTGACAAACATTTTCATTTATTGGTCAGTAAATTAAAAAAATAATGTGTTGTGGTGCTATTTTTTTTTTTTTTTTCTAAAATAAGCCTATGAGTGAAAGTAAAAAAATACAAAGATCTAAATATTTTGTGAAATACATGTTTGATGCTTTGGCTTATATAAATTTTATATATAATATATATATATATATATATATATATATATATATATATGAGCTCTTATTTGTTGAATTTTTTTTTTTTTTTTTCAGATGAGGAGCAGCTTGCAGAAGAAATGAAAGACTTGATCAATGACGATGTGGAAGAAGAGGAAAGTGAGGATGAAAATGATGATGGTAAACGCAAACACGAATCGGATGAAGAAGATGATGATCAATTAGAAGATGATGATTATGACTTGATTGAAGAGAATCTTGGGATTAAAGTATCCCGAAAGGTAACTTATTTTCTTTGCTTTCTTTTTCGCTACACTGATACAAGCAGCAGATAGGCTTCAGTTTCCTAGATTAATTACAAAACAGTCTTTTACAGCATGAATCAAAGTGTGATAAAAAGATTCAAACTGAACAGAACATCCAAACAAATATGCTTAGAAATATCAAAGTAAATTTTGCAATGTTGGATGTAACAATTTATATATTAATATCAATAAACAGCATCATCTTTAAACATTATCAATGAAATGAAACATTGTCCCCCTTAATGGATAGGATATTTAATTGCCAAAACTTGAGTTAGGTGATGGCCGCTCTGATGTTAAAATGCTTCTTTCATTTTCACCTGAATTTCTAAGATGAGAAATAATCATTAATATGAAATGATCTGTTCACACTAGTATCGTCATCTTGTTTGTTGTAGTCATAACTATAAGAAGAAGAATTAAATGCTATGAGCAATCTCCATTTATGATGAGTGTAATGAAAGCAATCTACCCTTGTCAACTGAATAAAGGGTTATTGAATACAACAAACAAAACATTACTATAACAACCAAGACAATAATACTCAGCTGAATAGATGAATGTATAATAAAACTATTTCCATCTTGTGTTGCAATGTGTGAAATAATAAAAAATAGCTCCTCATGCAATCTCAACTTATTGTCTTCCTACACTATTCAGTGTGTTTCATGAGTTTTCAAAAAGAATGTTCATTTGAAAAATTACATCCTTGTACAAATTAGATAAAAAAACCTTAAAATGTAGGAAGGTGAAGTTTGATGAATGCTGAAATGAACATTTATTCTATTATAACTGTCCCTCTCTTTGTTAGTTTGCATGACAGTTACGCCCTGATGTTACCTCATAAATAATAGAAGATTCTTCATAAATAATGAACTATTCCGTTTTGATTGTGTGGAAAGAAGGGAAAAAACACTACTTGGTTTCAGTGAGAAAATGGAAGATAAAAATGCTTAACATCTCCTGCCAAAAGCTCTTGGACTATTCCATTTTTATAAACGAAACACATAAGAGACACTACTTGGGTTCAATGAGAAAATGAATAAAAGTAAGATACAAGTGTCTAACATCCGTTTCAGTGAAATGGAAAAAATGTTGTCTGTTTCAAATTTTTCATTTGTATCCATTTCTTAAAATAATGACAAGCCTTCATATTTATGATTTGTTATTACAATATTTTGTTAAAAGTTGTTAAGCTCAGATATTTAGCAATGTGATAGGGGAATTTCTCTGAATATTTTATTGTCATAGAACTCGCCATGAGCTTACTCAATCATTAACTTAAAGAAGATTATTAGTATGGAAAATGAACTTGTCCAACAAAGTTTAAATATCAGTTGAGGCAATTCATTTCATTACTAACATGCCACAATGGTTGGCAGAGAAGAGTGAAGGAAACATATGTATAAATCACTCTCCCATATCTTTTGAGGCAGTATCAACAAAAATATCTATTACTGCCATTTTCAAACATGAAATCATGTATTATATAAAGAAGCTAATTTTGTGTGTGTGTCACTTCCATTTGAAAAATATTAAGTATATCATTTTATTTGACACTTAACATAATAGATATTGAATTTTTTGTTTGGAGATATATATTTATTTTTTAAATTTTATTTTTTTTAATAAAGCCTAAAAAGCGTAAAAGAATTCGTGTTGTGTCAGAAGATGAAGATAGTGATCAAGAAATGGCTGAAGGCACAACTGATGAACAGAGACAGGAGATTGCCAATACATTATTTGATGACGATGATGATGAAGCTGGCGAGGAAAGTGCTGTACCTGTCAGTGAGCGGGAAGAAGAACCAAAGAAAGATGATTTGGCTTTAGATTTGGAAGGTTCAGAAGAGGAGGAATCTGGTAAGAGTTTTTACAATTTAAAACAGCTCACAATTAATGAAATATAGAAAGAATCTTAGATGAAAAAAAATTAACCAGACATAAGCCAGTATAATTCTTTGCTCGGTGTATATTCTTTTTTGGCATTAAATATGTAGAGAATGCCTTTTCAAAAAGAGACCCTAGAAAGATTTAGTTTTGGGGATCACTAGCAAAATGACTGATGTTAAAAGCTCCTGCCTCTATAAAAGAAGAGTTTAAATTTTTCCTCAATTAACTCCACCAATATTTACATTATTCGGACTATTGTCCTCATCTTTGTCGCCATATTTGTTACAACGTTTCGGCCGTTGTACGCTCCGGCCTCCTTCAGGTGGTTTGAATGTCGAACTGAACCCTTTATTTCGCTCACTGGGGTAGACTGTTCCAGTTCCACATGCCATGTTTAATGGATGTCAGTTATCTCCTGTTAATTTCCCTCTGAAAGTTCTCCACTGCTTTAATCGGGTATTGAACTCACACTCTTTGGGTCCTGTCATTGGATCTAACTAAAGCCTTTATCCACTGTGCCACTTTAACTAACGCCTTTATCCACTGTGCCATGTGTCCTCAAGGACACATGGCATAGTGGATAAAGGCGTTAGCTAAATTAACAGAAGATAACTGATATCCATTAAACATGACACATGGAACTAGAACAGTCTACCCCAGTGAGCGAAATAAAGGGTTCAGTTCGACATTCCAACCACCTGAAGAAGGCCGGAGTGTTCAACGGCCGAAACATTGTAATAAATATGGCAACAAAGATGAGGACAATAGTCTGAACAATGTAAATAATGTACATAATACCTCATCTCAGAAATATAGACATATTCTAACTCCAAAAAAATGAAATCAAAAAGACCAAAGTATTACAGCCAACTAATTGAAATTTAACTCTTTTTAATTTCTTTCACAGTTTCTGATATTGAAAGAAATTAAAAAAAAAAAAATGTAAAATTTGCTGTTGACTGACCAACCTGGAGACACTGATTGACAATCAGATTACAACACTGTGCACCAAAATGTTCTATTCAATCTTGATTACCTTAGATTTGCTTTTTCCAGGGAAGAAATCATTAAAGTAAAATCTTTTAATTCAAAAAAGATTTTGGCATAAAATTCTTGAATAATTATGTCAAAAGATTACAGATAAATTAAGAATGAAATAATTCTACAAAAGAAGACAAAGTTCATGATTTTATGTAATTTGTTGGTTTTGCTAGTTTATGTTCATCTTTTTAAATTTTATTGATTGTTGGAGCAATTTTTTTTTTTTTTTTTTTTTTTTCAGGTGGGCACATGTAAAATAAAAATATCTTTTGACTTAACAGATTTCATAGATTTTTATTTGTAGTTACTTTGTACAAAATCATTTTTTTACTTTTATTTAAAATTATTCTAATATCGTTTTCCTCATTTCCTCAGATATTGATGATTTTATTGTGGATGAGGAAGGCCAACCAATAAGTCGAGGCAAAAAGAAGAAGCCAGTTATCCACACTGACAAGTAAGGTTGCAATTTTCTGTTGATTTTTTTTTTTTTTTTAAACAAAATCTTTTCTTATGAACTTTTAAAGTATAGGATGCAACAGGAATCCCTCCCCCATAATGGTAAGGCATTAGTGGCAATGGCATCTTCATCTGGTTAATGTCTTACCATTATGGGGGAGGGATTTCTGCTGCACACTGTATTTTCCTTCTGCCATTTGATTCTTCTCTCGTTCGGTAACATTTGTATTTATATAATTATTTCTAGTTATCTTATTTTTTTTAATCATTTCACCCCCAGACAATGCAACTCATACACAGTGGGGTTACAGAGAATGAAAGTGAGAGAAGAGTGGGAGATTGAGGAAAGGAGATATATATATATATATATATATATATATATATATATATATACTCGTTTGGAAAAACCTTAGGTATTTTGGCTTTTATTGAACAAACCAATAGCCAAGGGCCAGTTTACGCTGACGATCCGTATAGGTGAAACCTAGGTAGGTTGAGAGATATATATATATATATATATATATATAGTGTGTGCTACTTGGTTTAATTATCCGGAACTCCTTGACCTAGAACATTGTGATAAAAAGTAACAATAAGGTAAAGAGAAATAGTTAAAATTAATAAAATCTCGAGTAATATTTTCTTTAGTAATAAAGGGTGTGGCAGAAATACCTTGCACATAATGGTAAGACATTAGTGGCAATGATGTCTTCATCTAGTTCTTGCCTTACCGTTATGTGAGAGGCATTTCTGCCATACACTATATAATGAAATTGAAATGTCATTTCTTCAAGTTATTTTTGTAACAACTTAAATGTGCCAGGAATTGTTTTATATTTACTTCTATAAAAATGAAGCTTCAGATTTACTGAATTTATTCTGACTAAAAACACAGAGGAGAAAATCTGAAGTAAAAAGATTTTTTTTTATCTAAGTTGATAAAATAGGTATTCTTTTGTTTTATTAGAATCATTCACTTGGTTAAATTCACTCAGAAATCAAGGAAAAGTTTTTTAAAAAAATGTAAAACTGCCAATAATTGTGATTCTTTATTTTTCTTACTAATCCATCTGTTTGGCCATTAAATTAATCTACAAGAATTTGGAATAAAAAGTTCTTGCTTGCATCCAATACCTGAAGATTCTGTCCATCATAGAGAATGCCTTAACTGATTCAGCTATCAAAGCTTTCAGGATTAAATAAGTCTTCCTAATTTCATCTCTTTCTCTCCAATTTTATTTTATAAAAATAAATATTTTGTTGATTACTTAGGAGTAATGCGCTTCTTTTGAAACTTGTCAAGTCTAATAAAAAATTTTAAAAATGTAAGAAAGAAGAAAATTTTGTTTAACCTATATCACTCGGTATGTGACTTCCTTTGCTGTACAAAAAGTTTATTCCTGCCACTGAAGGTGTTTCTGATCCCTAAACAATACATAGTTGTGTTGTCATATCCTTCTATGGCAACAGAAAAACAACTTTGAATAAAATTAACAATACGGTTACTGCTATTGAGAAGCCTTGAAAAAGAATTCAGTGGAAATGGAAGTAATATTAATGATACAGAGTGCTAAAGGTTAATAAATTATATCCTTCAAAATCTCTCTTGATAGTTAAATAAGTTTTTTTTTTTTCTTTCTTTCTACAGATCACTGCAAATTGCTCAAGATATATTTGGCGTTGACTTTGACTTTGCTGACTTTGACCAATATGATGAAGAAGAAGATGAAGAAGACTATGATGAGGTATCGGGTTGTTTCTTTCAATCATTTTTCTTGTCTTTATGATTTATTATGTATCAGATTTTCTATTAAAACTATGATTTAATAATTGTTTCTATTTTCCTCCCAAGTATGATGAGGAAGCTGGAGAAGACAGTGAAACCGTTACAAAGACAAAGAAAGCTGGACGCAAAAGAACGACAAAGAAAAGTATTTATGAGGTTTGTATGTCAGTCTTTTGTCACTCCTGATGCTTGTTGTGTCTTCTCTAAATTACGACTGTCAGTCTTGTTCAGTGATAACCTTTACACCCTAATATATAAATTAACCTTTACACCCTAATATATTGTCAGCCCTCTCTATTATCTTGTTTTATAGGTTTATGAACCTAGTGAATTGGAAAGAGGACATTTCACCGATCTTGATAACGAAATCAGAACTGTTGATATACCAGAAAGATTTCAGGTAAGTAAATTTATGCAATTTCACTCTCGCACTTTTTACTAAACTATTTGATCTATTAGAGGTAGGATTTTGTGATAAAAGATAATAAAAAAAATAATTTTGATTCATTCTGATACTATAGCTGTAAGCTCTGGCGATAGGAGAGGAAATGAAATTCTCACGGTCATATTTCAATGTCAATTACATTTGAACACTGTAGGGTTAGGGTGCAGATTTTCGCCTTTCTGTCCACTTACTGTACCACTACTCCATGCTCAGCTTTAGTAATTTTTTGCATTGACATGTGAAATATTTTTGGTAAGAAAAAAAAAAAATTAATGATTAAATTTAATATATGGAGAAAAAAAGGGACATCACTGCCCTCTGTGGGACGAAGTTGAAATAATAGAGAACATCATTGGAGAATATGTAAACTCAAGGAATTAGTACATATGCTAGGCTACAAAAATCTCCCAAGCCAGCCAATCATAGACATAAATACAATATGGGAACCAGTAATACAGAGAGCTTGAAAAAAATAACAATAAAAAAAATTGTAATATGAGCTCTTAGAGATATTAGGTTTTTAAGTCTCAAAACTTCACTCACTGATGTCCCCAGTGGATAAAAGCGTTGGTTGAGTGATCCAAAAGTTGTGAGTTCAATACCTGGCCACAGCAGAGAGAACAAAATCTTGGAGAGTTGGGTTACCAATGGGAATTAACTGAAACTAGAAAAATCTACTGTCTTGGCGTAAATAAATGGTTCAGTTTGAAATTCCAACTGATATCACCTGAAGAAGGCTGGAGCATACGTGAACAAGGCAAGATGAGGAAAACGGTCTGAACAATGTAAATAGTGTAAATGATTAAATTTAAACAAAAAAAATTTATATTCTGTATTGAATATAATGCATTAAATAATGGTGGATTTGTCAATGGTCAGGGAGTATGCAAGCATTATAGACAAACAAAATAAGGGTTATATCATGTCTATAATACCCAAAACAAAACAAATTTCATTTATTTTAGAATTAATAATGCAGCAGTTAAAAAACAAATAATCAAATTAGTCTATAGTTTGAAAAGTTTTCAGTAAATCTTTTTGAAATTGAACTGCTTTATGATTAAACATGACTTAAGGCATTCTCTTCATGAGTCATTTAAGAATCTAAAAATATGTTAAGTTAAAATATTTAGATAGCTTAGTTACTTCCAATATTATTTCTCCTTTTAATAACTAATAACTTTTAGTATCCTGCATCCTAATAGGTATAAAGACAAAACTGAGCACCAAATTCATCCAATAGTATGGTACCGTGCTGGCTGAACTCTTGTTCTTGTTTCTCTTTCTCTTGGTGTTAATAAGAACATATTCTTGGTGTCATCACTTGGCAGTGTTTTGGGTTTTCACATCCATTGCATGTTTAAAATCGGCAAGCTAGGTGATAACCAGATTCTACAAGGATTTCACCCAATGGTTATTGTGATTCTCTGAGTATTTCAGGTGTGCAAATCTTTGCAGACATAGTAATTTATTTGCTGAAAACTAATTTCATGGCACAAACCAACAAACTCTGTTGTTGGTGTCTACCAGTTAGTTTAATGAGAACAAATTGAAGAATTTAAAGGTATATAAGGAGTAAAGAATTATTAATCTTTCTATGTAGCATGGTTGATTTTTTAGCAGAAAGATTCTTCTAGCAGTAATTTGCAACTCTTGTCTGTGAATTTGTTGGTGGCTGAATCCAGACAAGCAGATGGAGGGGGGGGGGATTAAAATCAAACTTTGCCTATCTTGTCATTTGGCCTCTCTAGAATCCTTCTTTCTATCTGTCTGTAAGGTTTGGCTCGTTTACATTAGGAACTTCTAGCGTTGGTTTATTGTACGTTTTTTCAATAAAATATTAATAACCTTTCTTTGTCAAAAAACAAAAAAAACAGATGACCTCTTGTGGAATGCATTCATTCCCAAAGCTCCTAACATTGAAGTTGGCAAGCTGTAAATCTTTGTCGGTTTTGATAGTATTTTAAATAAACATAACGAGAACTCTCTCTATATTTCTGAGGCGAGCTATTGTAACTCTTGTTCTCATCTTTATTGTCATATTCATGACGTTTCGGGTCATTGTACACACCATCCTTCTTCAGCTGACATACGTTGGAATTTCAAACTGAACCTTTTATTTAGTCCACTGTAGTAGATTGTTCTAGTTCCACATGACATGCCTTTTCTTTTCTTGATATCTCAATTTCAGTTATTTCCTTTTAGTAACTCAACTCAAAGTTTTTGTTCACCTCTGCCATGACCAGGTATTGAATTCAAAACCTATCCTAAGTGGATGAAATAAAGAGTTCATTTCAAAATTCCATCATATATCACCAGAAGAAGGCTGGAGCATACAGCAGCCGAAACGTGAATATGACATTAAAGATGAGGACAATGTAAATATTGTAAATAATTTTGTTTAGAATTTGTGAAATTTCAGAAGACCATAAATCTTGTCCATACTGCCTCATATTTCGTGTTTGAAATTGTCATTAGACATTCTCATGTAGTAAAATGTCAAACCAGGGTTAAGACCCTATTGTATGAGGTTCTATAAGAATTATGTATTCTATGAAATTTGTGAGTCAGTCATTGACATTCTGACCTTGCCAGCATTGAGAACAAGAGACAAATTCAGCCATTCAATGTACCAAAGTGATTGATCAGAGTACAGTTAACAAGTGTTCTCATATCAACCAGATGCAACATATTCAGAAAGCACTTAAAATAGAATTGGCTAAAAAGAATATAACAGAACTGATCCAGTCATTGCTATAACTTGTCAGTTGCTTTAGGCAATCAGAATTCATCATGAAAACAATGAATGTAAAATGATACAAGTTTCATAAGTTGTTCTGTACAAAACCCCCTTTTGTCTGTTAACAGTATTACCTTTTTGCCACCACAGCTGCGTCAGATCCGTGTCACTGCTACAGAAGAAGGGGAATTGGATGAGGAAGCTGAATGGATCTACAAACAAGCTTTTATCAACAAACCCATCTCCAAACAAAGTGATGCAGCTGATTCACAGTATACTTATCACCAACAAAAAGGAGCATCAACCATTAGCAAAATTAGAGATGCTTTGAATTTCATGAGAAACCAACTCCTTGAAGTAGGTTTGATGATATTTTTATTTTTATTTTTTATTTAGTTAATACACACACACACACAATGATTAAAAACTCAACTTCTGTTTACGATGCAAAGAATTTAACTTTTCAAATTAAGCAATTACCAACAAAAAGACAGAAGAGCCTTAGAAACAAAAAAACGAACTTCACTTTTATTGATGTATGTGAAATATTTTGGTTAAGGATTTAGTGTCCCTCTTCTTCCATTTCCCTACTTTTATTATTTCTCTCTCATCAACCCTGCAAATATAAAAAAAAAAAAGGTATGTTTTAGTTTCTAGTTTAGTAGCTCTTGTAAGTACTATTATAAATATATTCTGTTTACATTACTCATGAGAAAAATTGCAAAAGAACAGTTATTAAGAGCTCTGTCAACATTATCAGAAAGTAATTATTTCTCTCACCCTCATTGCTTTTAGGTACCATTTATTGCTTTCTACCGAAAAGAGTATGTAGAACCAGAACTGAACATAAATGATTTATGGAGAGTTTGGCAGTTTGATGAAAAGGTAAAAAAAAAAAAAAATTTATTTGCTGAATTGAATATTCCACTGTTTGTGTTTTTTTTTTGTTTTTTTTTTGTTTTTTTTTAACTATTTCATTTTTCAATTATGTAAATTGACAATTTGACTACAGTATTTCAATGAATCGTTCCTCTCTGGATTTCCTTTTGATGAATGTCATCTTTTAATAATCTTCAGTTTTCTTTTCCACTTGATCATGTGACAGTTTTTCCCCTTTCTTTCTTGAATAGCTAATTTGAGGAGTGGGAAGTAATGACTAGATGTAACTATTGCTGTGGAAAGCGCTCCATAAATTAACTGTATGATTGAACTGGCAACAGTCAGAATGCTATTTTTCAATTATGAGAAAAAATCATTATTGTTCAATGAGTTATTTGGACAATTCATTGCTTTTGTTGTTTATGTTTCCACAACATTTCGGCCAATCCATTTTGCAAATTTCTTCAGGTGTGGGTCTCTTTTTCAAAAAAGAAAAACTGTAGTAAATTGAAAATTCTAAATGTTCATTGCAATTATGGAATGAGTTGCTGAAAAAAGAATAACTTGTGATACAAGTGTTGAATGAAGCTACAGAATTGTGTAAAATTGACAATGCTAATTTGAATAAATGAATAATTTCTCTGTAAATCTTAAAAGGTCAATATGTTATAGTCTAAGACTATTTTTGAATTTTGTGTTATTTAGTGGACTCAATTACGAACCCGGAAACAAAATCTTGTTCGTTTGTTTGAGAAAATGCAAAATTACCAATTTGAAGAAAATTCTGATCCTGATAAAGTCTTGGAATCCAGGCCATTATCTGTTGATGATGTTCAAAGGTAATTTTTTTTTTCTTTTCTCTCATACCATCCTGTTGTGTCATTAAAAAAAAATTCAGTAACTGTTATATGTCCCAAATTTCATGTTTAATTGTCTATAAAGTAAATTGGATGCTAACTGAAATTATTAAATTTCATCATTTAATCTTTAAAGGGTGACTAATTATAACAGTACAGAATATTGTCTACCTATTTGCATAACTTAAGATCAAAATGAGTAAAAAAAATTGAACTTTAGCACTACCCTAAAATATGTACTGGACAAAAATCCTTTATCCAAAATTCTGAGAACTATAATCTCCAAAACGTAGGAGCTTTTTTTGTGGAGGTCATCTGCACACCAAAGTTCATATTTGGCAGCAAAAAACCCATGTTTAATCCACTGTTGAGTCACTTGACTTCTACCAGGCAGGCATACCTGCTTTTTTTTTTTTTTTTTTAATGCTGAAGATGGTGGTCACCATGACAACAATGTTTTACTTAGAAATAAGAATACACTTGTAATTTTGTGGTTTACTTTTAGTCTCTTTATTACTTATGTCTTTTAGTTAGTATCCTATACATTATGAATCTAGATAATGTTCATATTATATATTAAAAAAACATCTAAAAAATAGTCCCCTTAGTAGAAAGTGGCTCCTTTTGGGAACCTGGAGTATTTATATACCCCAGATAAATAGTCTAAAGAAAATTAGACAGATAATTCTATCTAAAAGCAGATACCAAATAATGGAGAAATTCAAAGCAAAAATATTTCTTCTGTGACAGACTCCAATCACTTAAAGTTGAAATTACATTAAAAAAAAATATTTTTCATTATGTCTAATAATATATTTAACTTTAGATGAGGTTACAGTTTAAGACATTTTAATTTTTTAGGATGGCTAAAAAAACAACTTCTAACCACCAGTTTAATAGAAGTAGATCTCTGTTTACCTATCATTCAGTTTACACTCGTCTCCAGTTTTTGAACAAGAGCAGAGGTTTATTTAGAATTGAGTTTCCAGTTTGTACAGGAGTAGAGATTTATCCCTTTATGATTAGGTTTCTAGTTTGTACAGTAGTAAAGGTTTATCCCTTTAGCATTGGATTTCCGGTTCCTTCTAAAGTCTACTTCAGCTCTATACTCCCTGTCCTTTCCTACGCTAATAGAACTCCACACAGTAATCTTCTGCCTTGAGTGGCTCTTGGGCTTTGTATTGAGTGAACATTAGTGTAAAAAAATCTGTTATTTTTGTTTCCTTAAGTGTCTATTTGATCAATTTTTAGAGTGAAACGTGTTCAAACGCTGGAAGAATTGAGAGACTGTTACCAGCATTTTCTCCTACATTATGGTGCTGATATTCCCAAGATGAGGAATATGGAGAAAAGGAAAAAGAATGAAGAGGAGAATAATGTTGAAGAACAGACCCCAGAGGAACCTGTGGACAACATCAAGCAAGCAACCCGAAAAACTGGTTATGACATTTGCTTACAAGCTAAATTGGGTGTGTATTATTCACCATTTACAATTTTCTTTTGAATATTTTTTTTTTTTTTTACAGATTATTTTTAAAACATTTTCTTCAGCATAAAAATATCAGATTGAACATTTTTCTTTTTCTTTTTTTACCAGATGACATAGCACAGAAATTTGGTTTGACCCCTGAACAGTTTGGTGAGAATTTGCGTGACAATTATCAACGTCATGAAGTTGACCAGTATCCCGGAGAACCTTCTGAGTTAGCCAAAGAATTGATTTGTGGGTGAGTTCACATTTTCACTTTATTGCAAATCACCTATCACAGCACCCAGCTTTTTTAACTAACCATTAATTAATATATTGGGGGAGAAGAAGATTACTAATGTTCTCACTTATTACTAATACTGATGGTCGTAGTATTAGTTATAGTAAATTTGGAGAGTTAGGGACAAGTAACCAAGATCCTGGGTACGACGTTAAACTGGATCCAACAGCAAGGCCTCTGATCAGGAGGTTTTGAGGAAGCGTGGAACCACCTCTTAATTGCTGGTGTTCCCAGGTCCACCCTGACCCAGGGTGGTAGCACCTGTTGGGGTCCCAGCTATGGGCAAATAGTGAACTTCCAGGTCTTTTCCAAACTTCCAGGTCTTTTCCAGCACATTTCCGCATCCTGGGTATGGCGATAAACTGCATCTGCATATTTGAAGTGGTGGTGTTGCCAATTGAGCGTTTTTGAAACAATGATGTTGCCAGCTACACGTTTCTGAAACAATGATGTTGCCAGCTACACGTTTCTGAAACAATGATGTTGCCAGCTACACGTTTCTGAAACAATGATGTTGCCAGCTATACGTTTTTGAAACAATGATGTTGCCAATGTTATCCTTAAATTACGTTTACAAAGTATATATATTTAATGAATATGTGGAAACTGGATCTGGCATTAAATAACCTATAGTGGTTGATATGCCATAAAACCCCAAATAACCAACCAACCAAGATCTTAATGCCCTTTTCATTCATGAATAAATTATGAATTTGTTAAGTTGAAACTGTTTCTTTCCAGGTTTGCTATTACATCTGCTGTATTTGATGGCATACAAAACATCTCACCACTCCTACCATGGAATATTAAAAAAAGAATTGTTGGGTAATATATCAAATGTTACTGGATCGTCATCCATAATTTTTGCTATTTGGCCCAGCTCAAAAGTTTGTTTTTTTTTTGTTTTTTTTTTTTTTCTGTATTTGTCACAAAATTTACAAAAGTCAACAAAAGAAACGACATGGGTTGTAGAGTAAGTAGCCATGGTCAAATGTAAACTAAATATCAGAACTGTCCCAAAAACAGAATTAACAATAAGTTTACAATAAAAAGAAAATGGAACCGGGCAAAAATGAAATAATATCATGCAAGCAAACAATATATGCAAGGCAAATTAACAGTAAGAAGGCAAAAAGTTCCCAAACTAAGAATTGGTGTTGATACACAAAAGCAAGTTCAGACAAGTGAACATAGTGTTGTGTCTTCTAGACAAGGCAGCAGACCAGGAGTGAGTCATGTCAGACTGCAAACGGGCCAATTGGCTAAGAAAAAAAATCCCAACATACATTTGTGTGCCTTTACCTATAAAAGGGGAGGGGCAAGTGTTTTGCAGTCATTTTTGGCCAGATTGAAATCAATATGGGTCTTAAATGCAATTAAATATGAAAGTGTCTATTTTTTTTTTTTTCTTTTCTTTTTTCATGATTTCTTTATTAATCATTCTATTTCTCTAGTCAATTCTCTACCGAAGAAGATGTGTTGATGGGAGCCCGCCATATTGTGGCTATGCAGATTGCTCATGATCCTCTTGTACGTCAATGTATTCGTGCAGCCTATTTTGAAAGAGCCAAAATCAAGACACGGCCAACTAAAAAAGGAGTAAAGGTAAGCATTTAAGTGACTTCTTTTCTTTTTTGACCATATCGAACTGCTGCTTTGTGGAATCTATTCCCATGAGGATGTTTCCACAATCACTACAATCTTAACCTGTTCAAGTTTGGGATCAACTTTTATCTTCTCCACATATCCCCCATAAACTGTGCCTTAGTCTCTACCTCGAGAGGCTCTCGGGCCTTGTACAGGGTGAACATTATTGTAAAAAAAAATAACTAAATACCTGCTAATTTTTGTAGTTGGCAAAAGTTGAGGCTAGATTGAACACACAAATTCGTCACAGTCTAGAATAATAAAAATTGATATTTTATTTTTATTTTTTTTCCTCATTTAGAAACATCTATATAATATACATATTTTGGTGAACTTGGGCCTTTGATCACAAAAAAAAATGGAGTGTCAAAAGGGTGGTCTTTCCTTTGACACTGCTATTATTTTAACTACTTTCACTCCTCAGCAATGTGGTTATTATTTTAAAAAGAGATGTTTAGAATATTAATAAAGTCTAAATGTGATGAGAGTGAACTTATACATTGTTTTGTTCTTGAAAATTTACAAGAATATTAAACACTATTAGATTTGTTCATTTACAACAATAACTTTATATTTATAACATTCTAAAAACTAATACATTTCTATTAAAACTAATGTAACATTTCTCATTTATAAATAAGAAAACAATTTTTTTATTTATAGATTTATAAACATTTACTAAATTATTAAAATATGTTTACCAACTATAATGAAATCCTTATTTATAATTTTATAAAGTTCAAATCAATTGCCAATTTGCCGGTGTTTTGCCAGCCATTCCAATAAACAATCTAATAGTATTTATAATTTTTGTAGTAACAAAGAAAATGTAGAAATTCACTTTCATGTGTTTAGAGATGGTAATTAAAATGATAGCAGCATCAAGGGAAAAACTGTTCTTTTGACAGTGTTTTTTACAGGCACAAATATCCAAGTTTGCCCATATTTCATTCTGGGGATCATTTTGAGACCATTTTGGCCCATGACTTTTTGTATCATTTGCACTGTAAGCTTTTTTAGCTGTAGTGAAAGAGATAATCAGCTACCTCAAAAAAGAGTTCGTGTTTTGTGTGCGGTCTGCTGAAGAAAAATTACCAAAAAGTAGTTAGCAAAAATCTGCTTTAAGGACCAGAATCTATGCTAATGTTCTTCCCTTCCCTGAATGGTGTGACCAATCAGAAAGATCTCTCGGTGAACAAAAGCTGTTGTTTTTTCGCTTATGCCAGATTAGATTTTCTGAGCTTGATGAACGAACACACGTTTTTGCTGGTGAGAAGTGAAGGTTGGATGTGTAACCCCATTTTGTTGTTTCTACGTTGCCTGTTGGACTGTTACAACGGACTATCGTTTGAACTGTGATTTGGCTACAAGTGTTGCGGTCGCGAGACAAGAAATCTATTGCAGATGTTTGTTGCTACCATAAGTTGACAGTCTTTTTTTTCTTTTTCTTTTCTTTACAACTACAATAGCAAAAGTACACACATTTATATATTGTGCGGAATGTAATAGTTCTAAATCCTCTGTTTTTTGCCGTTATAACCTTCTAGAATAAATGAAACATGAGTTTGCCTCACCACTTGTTTGTGTTTGCTTTTTATCATTTTCGTCAATTGAGCATCACTTAAATTTTGATCCGAATTGTATTTTACGTTTTTCAGTAAAATCTAAATGTTTTGATGTAAACTCTTTTGATGTATTCGTTCATGAGGTTTATTTTTATAAAAGTGTTTTCAGCAAAATTTATTTTCCTTTTTAGGAAGTTGATGAATGTCATACCTGCTATGCTTGGAAATATCTTCGAAACAAGCCTGTTATTGACTTGAAAGAAGACGCTTTTGTAAAGCTCTCTCAGGTGAACTAACATTTTTTTATTCTCTTGGCTTATTTGAGTCTGCATAATTGAAAAAAAAAGGTTTTAATTTGTTTTCTTTTAATATTTGTTGACCATTTCAGGCTGAAGAAGATGGCTTATTGAAAATTGAATTCAGTATGGATAATTTTACTGGTAACACCCAAACCTATTTCAAAGAGATCCAACAACTTTATTACAGAGTGAGTAAATCTCTGATTTCTTAAAAATTAATTTGCTTACACTATTCCATCTGCATTTCTTTTTTAAAGTTATAGCTCTACCTCCAATTTGTTAAACATCCTACACTTATGCATTAAAATATTTCTTCACTTTTTCTACTGAAGTCTTTTATTATAGATTTTTCATTTGCCTTATTTTCTTTAATCTCTTGTAATGAAAATAGGCAAAAAACTTCTTTTTTTTTCTTTACTAACTAAATTTCTGTTTATTTATTAGTGTCTTTTTATATGTATTTTGCAAAATCTTTACAAATTAATTTTGTCTTGAAAATTAAAAAACTTTTTTTTTTATCTCTGCATCTGTATTAATGTTAATTTAATGGATCTTTAAACCAAAGTAATTATGAAAATGATTGCAATAACAAAAGCCAAACTTACCCACTCACAATGAATTTAAACGCTTTCCTTTCCTTTTCCTGCCTTGAAAGGATGAGTTCAGTAAACTTGTGCAACAGTGGAATACTCAACGCAGTCAAGCTTTGGAAAGGGCTTTAACAAAAATTCTTTATCCTCAAATGGAAAAGGAAATACGATCAAAATTACTTCAAGAAGGAAGGGATTTTGTGTTACGGGTAAATCTGTTTTTCTTTTTATTTGATTCTATCATACATGCAGCCTCAACATTGAGTTATTAAGAAGAAAAAAACGTTTAGATTAAAATCAAAATGTTTTTTCCATTTTCTTCAGGTTGGACATAATAATAATAATTGCAAATAATTTTTTTGGGAAATAAAGTGAAAAATGTTTTTAATAATTTCAATTGTATAGTTCTCCTTTTTACTTCCCTTTTATAATATTTGTTAGAAATATTATGAATCCAAAAGCATCCATTTTAATAAAGCACCTTTAAAAATAATGATTATGGCACCAATATTCAGAAAACTTAAAACGATTACTTCGTTACTTATTTTAGTGCATCATTTTACTTATAATTATTGCCATGTTATGCAAACAATAGCCAGAACATTATTTTAAACAAATTAGCTGTAAATGATCAACAGTGCTTTTTTATAGCCATCTGTCACTTCTTGCCAAATTAGACAGTTTTTACATTTACATAAGTAGCCAAGTAATCGTTCTAAGTGACGTGTTAATCGAAATAAGTGCTGTGTAATTTGTTGTGAAAGATTAATCATTTTCATCTTTCAAAATTATGCAAAGGGCAGATTTTTATTTTTTTTAAATACTTAGAGATTACTTATTTTTCTTTCTCTTTGCAGTAGGGACAAGAAATGATTTTCTTACATTATCTTTTCTTTTCCCTTTTTAATATTTTAATAGTATGATGATAGGAATATTTGTATTGGTTGTGCTTTGGAAAACAAAAGCAAACCAGAAAACAATGCTGGCTGTTTGTTTTTTTTTGTTGTTTTTTTTTTTCGTAGGCTTGCTGTCGTAAATTGCTCAACTGGCTAAAAGTAGCTCCTTATCAAGTTGACCAACAATTGGACGATGACTATGATTATGATGATAACAACAATGGGTTGAAAGTCATGGGTGTGGCTTATTCAACCAACAGGTAACTTTTATTTTTTTTTAATCATTTTCTTTTCAGTATCTTAAGAATTCAATAAATTTGAATTTTGTTGAAATTCATTGTAAAAGAATTTCTCTTCACTGAAATTAAAAAAATTGAGCCTGAAACTTGAATATGTTTCATATCCTTTTAGAAATTCTAAATTATATATACCTAAGTTCTTCTGTGCACAGGCAGGTACATACTGTTTTTTAAAAAAATTAAAATAACGGGGCATCTACTCAAATATATCTCCTAAAAGTAGCATTTAAAGTAATGAAAATGTTCTGCATGCCACACACTGGGTTTACTGTTAATATAACAACCTGTTGGTTGTGATAAGAGGTTCATGCTTTGTATTGATGTTATCCTTAATTGAAGCATCGACATCATGAAAACTACAAGGGGAATAAATAAACAAAATAGCTTTTTCAAGAAAGGAGCAAACAAAAACAAAAACAAAAAATTACATTTCAAAGAAAGGAATAAATTGATAACAAATAATTGGAAACAAACTCAATAAATGAGTGTCTTCTAAATTGAAGAATTTCAGTTCAGTTGTAGAGAATAAATATTTACCATGTTGTCTGAGATCAGTTGTAGATATAAAAAAAAAAACACAGGTGATAGAAAAAGTTCCTTGTCAGCCCCTTACTGTTTCTGCCTCTTCCTGGTTATAAGTCACAGGTCAGCTATAAATAACGGAAAAGCTACCCAAACTGAACTGAATGTTATATGTTATGACGACAAAAATACAAGGTGTCCATAAAGTTCGTGTGCACTTTAAAAAATTTATAACTTTATTTGTATTTGCGATAGAAATAATTTGTAAAAAGGATTAGAAAGAAGTAAATCTAGATTTTTTAAGGTTTTATTGAAATTTTATTTAAGTTTCCACATGTCCTCCATCATTAGCAATACAAAGGGTAATACGATTTTGCAGTTCACGGAAAACATTTGCCAACTGATTTACAGTAATGCCTGAAATCACATTAGTTATTTTAGCTATACTTAAAACTAGGTACATTAAACTTTATAACATTTTTTACAGATTATTTCTATCGCAAATACAAATAAAGTTATAATTTTTTAAAGTGCACACAAACTTTATGGACACCCTGTATGTAAATAATGAGTAACAAAACTGAAGTACATGTCTGAAAACATGTTACAGGGCACTTCAGTGAGTATTTTACATTTTATGCTTATTTAAAGACTGTTAAACAGTAGCATTCTGTTGGAATTTGGTTACCTTACTTACATTACAATGTTGAACTGTTCCAACTGCTGTTATTTCCCTATAGCTGACAGTGTGAGTAGCAGGAAGTAATCTCTGAGTTAACTTATTGGGAGAGATGGTGCTATGCCTTTCTCAAGAAGATTCCATTAGTGAACTGCTTCATCTGGATTCAATTTGCTAATCCCATTTTCCATACTAATGATCATTATGGTACCCCCCTCCCCCTCTCACCTGTGTGTGTGTGTGTGTACAAATGTTTTAAGAATTGTTGATTGTATTTGTTTATAGGCTTTATCCTTCCACAATGACTCATGAATATTTAATGTTTATGATTTTTTTTTTCTTTTTAATTCTTCAAGGGACACTCCTGCATTTGCTACAATCATTGATGGAAATGGTCAAGTAACAGATTTCCTTCGTTTACAAGACATGACAAAAAGACGAAATGCGTGGCGGCCAAAAGACAAAGAAGCTAAGGTCAGAAAAAGGAAAAAAATGATTAATTTTTTAATCAAAAGTTTTCCAATTTTCTAACTTGACACATTTTCTAACTTGACACATTGTCTTACTTTAATAAAGTTCCTTTTTAATGATCTTTTTGAAAGTTTGTGCATTTGTCATTCATTTCTTTGTTTAAAAACATAAGTCATAAAATTCTAGGCTCTCCTGCAAATCAGTAAGGTACATGTCAAATGGGGAGAGGTTAAATTTTATTTGAGGAAAATGAATATGACCCAAGCATTCTCTAACTATAAGTGATATAGTCCAATCTCTTTCATTGAATATTTGGGCCATTTGCACTGGAAGCAATAATAACCAAAAGATGGACAGTTCATAAAATATTCTTGATTTATTTTTATAGTTGTTAATTAACTGCCATCAAGGAGACATTTCGGTTTTGGCAACAGGGTCAGCAAAGTTTATTTTTTAATAGAAATTAAACTTGTTACATTGACCTAAACGCACTTGATGTGTCGTATTTGAAGGCTGAGAAGATTTCCTCCAATTCCAGCAATTTGTTTTTAAGGCTTTAAAAATATCCAGATCTTTTATTTGAAATTCAAATGTTAATTAACCAATAGTACTTTTAGTCCATCTAACTCCATAATGTTGAATGGAAATAAGAACTGGAATATGTTGCTAATTATTTTTCCTTATTTCGTTGCAATGAAGAAATCCTTTTCTTTTTTATCCTCATTAATGTCTGCAATTTTTTACTATAGGAAAAGGACATAGCCAGACTTAAGGCTTTTATGGCCAAAAAGAAACCTCATGCTGTGGCTGTTACTGGAGAGTCAAGGTAGCTTTTGCATTTATGGCTCCTTTCATTTTTTTCTTTCTTGTTTTTCTAAATATTTGTTTTAATTAAAATTGTCGTTTTTTTTTTTTTTGTTTTTTAATTAACCTGAAAAAATGTCTAGTGATATAGATAAAAATTTGTGTTTACAAATGAATATATCTTATTAGCAATGTTATAAGATTCGTTTAAGATGACTTGTAGAATTTCTGTATTGTTTGATTTTAATCCACTTTTATGTCTGTATATTTTGGTCTTTTTCCCCTTCTGCATTATTAATATTACTTCCCTTTCCCCTGCTTTCTTTCTCAATTGCAATGTCCTTATTGTTAGTTTCACTCCAAGTTGTTTTTCGTTGCCATAGCGGGATATGACAACATAACTATGAAATTCAAACAAATTCAGGGGTCAATCACTTTCAGTGACAGGATAAAAACCTTTTGTTCAACAAATGAAGTCATATACAGAGTGATAAAGGTTACATTTTGTGATGTCTCACCAATGCAGTTCGGGGGACATTATTTAAGAAACACCTACTCTCTGTTTTATATTGATTGCCTCTATGTTGAGATTAGCTAAATTTCTTTTAAAATCATTCGTTATGTAGGTAATATAATAAAGCTAGTTTTTGTATTGTTATTGGTAGGATTATTTCCTCTCTATTATCATTGTTGTTATTACAGTGTTTCAGCCATTGTCGCTTCTCGTCTTCATCAGGTACTTGTTAATCCAGGTAGCATACAGGGAATTTAAAGCTGAACCCTTTATTTAATCTAAAGGGTAGATTATTCTTGTCTCACTTGTGTCTAAGGATAACAGAACAATCTAACCCGGCCATAAAAAGTGTAAATCAAACAACTTTTTTTTTTTTGTACTATATGTTCTATTGCCTAAAATATTTAAAACTTCATATAAAGGTTTAGTGCATTCTAAAAACAATTTATTTATTTTTTTATTTATCTTTTTATTTATCTTTTTTTTTTTATTTTCAAAGTGAGGTATTGTAACATTTGTTTGGCCCTATAAAGGAAACCATTGAAAATAAATCCATTCTCCTAAATCCAACTGGATTTTAATAAATGTATCAAATTTGTTCAAGTGAAGATTAATGTTTTCCTTTGTTTTACTCCAGAGAGAGTTTGATGATCATTGATGATATTAAAGCTATAATCATTGAACTGGAACAGGAAGACATTCCTCCTATCAATGTGGAATTGGTTGAACATGACTTGGCATTGGTTTATGAGAACAGCAATCGAGCCATGGTGAGTATTTATTTTATTTTTATTTTTTCTTCTCTTCCATATTTTTTTGGCCGTGGGGTCAACTTGAATGCTTTATTGGCACAAAGAAGGATTAAGAAACGCACGAGAAATTCAATTGTCTGAAATCAGCTTGGAACAAAAATTTAACCTTTTCAAGGAGTTGATTGATTTTCATATATCCAAGATGATGCTGGAAAGTTCTCAGCTCAACCAAGAAATCCTTGTTCAGTCGAAGAAAAAAAATTGAAAGTTGGTTATTTAGTCAGATTTTCAGAAGTGGGTTATGCTGATAACTCTTCGGTAGCATTTTGTGTGTGTATGATTGTATCAATACTTATTCAAACAAGTTTTATAAAAATCAACCAAAGTTTGTCTAATATATTTTATTTTTCCAGTTTATATATAAATTATTGCACATTTGGATTGAATTTATTAAAAAAAATGTCTAAAGGACAGCAAGTTATGGACAGCTATGAAAACGCATATCCTGAATGGGTACAGCACATAGAAAAAGACTTTTGATCATCCGTCTAGTCATTATTAGAAGCATTAATGTTATCATTTACAGTAGGGAAGAGGTTTTTACCTTTTTGATCCTTGTAGTTTTTAGAAATCTTACAATTCTAATTTAGATTAAATGCAAATGAGATTTAAAAAAAAACAGTTTGTAAGGAATATGCATTTTAAATTCTTTTTTTCTTTTTAGTCTATTAGGGTGCACAAAAGTATACAGCATGTAAGGATTTAATAAAATTATGCACATCAAAAAATGCCTTCCTCTGGGGTAAAAAGTTTCAAGTCATCCTTTACAATGAGAGCTATAGATCTTGTATTTTCTATGAATATTTGTCTTGTGTTGCTAGTCATGCTGTGATATATTGATCAATATGTGTACATATTGCACTAAACTTTGATAAGTAACAAGTTAACATACAAGAGAGTGTGGTGGTTTTGTGGCCAATATAAGAATTCAGTATTTTTTAATTAATGTTGGAGATACAATCTCTCAAAGTACATATGAATTCATTAAGAACATTGTTTATATATGAAGATGATTTTTGAAATGTAAATATTTTATGATAAATGTTAAGTATTAACTGGAATCATTAAGGGAATTATATTTTTAATGGTTTTTCATCTTATTTAGGGTACTTTTGGTTACAATAAAATAAATAAATGGATTTGGCTTAAGAGATCAGAGCCATGGAAAAAATAATGAGGATGATAAGGGAAATCTCAAAATCATAATTAAGAGACGTGTTACACATTATAAGGGAATATTGAAGCAATATATTAAGTTAGGGTAGTTGAACTGTTATGGATAGGGGGTTGAGGATCGTTGGCGTATGGTGGGGGCATGGATAGGGGGGTTGGGTTTTTTTTTGTGCTTTTCGGTTACTGATTGCCATTATTTTTATTTTTTATTTTTTTGTTAGCGCTTACTCGCAGTTTTATTTCAATATTATTATGTATGGAATGGGAGGAAAAAGATATAGTTTGGTAGTAATAATAGTCTGGAAATTTAGGGAGTTGATGCTAGTACTAATTGGGTAGATTTATTTTGAGAAATATGTATCAGGTTGTAAACATGTGTATAGGTTACTTAATTGAGTAGATAGCATAATTATTTATTTATTGTTATTAGGCCATTGAATTATTTTAGTCGGTAAATGACAAAACAGGGAAGGAAATCGAGATAAATTAGTATCAATTAATTTGTAGTGAATGGTTTTGTAAATTAAAGTAAATGGGGGATAGAAGTTATGTACGTGTGTCATTACGTGTGTGTGTGTTTACATTTATGTGTGGATGTGGGAGTGTACATGCACATGTGTTTTTGTGGGGGGGGTGATTTTGTTTGAATAAGAGTATAAGGTAAACGTTACAGATTGACCTGATAGTTAGAATAACGAATTTCTTTTTAGAAAATGTTAGTATAGATTTGGGTTGGGTATGCGTGTAGGTTTATGGATTCCAAAAGTAGTAGATCAAATCTAAACCGGATGAAGTAAAAAGACTACAGTATATAGTAGAGGGGCGTGAAAAGCCGTGTTTTCATTGGCTGATGTTGACTGACATATGTCAATAAGAACGGTCAAAGTCTGGCCTTGCTAGGTATACGATTACTGTTTTTGCAATGTCACGGTGCATAGCACGACGCTTTCAAGGAGGTGGCCTGGCTAGTCTAGAATCAGGTCGGGGTTGCTGTTGGAGCCGATATGATGCAAAACCCGAAATCGGTGATGAGAACAGTGCATCACTGAAGACCACCCTTGATGCATCTAAAATGTATGATTTAACAAATATAAAAAAAAATTTTCTTTTTTTTTTCCTTAACTAATTTTATTTGTTTGCCAGAAACATCATTTGGGAAACTATTGTTCATGTGTATTCACATCTGTTACTCAGTTTGTTATAAAATGTTTGTAAAGAAAAGATTACTTTGACATGGTTTAGTACGTTCTTTATAACATCTATTTTATGTGTGTGTGTGTGTGTGTGTATTAATATATGCGTTTGTGTGTACAGAATGAATTCCGTGATTATCCTCCTGTATTACGTCATGCTGTCTCTGTTGCCCGCCGCCTTCAAGATCCTCTGATTGAATTTGCTTCCTTGTGCAATCCAGATGAAGATATCCTTTGCCTCAAATACCATCCTTTACAGGTAAGCACATATTTTTTTTAATTATTTTCCTTTCAAACAATAACAATATATTTAAAATGATTTTGAGAGTACTTTCATGAGGAACTTCTATGTCTTTGTTTTATAACTTGATCTTATTTCTGTCTTCCTCTTCCAGGATTGTTTGCCAAAAGACATTTTATTGAATGCTCTCCACCTTGAATTCATCAACCGTGTCAATGAAGTCGGGGTTGATGTTAACCAAGCCCTTGACTACAATCATCATGCCTCCTTGCTCCAGTTTGTTTGTGGCCTTGGACCTAGGAAAGGGTCCCATCTTGTTAGGGTTTGTATTTTCTGTTTAGTCTGTATCCTGCTTTCATCGCAAATGATCAACTGTTACATCTGCAATGCAGTCATTTCTAAAGCTTAGCTTGTGTCTATACCTGACCAAGTGGAATGGGGATCTTTGTAAGATCTTGTTGCACCAGTCTTACAAAGAATGCACACGTGAAAGGTCAGCAGGCAATTGTGATAAAATCAATAATAGAAAGAAAATTGGTTTCAATAAATCTATATATAAGAAGGAATTTATCTATAATCACAATTCATGTAAATGATAGGAGTTAAAATATTAAGGTTTTCATTTTTTTTTTTTTTTTTTTTTTTTTTGTACCATTATTTTATTTTATAAAATATAAAATGCAATAAAAGAAAAGGTTTTTATTAATATTCTTGCCTCTGTAGGTGATATAATTATCATAATGTAAAACTGATTTAATATTACTTCATTCTATTCAATTACTTTATGTCTTCTTTACAATTTCCATTTTAGATTCTCAAACAAAACAATAGCCGCTTAGAAAATCGCACTCAACTTGTAACTGTGTGTCATATGGGTCCCAAAGTTTTCATTAACTGTGCTGGCTTTATTAAAATTGATACCAGCTCTCTGGGAGACAGGTAAGGTGTTTTTGTTGTTCAATTTATGGTAAGAACCACAATATTTCTGAGAGAATATTTTCAATTATTCTTGTAGGAATAATTCTTTATGTATGAGATTCACTATTGTTTTTATTTCTTTTAATTTATCTATTTTCAAAAAAGCTTTGAAAGACTTTCTTAGAATCAAAAATAGCTCAGCCATGAAATTCTTTGAGAAACTTAAGAAAAAGAAAATTTTCTGCAATTTTTTACTCTTTTACTGCTGAGGGATTTGAAAAAATTGTAGTATTTTTATTTTTATTGTTCTTATTTTTATTTTTCACTCAGTACTGAAGCTTATGTTGAGGTTCTTGACGGTTCTCGGGTTCACCCTGAAACTTATGAATGGGCCCGAAAAATGGCAGTGGATGCTCTTGAATATGATGACACTGCTGAAGATGCAAACCCTGCTGGTGCACTGGAAGAAATTTTGGAAAGCCCTGAAAGACTCAAAGACCTTGATCTTGATGCCTTTGCTGAAGAACTTGATCGGCAGGTAAATGCATAAAAATGATGCATTATTATTTTCATTTACTAATCTCTTTATATATACTTAGTAATTAGCCATTTTTGTCAACTAGTAAAATCCTGTAACTCTTGTAAAACAAATATTTCGATGGATGATTGATTATAATCAACTTTATTTTTTATTCTGACAAAACACACGCCAAAACACTACAAAATAGCAATGTTTAGCTATAACACTATAGAAAATAGAAATGAAATACAGAAGTGTTTTCTCCATATATTAGACTATAGAACTATTAAATATCAACTTGGTATCATCCAAGAATACAAAGTGATGTGATACCAAATTTTTGAAATTTTGAAATCAGCAAAAATTGACACCAAATTTCAAGAGGCCATAACTCCTTAACTAAAGGTCTAAGGAAGTTAAAATTTTAGGGCTTTTAGGTTTTCATGTGTGGATACAACATACTAAAATTTCATCAAAATCTGAGATGGTTGCCGATGAGATCATTTTTTTAATTAGTTAGTTTTATTGAGTCCTTTTAATTTCAGGGCTATGGTAATAAACACATTACTTTGTATGATATCCGAGCTGAGTTGAACCATCGTTACAAAGATCTGAGAACACCTTTCAGGCCACCTAACAATGAAGAAAAATTCAATATGCTAACGAAGGAAACACCGATTACATTTTATGTTGGTGAGTAGATGCAACTCTCTCTCTCTCTTTTTGTTCCCTTTAGATTTCAAAGTCAATCTCATGTTTGACATATATGACTTTTTGGTAAATTATTACCTACTTCCGATATTCTTTCTTAAATGCAATGAACCTTCAGGATGTAAGCAATATTTCTTTATTAGCTGTGAATTATCATGCATTCTTGGGACAGATAAAGGACTGGCTTCCTGTTGCCTATTCCATGTTTTGGAATTCAGTTTTCCTTCTCTTATGTTGGTTGCCACCCAAGTCTACTTGGCTATTTAACCCATAGCTGGGTGAGGAAGGAAGATAGATTATTGCCTTTTCCGAAGGCATTTGTGCAAAACTGACCTCCTTTTTCTTTTCTTTTTTTTTTTAATCAATTCACCCCAAGCAAGTGGATAATGCCACTAAGATGCTGTTATATTCCATTCTAAGGGAATAAATACTTAACACCAGATGGATAATACAAGAAAGGTTTATTGTACGCAACCAGTACAATATGAAATATGGGACAGTTATACACACAGGTCAATCTAGTAATGAGTGCCACTAATTGGAAGGTTGGACGTGCTTGCGTCTTCTCTCTCTCTCTCTCACTCTTCCTTCAAGTCTCTCATAGACAGTTGACTTTATAGGTACATACTACCTATAGTGTCATCATTCATGGGAGTGACTAGGTATTCCATCACATCAGATGTAAGGGGCTAGTGGGAGTGAAAGAGAATGGAAAAAGACTTTAGAAGGAACTGGAAACCCACTCCTAAACAGGAGGCAAGGGATGAACCTCTCCTGTTCAAAACAATGGGCAGGAGTGTAGACTGAACGATACGTGAACCTATCTATTCATATTTATAAATACACAAATACAATTAAGGCAAAGTAGTAGCCTTTTATATGCCCCCCCCCTGATATGACGATTGTAAATCAAGCTGTGTTGAAACTTATACCTTTTCTTATTTTCTGCCTTCATTATTGTAATTTACTAACAATTTCTTTTTTCCCCCCTTTCACAGGTAAACTGGTTTTGTGTGTTGTGACTGGAATTGCTCGTAAGCGACCCCAGGGAGAACAACTTGATGAAGCAAACCCTGTGAGGAATGAAGAAACTGGATTGTGGCAATGTCCATTTTGTCAAAAAAAAGATTTTCCTGAACTTAGTGAAGTAAATATGTTTTTTATTTGACCTTGGATCATTCAAGAAACAAAAATTCTAAGGATCTTGCTATTGTTCAATTTTTGTTGCAACTCTCAAAGAAGAAAAAAAACAGTTTAACAAATCTTTTTGTTGTCATTTTAATTTACAAACTAGGATGTATAAGCCAAAAAAAGTTCACAAAAACTAGTTTCATCCATTTCCACATTGAATTTATTTCTAAGTTTGTTTTTTGTTTTAAGATAACTCAAATTTAAATTCAATTTGTAACATATTTTACTCCAGATGTTCACATCTTTTATTTCTATTTTAGTAAGATTATGCCTAATATTTATAACTGAGCCATCTTTACTTGTGACTATATCTGATTTTAATCATTTTCATAGAAACTGAATGCTATATATAGTCTATTGATAAGAAAATACTGAAATAAATGTGTAACTGATTCAATAGCATTTTACCCCCTTTTATGACTGTTTGGCATTATTAAATTCAGTTTAAACACACATTTGTTTGGTTAGCAAAATTTGGCAAGCATTAAAAACAAGCCATGGCTATTCTATATTTTATTGTCCTAACCAAGTTCATATGATAAATAGCAAACCTAAACAGACTCTTCATGTAATAATGGTTGTATTCATTGTAAGATCATTTTTAAATCTTAGTATATATAATGATTATAAAAAAACTTCTGTTAAAACAGATTTGTAGCCAACCAACCAGAAATAAATGTAAATGTTATATTCTGTCATTTGCATCAGTTTGGGGAAATTGTATTTTTGCTTGCTTTGATTTTTTGTTTGTAGTTTTTAATATGTAATTAAAATAAAAATTTGTTTGTCTATTGATCCAATACTGGTCATGTAGTCATTTTTTGTTGGTCAGGCTTTGTGAATGACCAGAGATGACTAGGTAGTCAAATCTGTAGATGGAAGAGTGTCTCTGGCAATGTAGACGGGTAACAGTTGGAGATGTCATGGCAATTGCCCTTTCTCATTTGATTGCCTTACTCAACTACAGTCACTCTACTCGGCCTTGTATGTCATATATTTCTTCAGAATTGCTACACACTGTTCTCCTGTATCTAATGCTGTCTACTTCCATTGGTTGAGGTTGAAAGCATTCAATAAAGCTTTCACTGTGCCTTTTATAGTATTTTTCTTTGAGAACGTTTACTGTGTTAGGGTTTGCTATAGAACACTTCCTTTGGCAACCGGTGATCTGGCATGCAAACTACATGAACTTTCCAGTGCAGCTGTGATTGCGTCGTGAGTGTGTGGATGCTGGGCAAGTTCATTATGAGAGAGTGCCTTTGTGTTGTGAATCTTTTCTTGCCACTTAATGCCAAGAGTTTTTCTTCGGTGGGTGAAATAGAAGTGGTTCAGCTTCCTTGAATGTCATGCATCATGGCCATACAGAGCAGGGAAGAGTGAACTATTATGACTCGGTACACTTTGATATTTATTTCTAAACTGAAGCCTCATTTTTTCCAAACATTTTGTCTTGCAAAATGCAGTGCTGGCCTTGGCACATCTGGCATTCATTTCATCGTCAATAATGGCAGTTCTAAAGAATGTGCATTCCAGCTAGGTGAACTTATCCACTATATTAAGTTGTTGCCTGTTGATAAAGATGTGAGGTTCAACATGTCTTTCCTGGAGCCAGCTGATGCATCACTTTGATTTTTTTTTTTTTTTTTTTTTTTTTTTGATTGATTGATTGTGGGGCTAGAAAACCTGTTAACACGATACTGCATGTCAATCTCCAAGGCAGCATTTGAGGGCAATAGTCATTGACAAACTAAGAGTCGTTGATGTTATCTGTCAAAACCTTATTTGTCTTGACACTTCCTGACATTTGAAGATTTGAGCCACCAATACAGTTATCAGATATGAATGTCAATGTCTGTATCATTGAAGGTGGTCATCAGCGTATCAGAAAATATGGGAGACTGAATAGAGTGGCAGCAAGAACAGCCTTTTTTTTTTTTTCCACACCCTGTTCAAAAATGAGGGCATTATGTTTCTTTTGCCTTTAACTTGACCATTAGGCCATCATCTAGCTGCTCATCAGTGAGGATAAATCTTAGGGACATCATTACTTTGCCATGAATCTTCAAATTTATTCATTGAAATTTAAACATTTTTTTTTTTAGGTTTGGAGCCATTTTGATGCCGGTAACTGCCCAGGATCTGCTGTTGGTGTCAAAGTTCGTTTGGACAATAGTGTTTCTGGTTTCATTCCAACAAAAATGATTAGTGATAAACAAGTGACAAACCCTGAAGACAGAGTAAAGGTAAGTAAATCATATTTTCATCTCAAAATATTCTTAAGTAAAATAAGTAAAAATGGCAAAAGTCATGAGAATTATGAAATTGTAATTCTCAATCCCTTTTTTGTCATTAACAATCATTCATTAATTAAAACTTGAACAAGTTTTAATTATTCTTGTATCTCTTCATAACCATTTCCAGATATTGTTAAATTTTCTTTGCTTATTATTCCAAGTTGACTTATTATTTGTGTTTGCTTCTTTAGATTGGCCAAACCCTACACTGCAGAATTACCAAAATTGATATTGACCGATTCCAAGTGGAACTTACATGTCGTTCCTCAGATCTTCAAGACAAAGATGGCAACTGGAAGTAAGTGTTGATTTTTGAAAATATATTCATTATGTCTATATTTTTGGCACAGAAGATAAAGGCGTTAGTTAGATCCAGTAACAGGACCCAAAGAGTGTGAATTCAATACCCGGTTAAGGCAGTGCAGAACTTTGAGGGAAATTAACAGGAGATAACTGATAACTGACATCCATTAAACATGGAACTAGAACAGTCTACCCCAGTGAGCGAAATAAAGGGTTCAGTGCGACATTCCAACCACCTGAAGAAGGCCAGAGCGTACAACGGCCGAAACATTGTAATAAATATGGCAACAAAGATGTGAACAATAGTCCGAACAATGTAAATAATGTATATTCATTTCATGTCCGCAACTTTAAATTTTATAAAACATTAAAAAAAATTGATGTTTCTGTGGAAAAATATGGATTTTAGAATATGATAGAAACATGATGGTATTGACTAACTTTTTTTTATTTTCATAAAAGGTGAAAATTAAATATTTTCTAGAACCTTTCCCATTGATTAATCATGATTAGCAGCTTATAATCTTTTCTAACACCTTTCTCATTGATTAATCATGATTAGCAGCTCATAACCTTTTCTAAGACCTTTCCCATTGATTAATCATGATTAGCAGCTCATAACCTTTTCTAAGACCTTTCCCATTGATTAATCATGATTAGCAGCTCATAACCTTTTCTAGGACCTTTCCCATTGATTAATCATGATTAGCAGCTCATAACCTTTTCTAAGACCTTTCCCATTGATTAATCATGATTAGCAGCTCATAACCTTTTCTAAGACCTTTCCCATTGATTAATCATGATTAGCAGCTCATAACCTTTTCTAAGACCTTTCCCATTGATTAATCATGATTAGCAGCTCATAACCTTTTCTAAGACCTTTCCCATTGATTAATCATGATTAGCAGCTCATAACCTTTTCTAAGACCTTTCCCATTGATTAATCATGATTAGCAGCTCATAACCTTTTCTAAGACCTTTCCCATTGATTAATCATGATTAGCAGCTCATAACCTTTTCTAAGACCTTTCCCATTGATTAATCATGATTAGCAGCTCATAACCTTTTCTAAGACCTTTCCCATTGATTAATCATGATTAGCAGCTCATAACCTTTTCTAAGACCTTTCCCATTGATTAATCATGATTAGCAGCTCATAACCTTTTCTAAGACCTTTCCCATTGATTAATCATGATTAGCAGCTCATAACCTTTTCTAAGACCTTTCCCATTGATTAATCATGATTAGCAGCTCATAACCTTTTCTAGAACCTTTCCCATTGATTAATCATGATTAGCAGCTCATAACCTTTTCTAGAACCTTTCCCATTGATTAATCATGATTAGCAGCTCATAACCTTTTCTAAGACCTTTCCCATTGATTAATCATGATTAGCAGCTCATAACCTTTTCTAAGACCTTTCCCATTGATTAATCATGATTAGCAGCTCATAACCTTTTCTAAGACCTTTCCCATTGATTAATCATGATTAGCAGCTCATAACCTTTTCTAAGACCTTTCCCATTGATTAATCATGATTAGCAGCTCATAACCTTTTCTAAGACCTTTCCCATTGATTAATCATGATTAGCAGCTCATAACCTTTTCTAAGACCTTTCCCATTGATTAATCATGATTAGCAGCTCATAACCTTTTCTAGAACCTTTCCCATTGATTAATCATGATTAGCAGCTCATAACCTTTTCTAAGACCTTTCCCATTGATTAATCATGATTAGCAGCTCATAACCTTTTCTAAGACCTTTCCCATTGATTAATCATGATTAGCAGCTCATAACCTTTTCTAAGACCTTTCCCATTGATTAATCATGATTAGCAGCTCATAACCTTTTCTAGAACCTTTCCCATTGATTAATCATGATTAGCAGCTCATAACCTTTTCTAAGACCTTTCCCATTGATTAATCATGATTAGCAGCTCATAACCTTTTCTAAGACCTTTCCCATTGATTAATCATGATTAGCAGCTCATAACCTTTTCTAAGACCTTTCCCATTGATTAATCATGATTAGCAGCTCATAACCTTTTCTAAGACCTTTCCCATTGATTAATCATGATTAGCAGCTCATAACCTTTTCTAAGACCTTTCCCATTGATTAATCATGATTAGCAGCTCATAACCTTTTCTAAGACCTTTCCCATTGATTAATCATGATTAGCAGCTCATAACCTTTTCTAGAACCTTTCCCATTGATTAATCATGATTAGCAGCTCATAACCTTTTCTAAGACCTTTCCCATTGATTAATCATGATTAGCAGCTCATAACCTTTTCTAAGACCTTTCCCATTGATTAATCATGATTAGCAGCTCATAACCTTTTCTAAGACCTTTCCCATTGATTAATCATGATTAGCAGCTCATAACCTTTTCTAAGACCTTTCCCATTGATTAATCATGATTAGCAGCTCATAACCTTTTCTAAGACCTTTCCCATTGATTAATCATGATTATTAACAGCTTATAATCAAAAATGATGTATTCTGATTTTCTTTTTTCTTTGTTTTTAACCTAATGAATTTGTTGATATTTCACACTTATGATGTTGTCTTTGGAATTTGTGAAGCAATTTTCTTTTCTTTCTTTTAATCTCTTAAAAAAAAAAACAAATTCATCCATAATGGCTGTGTGTGCCAGACTGAATTAAGTCCAATATTATAATAAAAAAGTGAAAAGAAAAAGATAAAGTACCAAGTGAATTCTAAATTGACAGTGTACAGATAAAGAAGGGTGAAATAATACACGCCTAACCAAATGGTCAAATAACAAAAAAAATTTTTTTTGAATACCTTCTTGGTTGGGCCAGGAACTTTTCACTAGCCACTTGTAGTGTTCAGCTAAAACTTTAGTAAAAGAAACAAAATTGAAAAAAAAATAGTTTGGAAATAATTTATAGCATGATTAATGATCACCAAAGTAAACACTTTATTATTGATTAAAAATTGAAAATTCAATTTTTCTTCCTCTATGATCATGTTTTTGTTTGTTTTTTGTTTTTTTTCAGGCCTCAGAGAGATCTCTATTTTGATTTTGATGCTGAAAAAAGTGACCTGACAAAGGAGGAAGACCGAAGAAAGGTTCAGGCCAGGCAAAGTAAGAGTCTTGTTCATTATTAAGTATTTTTGTATTAATAACAGTCATTGTGATGGCTAATCTCGATGGTGGGATTTTTTCCCCTTCTAGTCAAGTATCTGTGGCTAATGCTTCTTTGTCATCACAAGAGATTGGATAATGTCTGAACAGATTACAACTCAAAAATACTTTGTATAGTGAAATCAACTTCTTGGAAATGAAAAACCTTTGTTGTGATGTAATACTAAGTCATAGTTTTCTTCAACATAATCCACTTATTGAGATCTCCTTTGGAGGAAACAAACTAGCCCTTAGCATTTCTGGCCTAACAACAGTCAATATCTTGTGCCCATAACTCTCAAAAAAAACTTAGCAGCAAACCCTAACCATGTCCTTGAGAGCGTCCAATCTCTGCTGAGCTTCTAGTGCCAGTCTCTCTCGCTCATGTATAGTCCCTGAGTTCTGTCCCTTGGAACCTTGCGATGTCCACCTGAAGTGGTAACAGTTTGTTGTTAATCAATGCTGTCTTGCATAGGCTTTTCTCTATTAAAACATCACAAGATAAAATTATTGATATGTTCACTTGGAACTCAAACAAAAATCTCCTCCAATGACAAATGATTTCAAACAAGCATAGGATTAGAATTCTTCTAAAACTAATCAGGAAGAAGATTGATTCCAAATTTGTGACCAATTCAGGTAGATTACGTTTGATTCTACACAAACAAATTTTTACATTTTCTAAAATTATTCTAATAGAATTATTTTATAACCTTTTTATATTTGCAAATTTATTTTATAACGTTAAATTTTCAAATCGCCAGTGTCTTTTTATTGTTTCAGCTTACATCAAGAGAGTGATTGTCCATCCCTCATTTCATAACATCAGCTTTAAAGAATGTGAAAAGTTAATGGCTGGAATGGACCAAGGAGAAGTAATCATTCGACCAAGCAGCAAGGTAACGGAGAATTCTTTAAAGAATTGGTAACATTGAATCTGAATTGATTTTAAGAAATAGTAAATAAAAAAAAAAAGCAAAAAAAAAAATTCCTTTCAAATGATTCCTCCAAGCTTAATTAATATTAAATGTCCCTAGTACAAGGTAGTCTTTTACAAAAACAAATATTTTATTGGCATAGAAAAAAAAATGGGAATTTTACTCTGAGAACAAGTAACTTTTACAGATACGGACAGATCTTGTCATGATCGTAGATGTCCAAAAAGTGGCACGTTGCATTTTATAGCAAAACACCCCCAAGAAATACAAGGCCTACTTTTATGAAAATTTCAATTTACACTTTGCAACCTGAAGTGTCGCTATTTTGGATGTTTTTAATATCATTATTATTATCATTATTATTTTTGTGGTCCAGAAATGTGAAATCTGAGGAAGATTTTCTCAATTTTGATGTTTTTCAGAAAAATTGTAAATCCGGAAATCCTCATGCTCTGTCCAAATTCAAGTTATAAAGGATTCTATTATATTGAAGGTGTATCTGTTCTTGACATTATTTGGACTGTTATCCTCATCCTCATTGCCATATTTACAACGTTTCGGCCGTTGTATGCTCTGGCCTTCTTCAGGTGATTCGAATTTCGAACCGAACCCTTTATTTCATCCTCCAGGGTAGATTGTTCTAGTTCTACATACCATGCCTCTTCTGGATGTTTCAATTATTTCCCTTTAATTTAACTCTCCAAATTTCGATTCACTACTGCTGTGGTCTGGTATTGAAAAGGAGTTAAGTTTGAAATTCCAATCACCTAAAGAAGGACAAAGCATACAACAGCTAAGAGGTTGTGAATATGGCAATGAAGATGAGGATAACAGTCTGAATAATGTAAATAGTGTAAAGAATCATAATACCTCATCGCAGAGATATAGACAGATGCATCTGTTCATCGAACATTAACAAAATTTGATGAAGCCATAGAAAAATGCTAATTCTGTACCATAATGGATTGTATAAAGATAAAATGTCATTCACAAATAATACTTTGTTGCAAATTTTTATGTTTTTTGCTGTTTTAAATGGCTTCTCTTGTACTTTTTGCTTTAGGGTGCTGACCATTTGACTGTGACGTGGAAAACTGCTGAAGAAGTTTTGCAGCACATTGATGTGCGAGAAGAAGGCAAAGAGAATGCTTTCAGTTTGGGAAGGTCCCTTTGGATTGGCAGTGAGGTTTGTGAAAATATTTCCTCTTAGACATTTCTCTCTTCTCTCTAACATTCAGTAGAGGTTGAAAACAAAATGAGATCACACACACACACACACGCACACACTCTCTCTCTCTATTCCATGTGGTTATTTAGAGTATGTGCCTTTTGTTATTCAGGAGTTTATTTGAATGAAGATCATTTGATTATTTTTATTGCAACATTTCAATCAGATTTTTGTTCTCGTCATAATAAGATATTGAGTTGATTCTATATTGGAGATATATCACTGATAGGCTTTTGGTTGCGGTCAGTTTAAATGAAGCAATTGTGGATTGTCCTGATGCTTTTTATGTCACTGGCTGCAAAGGCTGGGACAATTTTTGTTTTGTCTTCGACATGTTTTGGGGGTCAGATACTAAACCAATTTTGTGTCATATTTGCCATTATGAGGAAGGCAAATGAAATGCAATCTATAGAAAAGTGTTTAGTGAATTGCTTTAAATGAAGAATTGCAGTTTCGAGAGTGTCAGAATTTCTAAGAAAAGTGTGACTTAGTTGGCTTGTGCCCAGCTCCACTCCACGTAAGGTGAAGTTACCTGATACCAATTTGACTGCACACTACTGTCAACATGTTACATCTACCAGTTACAGGACAGAGTGCAGAGAGAGATGTGTTCTCGGTTTTGCTATGGTTGTTTTTTACCAAATTGAAATAAGAAGGCTCAATTGCAATTTGAATTTGTTTCACTAATTCTGTTTTCCATTGTTGTGTCACAAAATATTGTAAATGGACTTGAATATTTTTGAGGATTGTAGGGACTCCAATAGGTCATCATCTTTCTTCTCTTTTAAAACATCCTGGATAAGACGATAAACTACGTCCAACAGCAAGGCCTCTGATCAGGAGGTTTTGAGAAGTATGGAACCACCTCTTAATTGCTGGTGTTCCCAGGTCTACCCTGACCCCAGGTGGTAGCAACTGTTAGGTTCCTAACTATGGGCAAATAGTTAACCCCCAAACTGAGGTCAAAACACTATGAAAGTGTAAATATAGGTTTTAATACCAGCAATACATTTTTGAGGAAAAAAATATCAGCAATGCATTTTTTGAAGAAAAAAGAAATATTACCGGCAATACATTTTTGAAGGAAAAAAATTTACCGGCAATAAAAATTTTGTTGGCATTAAATAACCCATTGAGATTGATATGCTGTAAAAGAAACCAAAGTAAAGCAAATTTCAAACTAATTTGCAGATACTGAATTTTGCAATTATGAAATCAAAATGTTGTGCATTCAAACTTTAAATGTTATACTGATTTGTAATTTGCTATTAATTCATAAAATGTTTACTGCCATTATTGAGTTCCTCTTTTTACAGGAATTTGAAGATTTGGATGAAATCATAGCTCGACACATTCAGCCAATGGCAGCCTTTGCCCGTGATATCATTCATTTCAAATACTACAAAGATGGCTGTGATGGTAAAAAAGACGTGATAGACAAAGGCCTTATTGAGGAAAAGAAAAAGGCACCTTCCAGGTAAATATAGACTTTCTTTATTTCTTGTTCATTTTTTGATTTGTTCTTTCTCTTTTTATCCCTACCACCACCACCACCACCCCCCCCCCAACCTTCTGTAAAATCTTTCATGCTTATTGCAATACTGATGACAGAGTCCAAATATTACCTAATGTAACACTTGTCCATCTACACATCCTTTGTTAGTATTAAGCAAAGAATTGATACTTATAATGTCAACCAAATTAATCTGGGGTTACTTTAGACAGCAATAAATTCAGTTATAAAATGAAAACTTGGATTTTCTTTATTTTTCTTGTATTGATAAAGTTCTCCATAAGAATGTATTTCATAAAAGCACATTTCAGATTCTCTTTCATTCTATGCAGCAAGTGAGATAAAAATATTTCAACTCTGGCTTGGAATTTTTCAGACACCTTTACAATTTACCCCAACTGAATTTTGCTCACCTATAATGAATCTCTCTCTCATTACTGGAAATAATTTTACAGTAAATTTATCATCAGAATTTGTATGTTTATCTTGATATTTCTTAAACTTTGTTTTTATTACACAAAATTCATGTGTAGGAAAAAGAGAATGGAATTTGCTTTGTTGTCTCGGCAGAAAAACGTTATTCACAATCCTGGTTTTTTACTTAACACTGATGTGAAATACCCAAGTATCATATCCATAAATCAAGCCCCAAAAGAGACCTTATGAAAATTGAACCAACAAGACTAGCTTGTTAACCATTGCTAATCATTTTCCTATTTTATATATTACCATGTTTGTTATGTTTTCTTTGTCAGTGGAATTGATTTGTTTCTTGCAGAATTCCTTATTTGCTGACCGTTTCCTACCAATTCCCAGGCAAGTTTATGTTGTCCTACTTGCCCCGTAACAAACCACGGCACGAATATGTCACAGTTACTCCAGATGGTATTCGTTACAGATCACAGACTTTCCATTCACTCAACTCTCTGATTCGTTGGTTCAAAGAACATTTCAGAGATCCTATTCCAGGTAAGTAATTTTCTTGTTAATTAAAATTTCCTTAGTATGCAAGGATAATGTTTTTAAAACTTAAGAAAAATTAGTTTGCTTTCTTCTTCCTTCTCTTTCTCTTCCTTCTCGCACTTTCTTAACAGGCAAAACCTCATCTTGGCTTCATCAGAGGCTGGAATGATGATAAATCCAACTTCCTGGTGGTACAGTGGAAGACAAAAGGAATTTTCAGTCATTAGTCCCTCTTATCTATCAGCTTTTGCCGCATACTGGGATCTCCTCGATCGACCAAACCACTCGAGAATTGGAGAAAGAAAAATCTATTTCCATTCTCCTTAAAGCGAAAGTTTATCTTTTCTCTCGTTTTACAATCTACTAAATCACACAGTGTTCCTGCTCATGGCCATTTTCAAAATAGTAATTAATTTTTTCCTGGCCTCCTGCATCCTAGTGGAAATAAATTAATATTTGGATAATGTTGCCAAAATGATCTTTTTCTTCGGCAGGGTTGTTCATTCAAAATATATTTTAATTTTATCTGACATCTTTGACATCTATACCTTAATGGTCTCTTATCTGTGGGAGGTGGTGGAAGGGCTGGCAGTCTTGGGTTTGTTTAACCTTACAGAATTTTTGTCTAGTTAAATCTGGGTTCGATTCTCCATGGAATTCTCTCAAAACATATTTTTTTTAATGCATTTTGTCTTTTAATTTTCTTAACAATCCATCTTCCTGCAAATTTCAACAATTATCATCCAGTTAGTAGACTCTCTCCTCTTCCTTCTTTGTTGTTTGATCAGCCTCTGGAGATCTCAGCGTCAAAGAATACATTTGCCAAAATATATTGATAAAAGCCAAATGGAATGATTATTTTAAAAAAAACTGATCTTAAGTTTTGTATTTTGATTAAAGAATATCTTAAAATGGAAACCATGAATGGCTAAAAGTGTTTTCTGCTTAAATTTTAGTTGCCATGTTCATTGCATGATGTTTTTAAAGATGTGAAATGTTTGCAAATTGTTTTGCTATTGACTAACTAACATGTGTTTCTTGCAGGAACACCATCAAGCAGTTCGAGAACACCAGCTCCACCTTTCACAACTCCTGCTCTTACTATGCAAGGTAAAAAAAAAGATTGTTTTTCCAAATCTATGCTAATTAAAGTGAATTCCGTTTGGAAGAAGATCAAATATTGGAGGCTGGGTAGGCTTACTGGAGAGAACATTTCTTGCCTGCATTGAATATTAATTTCAACAATCTTAACTTGGTACCTTGGTAGCATTTTGAAATCCAGATATGTTCAGGCAGGCAATCACAGTATGTTTACCAAATATTAGTTCATTCAATGTCTCCAAAAGAAGCAAAGAAAAAGCATGAAGTAAAATTCAATAAAACCAAGTTATATAGGATTCGCTTTGTAAGGGGAGCGAGCTATAGTAGAAAGGATTTATTTTCGCATCTCTATTTCCCTCATTATGGGCATTATTATATCGATGATATAACAACCTCATAGTTCATGGATGGGATGGAATGGCCGAAAGGGAAAGAGATGACAAAACAACAAACATGCTTTGTTCTCAGAATGACTTTTATGGTGGTGGGCAGTGAGCATCCCACAAAATCATTTCAAAGAAAACGTTCTTTTTGTGCATTATTTGTTTTTTTTTTTTTGTTTCTTTTGTTTTTTGTCTAATTACTTTTATTTCTTCAGTTTTACTTAATGTCCAATGAAAATAAATGACAATTCTCTAACAATTTATTTCATTGAATCTTCATAAAAGATTACAAGATTTGTAAAGACAACTAGATTACTTACACGAATCGGTTCAGTGTATTCAGTTTACTATTTGACACATAAGTTGTGGTTTTCATTGCTTCCAACGTATCAGTTTCTCATTATTGGTTTTATTATTGATTATCAAAGATAAAAAGGAGTATTTCGTTTATGTTCATTATTCAAGTATTTTTTTATATATCTACTTTTTATGAATCTGCTAAACAGCACCTAGCCCTCTTAAAAAAAATAAAATAAAATAAAAAAAAATTTGCTCACCCCCTGGTTGATCCAATATATCCCAACCTACTAAATTACTATTTTTATAATATGCTCTCTACTGTTGCGTAAACTTGCAAATGTTTAACCATAAATTCTGTTCAATAGTTTTTAATCAAAACCAAGAACATTTCCCTCAAATTACATTTTGAAGAAAAAAGTTTTTAAAAAAAAAAACTTACAAGATGGTCGTGCCTGTTGTGTTATTGAAGAGACAAAGGATATTGTGAACTGTGAAAACAGTCTACAGTTTTTGATGACGGCATCATCTCACAAAAGGAAAACTCATCAGGAGATGTTACATTTGTAAAGTAGATGTCAAAATCAGTTACTATCATCCCTAAACACCAAAATCCATTTTAAGTAGGTAATATTTTAAAAAAATAATTTGGTTAAATGAACTGTTTTTTTTTTTGTTTTTTTTTCCACTGGCAAAATACACACAAGTCTATATGTAGTTTCATTTATATAAATTTTTTTTTTTTAATCATTTCACTCCAAGCAAGGTGGGAATACCACTGGTATGCAGGAGCTTACAGAGAATGAAGGTGAAAGAAGGGACTAGGTCTAAAAGCTGAACAGGGTTTAAGAAGATAGAAGATGGTGATTGACACTGCATTAAAATTTTTGAAGATTATAGTTAGCGAGGAAACTGAAGGGAGTTCCACAGGCGGGAAGTGCGAGAAAATCTATTGGAGTAGAAGTCGGGGGGGGGTTACATTTAACTACTTCAAGAGTACAAGGATGGCATCTAGATGCCAATCTAGTTGCATTGCTTAAACTAACATAGTTTGGGTACGGGTGGTTTGGGGGGGGGGGGTAGCTCATCAGAGTAGTTGCCATGGAAATATTTGTAGAAAAGACAGGGAGAAGCGACATCACATCGGTGAGAAAGAGACTAAAGTTGAGATGCCAAGTCAGGGTCGATTACATTGCAGATACTTCTTTGGATTTTGTCAAGAACCAGAAGATGAGTAGCAGGAGCACCAGACCAGATATGGCAACAATATTCAATGCACAGACAAATGATAGATTTGTAAATGTGCAAGAAAGACACTGACAAGAAAAACCTTCTGGCATGACACACTGGCCCAAATTTCCTTGCAGTAGATGTGGCTATTGATTTGATGTGTAGTCATTCTGCTTCAAATTAGTTGAAAATGTGAAGCCAAGAAGGTGCAGTGTGTTGCTCGCCATGAGTCTAGCATCAGTCATGCCAGTTTCTCTATGGTGGTTAAATAAGCAGTTTCGTTTTGGGGGCATTAAAATTCACAAGCCATTTCCTGCCCCAGTTAACCACAGATTGGAGGTCCTTTTCAAGACCAGCAGCCAGGTTGACTTTGCTCCTGAGACAGGAGTAAATGGTAGTGTCATCAGCAAAGATACCTACTTGGGAACTGATGACATCAGATCAGAAACAGTGTATGACCCAGGATAGAACCTTGGGGAACACCTGCGTTCATGTGAGAGCATCTGGAAGTGAGCCTGTTCAAAACGATCTTAATTTCACAATTTGAAACATGTGTAGCAGGCAGAATTATGGAAAATAGAGTATAATATATATATATATATATATATATATATATATATATATATATATATTAAAATAAAAAATCAACATTACAACCAAAAACGTTTGCAGTTTATCTTCTTTTTAAAATATACATTTTTCTCTTGTTGGGACAGCTATAACCTCTTCCCTATATATATATATATATATATATATATATATATATATATATATATATATATATACACACACACACCTTATTACACTTATTCTTCATGTAAGGTAAAGGAACATTTTTTTAGTCTATTAACAAATTGACAAAAAGAATCTGATTTTTTTTTTCTTTTTCTGCCTGTTGATATGAAAGTGCTTTAATTTCTTTCGTTCTCTCTTCTTAGGTGTTGATGCTGCTACCATCCAAAGAGCAGCTGCTGGTCTCCCTAACAACATCTACAACACACTGGCCCAAGTTGCCAGTGGCACACCTCAACACATAGCAAACAGCTCCAATTTTGCTGGTGCATACAGTGGCAATAATTATTATCAGGTAAAAAAAAAATACTTTCCTCCTCTTTTTTTTTTTTTTTTTTGTTTTTTTTTTGTTTTAATCATTTCACTCCAAGCAAGGTGATAATGCCACTAAGACGCAGACAGTTACAAAGAGTGAAAGAGAAGACTTTAGTGAGCAGAGGGCAATTAAAGGAACAGGGTTCAGAAAGAAAAAAAGATGGTGATTGACATTGCATTTAAATTTTTGAGGCTTGTAGTTGGCAGGGAAGGAAGAAACCAGAAGAATGTTCCACAGGAGAGAAGTGCAAGAAAAGAAATTATTAGAATAGAAGTGGGGATTACATTCAGCTAGGTCAACAGTAAAACGGTGAGACCTAGTTGCCAATCTAGTAGCACGCTTGAATTCATTCAGTTAAGGCACTAAGGAAAAAAGATCATCAGAACAGTTGCCTTGAAAATATTTGTAGGAGAGACAGAGCTGTGCTGTCATGTCGGTGGGAAAGTGATTAAAGTGAGATGCCAGATCAGGAATAAATTACATTACAGACTCTTTTCTGTGAATTTTATCAAGAATCTCAAGATATCTGGTCTAGTTCTCCTACCATGTATGGCAGGAATATTCAATGCACAGGTAAATGGTAGATTTATAAATGTGCAAGAAGGATTCCGATGAAAAGTGAACCATGTTATCTAGCAGCAGACCTAGAAAATGATTCCGCATGATTAATCCACTTCTTCTTCTTAGTGGATAAACGCGAGTCTCAGAAGGTGCAAAGTGTTGCTCTCCTGGGGCATCAGTCATGCTGATGGCAGGCAGAAAAAGATTCTCTATGGTGACTAAATGATAGCAGTTCTGTTTTGGAGGCATTCAAATTTACAAGGCATTCCTTACCTCAAGGACACATGGCACAGTGGATAAAGGTGTTAATTATATCCAGTAACAGGACCCAAAAAGTGTGAGTTCAATACCCGGTCAGTGGAGAACTTTCAGGGGGAAATTAACAGGAGATAACTGATAACTGACATCCATTAAACATGGCACGTGGAACTAGAACAGTGAGCAAAATAAAGGGTTCAGTTCGACATTCCAACCACCTGAAGAAGGCCGGAGCATACAACGGCCGAAACGTTGTAATAAATATGGCAACAAAGATGAGGACAATAGTCCGAATAATGTAACTAATGTGCATTCCTTACCCTTGTTATCAGACAAGGACAAGATTCTCTGAACAATTGGCAAAAAAATATAACAGTATATTTGCAGCATTGATAATTAGAAGCCATCACAAATGGCGTGAGAATTTCTAGCCTACGTTATTAAGGCCAATTTTGTAGTTTCTCACTTGTCCAGGTATAAAAATGTTTGAAGCGGAATAATTATATAACTTTTCTTTTTTTCCTCCTGTTAATTTGTTTAAATGAAACCTTCAGCAGCTTTTACTCAGTGTCAAGTTTCTATACATTTTATTTATAAAAATATGATCTTCAAAAATTTAAATGCAAGGCCAATTTTTATCATGTCTTTTTTTAATTCTTGTTCTTTTATTGGTCTTTCACCTTAATAGTGTTGTTTTTTGTTTTGTTTTTTTGAGGGGGGATGATTAAGAAAAACAAATGTATTTACATATATATAGTAACTCCTAATTGATATAACAATAGTTAATAAAAATGAACATGCTACTGCCCCTGTTTAAATGATTGGATTTCTCTGTATCCTTGGAAACAAAAAAATTATGAATGTATATGCTTTTAAAACTCAGTAAATTTAAAAATAAGTTATTCCAAAATTCGCTTGAAGATGAAACAGAACTAATCCTTTTAATTATATGATTAAATTTAAAATTTTTAGCTTCTGGTTTTTAAACATGGGAATTCCGGTGTAGCAAAGGAACCATATTTTTAAATCAGTTAATTTATAATATTTATGCTCTGTAAATTTACATTGAGCACTGTTTTGTAAAAATATCAATAAGAACACCGGATTATATATCTTACTGTACTTTCTTTTTTTACTATTATATATATATATATATATATATATATATAGGCAGTATATCTTCACTCAAATATGTTTCATTGAATAATATGGACACATTGTCTATTTCTTTTCATACTGATCACTTCCAGTTCTCAAATCAGTTTCTTGATGTTAAGATGAAATTTATCAAGGAGGGCATCATACGCAAATACTTTCAATCTCCTCCAAGATCATCCTTAGGGGTAAACTACAAAGGCAAACATATTGTAACTGTGAGTTTGTCTTTGTAATTTACTCCTTAAGATGATCTTAGTGGATATTGAAGTCAACACCCAGTGGTGACAGTCTGTTTCATGCTAAACACAATCATCAGGCCATATATATCATTAAGCTTAATTATTATTTATTAAAGTATTGTTGCTAATATACAACTCTGGCTGATGGAAAAGAGTGCAGATAGGTCGAGGATTCTTTCCTGCTTTTTTTTTTTTTTTTTAATATCCTTGGAGAAATGACTGTAAGTAACAGCTAATAGATATTGATTGCTCTCCTTTGGGAAGATTTTTCTTGTCGTTTTCTGCTTAATAAATTTTAAAATAAATAAATGGACTGGAAATAGCTTTATTCACAAAGTTGCATCATTTTTTTTTTTTTTTTAAAGCTGTATTGTGTTAACAATAAAAACTGCTCCAATGTGCTATTTTTGCTGTGTTACCCCAACAGATTATTGTTACTTTTATTTATTTGAAAGTCACATTTTGGATTTTCTTTTTCAGCCAATGGCCACACCACTGATGACTCCAATGTTAACACCTTCCTACCCAGGCCAGACACTGCAAGCAACACCTGCGCATTCATTAGCCACACCTTCTTATCAGCCAACACCCAGGTCTACTATTTGGCCTGGTGCTACTCCCAGTCGCACTCCACAGAGAACCCAGCCCCGCCCTACAACAAGCAATACAGATTGGGCCAAAGCAGCTGAAATGTGGGCAAAGAGGAAACAGAGTGGAGCATCCACCCCTAAACCAGGAACTCCTCGTCACAGTAGCAGCAGTAGTCCGGCAGTCCGATCGATGCCTAACTCTACTGAGGGTGCTGGTGATGCCACACCTCTTATAGATGAGCGCTGAACATATTCAGCTCCCTCTCCATCCTTGCTCCCCCCCCCCTTTTCTCTCGTCTTTTTTTTTTTTTTTTTTTTTTCCCCCCTCCATTTTGACCCCATTTTCTGCACCAGAATGTGTGTACATGAAAATGAACAAAATTATAAAATGACATGACCAGCCTACGGGCAAATGTGTTCTTGACCAGTGGTAGCCAGCTGGGCAGGCTGCTTCCTGGTATGACTTGTTGAAATCAAGGCCAAAATCCTTGGCTGCTTTTATTCCCACTTCTCTTTTGGTCACTTTGATTTCTTTAAAAGGATCTCTGCTCAGTTTGGGGTTTTTTCTCTCTGTGGACAAAAAAAAAATATACAAGCACAAAATAACTATATTTTTATCTGATATCATATTCTAAAATGCTCAATTTAAAAAAAAACCTTCTTTACTATTTTTGCTGTTTTATCAAATGTAAGTTTTGATAAAAAAAAAAAAAAGAAACATCTGCAGTTCATGATGGGATGAAGAGCCAAAGAAAACAAAAACTTCCCCTCGCATTTCTTTTCCTGTCACTCTCTTTAAGCACAGCATATGACAGCATCCAAAAATACACTATTCCTGTCTGAGTAAAGGTAAACCTTAACAGAAAGAAGGAAATCTTTATTTGCTCTTCTCTTATTTTCTATTTCTTAAAATCTTTGAAAAATTTAGAAATATTAATGAAGGTTAATGAATAACATAGCCAGAATTATAAAGCCAAATAAACAAAGCAATAATATTCTTCTCCCCTCCATACACCCCACCTCTCTTGATACAAATAACAGGTCAAATATTACCAAACAAATAACCTGAAAGAACTCTTCACCAAGGTCAATCCAGATAACATTTTTAAATTCTTATAAGAGACACACAAATGTGAAGAAAAATGTGGAAAAAAACAAAAAAAAATTTGTACAAAAATTAAATACAATTTTTGACACGATTAAGGTTAAAAAAAAAAACAACTTAATTTCACTACAAAATAATAATAGACAAATATAAAATCCGAATAATAACTTTGGCATTAGATGTTTCACTGGGAGTTAATGTTATTAAACAAAACAAATAACGGGTAAAAATAATTTTTATGTTTTTGCCTTTTTGATAAAACATTAAAGAAACTCAGTCATTTGTTTGGTGTTTCTCTCAACACCCAACATTTTGCTTTTTTCCATTTCCCCAAATACTCAAGCAGATAAACCTGCACAAAGCTGAACTAGAAATAATTATGGCAACTTAATACTATTCACTGATTTTTATTAATCTAAAATGAATTTTAAACTAATCTTCGTCTGGTTGTATAGAGAAAAAAAAGAAAACTTGTCCCTTTTGACATATTTAAAAAAAAAAAATAATAAAAACAAAACTCTAATTTGATAAGTTTTTATTTTTAAAGAACTTACATTTTAGGCAAAATATATTTTTTAACTCCTAGGAAAATTTTATGTAAAGCTGCATATTTCTGTTTGTAGTTTTCAGCCATAAAGGAGCCAGAATAAACATTTCTGGAATAAAGACCAATTTTTAGATTGATTTTGATTTTATATTTGGTAGGCAAACATTCCAGAATTAGGTCTTATCCCCACTACCCAAAAAATTTTGTTATTTAAAGGACTTCTTTTTTTTTTTTTTTTTCCTTTTCCTTTTCCAGTGAAATAAATGGAATCTGTTTTTGTGAAACAGAAATGATTTAAAATTTTTTTTTTTTTTTAATAAGGACACATTTTGTTTACCTCTGCACTTCAATTCTGTTCTCTTAAATAAATCAGTGGCCAAACATTGGACAAGAGAACTGGGGCCAGCCCCAGGGTTGGTCCTATCAGTCTCAGCAGCGTATGAGTCCTGGCTTCTTTTTTTTTTTCTTTTTTTTTTTTAAGCAAGATTTTAAATGATTTTCAAGGCAGACAAGCAGACTGACCCTCCCTCCCATTTAGAAGATTGTCCCATGCCACTTTCCTTTCTTTGGCTTTTGACTAAGCTTAGTAAATATCAAGATGACTTTCAGACATTTTGATTCAAAAACTGCTCTTTTGTATTAAATAGAATAATTTTTTTCTTTAGCAAAATTTGTGCATTTTGTAAAAAGCAGCTCAGGATTTTCAACTGGCCCAGAATTTTTTTTTTTTTTTTTCTGTTGGGGGGGGGGGTGCATGTGACATTTTGTAAACAGCTAAAGATAAAAGAATTTTTGTCAAATCTTGGGAATAAATGTTATTTCACATATTTATATCTTTTTTTGATTTGTTTTAATAACATTTCCATGTCATCAGAAATATGAAATTACTTTCAAAATGCAGACAAAAATCTGATTTATTTATTTATTTAGCATTTCAAGATTTGTGGGAATTTAGATCAAAAGTCTATGAAGTAAATACTTTATCTGCAAGGCATCAGAAAACTTCATTCTACTATTTTGCAACCTCTGATGACATTCACTACTATTTTGCAACCTCTGATGACATTCACTACTATTTTGCAACCTCTGATGACATTCACTACTATTTTGCAACCTAATGACAATCAGTTAAAATTTTTTTTTTCTGCCCATATAAGGAATATAACTAAAAAAACAGTCACAGTTGAAATTTGTTTTCTGTGTGATTTTGATAAAAAAATCTTGCTAAGTGATTTTATTGCAATGAAAATGAAAAAAAAACAAGTGAAAATAGAACAAGAAAAAAAATACCTATTTTTACTGATTCAAAAGCAGTGAGTTTGGACCTGTTACCCTTCTCAAACCAAAACCTACACACTCTCACTCTTTCCTTCATTCTCTTTCTCTCTCCATTTTGACTGCTGCACAACTGCAATGCCTATTTTTTGTTTTTTTATTCCTCTCCCAATCTACCCATAATGCATCACATTTCCTTTCCATAATAAATTTCCCGACCCCCTGTAATTCTCTGGTCCTCACTTTCTTCCTTTTGTTTTCTCCGGAATAGGTCAACAGTGGAAGAGAAGGTAAGATAAAGTCATTTCTTCTTTTTTTTTCTTCTCTTCTTTCTTCTCTTCATATCTTTGCTCACATGCCACTCTGCTTAACCATATCAAAATGCTGTGATTCTTCCAATTCCTCAACAATTTCTTCATTCTATCAGTGGTCTTACAAATCACCATTTAAATTGTTTACCAGGTTTGTATGAGTGTTAACACCTGAAAATATAGACAACTATTTTGTTTAAGGCAAAAAAATTAAATTACTTTATTTTCAATGAAACCAAAGTAGTTGCAAGATCTGTCAATATGTGATGTCAGCTTGGTAAAATAATTCCTCCAGTTATACCAGGTGAAAGCACAATCTTCTTAGTTCACACCTGTCTGCCCGGCCCCTATAACCCACCGAAATCACTTTTTCCATGCTAGCTTTGATCGCAACAGAAGCCTCTTACTGCTTATAATAATTGCAGACAAGTCCTTAATGAGGCATGGCGTCCTAATTTATATGCCTCCTCCAAAGCTACTCTTTCAATCGGCTTAGAGGACCTTTTTTGCCTTTCATCAGCATGGCTGATGCTAACCTTCAGGAGAGTGACCCCTTGCACCTTCTTGGGCTAAAGTTTTCCACTGACATGAAGTGAAATGATTATATTGAATCAATTGCTGAGCCTGCTGCCAGCAATTGATTCAGTTGTTCACTGTGTTCTGCTAGATAATTTTTCTCCACAGATTCTATCTTACAATCTTATAAGTCGACCATTCATCCATGTATTGAACATTGCTGTCATATTTGGTCTGATGATTCTGCTATGTATTTAGAGTTTCTTGATAAAATCGAAAGAAGAATCTGCAATGTTATTGGTCCTGGCCTGGCATCTTGGCATCAGTCACTTTCCTACCACCATAACGTAGTTTCCTTGTGCCTTTTCTATAAAGATTTTCATGATATTGAATAACCCTTGTATTTAGAGTTTCTTGATAAAATCGAAAAAAGAATCTGCAATGTTATTGGTCCTGGCCTGGCATCTTGGCATCAGTCACTTTTCTAATACCATAAATCTAAGTATATGAACAAATATCAGAATTTATTTTAAAATTCCTTTTTGGTTGGACTGAGAGCTTTTTAGCAAACTCATTAGATTAAATAAATAGATTTTCAAAAAATATTGTTACAAATAGTCAAGACTAATGCTTTCAAAACAAAACTGCTCTATTTTAATCATCTTAATGAACCTTTTTTTGCCTCCATCAGTATGGCTGATGCTAACCTCCAGGAAAGAAGTGGAAAGATTATATTGAATCGATTGCTTGGTCTGCTGCTAGGAAAGTTAGTTCATGGTGTCGTACTAATTCACCAGAATCTATCTTGCACCTTTAGAAATGTACCATTTGACATGTATTGGATATTGTTGCTACATATGATCGGGTGTTTCTGATATGTATCTTGAGATTACTGACAAAATTCAAAGAAGAATCTGTAATATAATCAGTGTTGACCTGTCATCTCGGCTTCAGTCACGCCCCTCCCCCCTTGCTGTAATGTAGCTTTGCTTTTATTATCTTCATGGATTTATTCTAATGAGCCTTCTTCTTTGGTATTGTGATTTCATGAATTTAAGTGCAGTACTAGATTGGCAGATAGGTCTCATCATTTTATTGTTCATATTTGCTAAATGTAACTCTCTCAATTTTCTCACCTGTGGAACTTTCTTCTGGTTTCTTTCTTTCCTGTCAACTACGATCTTTAAAAATTTATATACACCAATCGTCATTTTGTCACCTTGAATTGTTTTTTAAATGTGCTTTCTCCTCACCCCCCCTTTTTTTTTCACTCTCAGTAACCTCTTGCATTTTAGTGGCTTTATCTCCTTACTTGGATTGAAATGATTTAGAAAACTTCCAAATGAAAAAGATTTTTGAAAAATATGGTTGTTCCGAATAATGGATCTAGTTTTGTTGGGATCCATTTTTGACAAAGGTGCCCCTCGATTGACATGGAGATGCACTTGGTGCAAAGATAATGAAGCTGGATTCAAATTCTGGCTCTGAGGATGTTCATGTTAACGTTACACTAACACCCTGGGCGGGGGAGCATAAATCCATCTCTTCTCACTTTAGCTAAAGGTTAACTAGTACAGCTCTTTATTGTGACGCCATTTTAGATGAAATTGTGACAACATTCTCTGATCGTTCATCACTCACTACACCTGTGGTGACATCCAATATTGAGTGTATTTGCAAATACACCAAACTTGCTCTGTGCACGGGTTTGTCTTCTCGGTTGTGATTGCTTTCAACAAATAAAATGAAAACAATTGTTTTTCAAGACTCTGGTTGGGAAGTAGCAACAAATACGATTTCTCACTTAAACGCGTACCCTTCCTTCAACTTCGAGACGTGGGCTGCTATCTTACTAACTTCGCTAGGCTCAGCGACTCTTGATCCCTCACTGCCGATCCTTCTGCCACTGGGCTGCTTCAACTCCTCTGGTCACCTACGTACTTCTCTCATAGCTGGACCCACTTTTCCCTCACTTTCTGCTTCACTCCGCTTATATAGATAATCCTAGGGTCCTACCTTCTCCATCCACTTGTCTTCTGGAAGATTTGGGACCACCCCAAAGCCACATAGGTGGTCAAATCTTCAAAGGACATATTTTTATGACTATCTAAAATCATTTATAAAATTTTTGTATTTCCCAATTCAAAGGCAAACTGGAGACATGAATCCTAAAACACTAACCCCTAAGTTCACTCAAGATGGACTGGAAATACAATTCCTATGAAACTCCAATAGCCGAGTGGACTTAAATTCCTTCCTTTTATCTTCTAAAGATGTGTGAGAAATCAGATTGTTTCATTAGTCTTTCTAGAGCAACTAACCTAAGCCTAAAATGGATGTTGTCAGACTGACATACCTGTTATGGTGAATGTAGTATGATTAAAATGTGTTAGATTAATTAATTAAAAAAAAAATATTCAAGTTGACATATAGATATAGCAGCCATTCTCTTGTTATATGCATAAGTGAAAACCATTTAATTTCTCTTATTATTATGGTGTGACAGGACTCAGGGAGAGTTGGATTCATGCCTTTCTTAATAGCATTTACCTCACAGTTCCTGCCAATATATTTGGATAAAAATAAGTCAACAAAAGTCAGATTTGAATCAAATATTTTGATTATCAACATCTTTTTTATTCAATTGAAATTTTAAATGAGTCAAAATAGTGTGGAAGACATGTAAATACAAAAAGAAGTGTGTGGTGGGGGTGTACAAACCGGAGGAGGTTTGAAATAACCTGGGCTAGGGATTCCCCCACCACTAAATGCAAACAATAAACAAAAATAATTTACTTATTTCCATCAAAATGTCAAGTGCAATGATGGATGAATATCAAGAACTGTCTTTGTTTAAAAGTTTGGGTTTTTTTTTTCTTTTTTTGTGGTTTTTACAACAATTAAAAATTCGTTCACTTAACAGACAGATTGGCATGACAATAGATTCTTAAAATAATTGATTTGAAAAAACGAAAGACAAATTGTTTTAGAAGAGCAAATGAACAAGTTGGCAAGAAATAAAAACTAAAATCTTTTAATATCATTCAAAAATTTCAAAAAGAAAGTAAAGTGGCAAAGTTGGAAGAATAACCAAAGACGGTGATTAAGAAATGGCGGCATGACTCTTCATTGCAATGAATGTTACAACAGCAAGTGGTTAATCACAGAATCCATGGTTTCTATAGAGCTTTTGGTCTCAGCCAATTTTGGCATAGGGACAGTTTAATAGCGCACCCAATGAGAAATACTCTCCCTAACATCATTCTAGGTGTGTATGAAGCACGTAATCACACATGAAGGGGTGCTGAAAAGTTATTGCCCTGACCCAATTCACATTACAGCAGCCAAACGTTTTTTACTTAGACAATTAACACTGTTCAAACTTTATTGTCATATTCACATTTCAGCCATTGTATGCTCTCTTCAGGTGATATATGTTGTAATTTTCAACTGAACCCTTTATTACATCCATTGGGGTAGATTGGTCTAGTTCCACATGCCATGCCTTTTCTGGATATCTCAGTTTCAGTTATTTCCCTCTAGTAAATAAAGAGTTCAATTTGAAATTCCAACATATATCACCTGAAGAAGGCCGGAGCAAACATTGCTGAAACGTTGTGAATATGACAGTGAAGATAAGGACAACAGTCCAAACAATGTAAATAGTTACAATAACTCAAATGTCATATATATTTCAGTGATTTCAAACTCACAAGACATTCTTCTCTTGTTACCTAGTAGATAAATTGAAATTTAGTAAATATATTTGAATATCTGAGATGAGGAATTATTATTAGACAGACTCTTTCATCTTTGTTGTTATAGTCACAATGTTTCAGTTACTGTACTCCAGGTATCTTATATTTGGTAACCACAGGTTAGCCTTTAAGAAAGAAAAGATGTTTAAGAAATGAAGACAATCTTTGCACCTGGATTAAATAAACTTTTACTAATTATGAGAGACGTCTGAAGATTAGGGAGACTAACAAAACCAAAATGTGACTAATAACTAAGATGAGGACACTAGTTTGAGAAAATCAGCAAATATGAATGAAAACTCGAGATGGCCTTTTAGCAGACTAAACTGAGTAAAGTACCTTAGTTATAAGGGACTTCTGGTAAAAATCAAACCTATTGAATACAACAGCAGTATTTTAAATTTAACACTCAATATATTACAATATGTTGGTTATGAAGTGAATGTTTTTCTATCAGTTTATATGCCGGATGTTGGAATAAAAGTCCATGTTTTTTTAATAGTTTTGGTTCTAGTCTGAAAGTTAATTCAACAAATTTCATAATAAAAAATAAATATGCAAAACTGGATCAATAAGTCTAACTTGAGACTTAGCCGTTTAGATGTGTGCCAAAGAAGCCTCGATTTTAAGAGTATTGACGAGGAAAGAAATTGTGCTCAAAAATATTTAAAACAATTTTTTTTTTTTAATCCTTTGACTATAGACTTATTGATTTACTTATCTAAATGTTAGATAAAGTTTAGCAAAACATTCAATATTTAAGTTTAAATGTTTTCTTTTCAGCATTTAAAATGTCCAGAAAATAATACAAGTTAAACAGTCAAAAGCTAGTGAAGTGTGTAGACATCTTTTTTTCTTGTTCTGTATAAACATCTAAATCTAACTCGATCATTTCAAATCTAAATTTAACTGATGCTTTTATTTGAAAGGATGTGTCTGTGTGGTGTATTTGGTTACTAGCGTGGAATTTAAGTGCAGAGTTCAAATTCTGCCCAAATATTTCCTTTATTCATTTCAATTTAATGTTCTTGAAAAAGGCCTGAATCTGTCTTCATCCAGCTATGGGTTAAATAATCAGACTGCACTCTCTTATTTGAAGTGGGTGGGCAACCAACCAACCAGAAGGAAAACTGAATTCTAACCCATTGCTATTACATAGGCAGTATACGTAGCCCAACAACCCTAATGAGTTACAGGACTAATGATTCAGTGTTCAAATGGTCTCAACAAGGGGAAACGAATAAGTTAGAATCCTCAGCTGATAAATTGGAGACAGGCAGAATTTTTTTCCCCTTGGAAAGGATTCTATCACAATTATATTTATTAACTATATTTCTTCTTTTTTCCTTTTTAATGAAAATGTTTAGCCTTCAGGCAAGAAAGAAAACTACTATTAAGAAAATATACATCCATTTTAAAGAGAATATCCTATAGTCAAGCTCACTTAATAGATAATTTGGTGTTATCATGGTAGCCAGAATAAAAATATTTAAGCAGACCTCGTAATTTTGACAAGAGCAAAATATTGTAAAATATTGAATTTACATAAAATCTCTTATTTCCTGACAATTTAATTTCTGTCTGAAAGTTATTCAGAATAGTATCTTTATCCATGTTTGTATTATCGGGATCTTCAGCCTTCTTTAATTTGCTCTAGGCATCGGTTAGACTTGACATTTTCTGTAATTTATCTTAGACAGACTCTGGAATTTTTATTCTTGGCAAGACTCTAACCCAATGAATGAAGAAGGTCAAACGAGTGTAGCCACCAAAACATCTGAAGGAGTCATGAAATAATGATTAAATCTCATCTCATAATTTCAGAAAATTTTGAAGAATAAAAACTTGCGTCAGTTGAACATAATTATAAAAAAAAAATGAAAATTGAAATTTATTTCCCCCCCCCTATATACTGAATTGGTAAACCAACATCAAATACATAGAGAGAAAAATGTCCGTAACTGCACCAAGTTTGACTTGTATTCCTGACTACAAGAAACCAATCTACTATAAGTTAGAATTACTTTTTGGTTGAACTTTGTACATTTTGAACCTGATTCATCTGGCAAGCTCAAGGTCAAACTGTTGACAGAATAGATTTTCTGAATCAAATTTTTTATTTTGCCCCTTCAAAAAAAGAAAAAAAGAAGTTTTATGGATGCTAATACAACTTACACAGGCATAAACCTAGCTATATTTTATTTTCTTGTACAAAGGTAAATCTTATGTTAATCAGGTGAAAAATATTTTATCTATCAAGATTTTTTCCTTTTCCTTTTTTTTTCCTTTTAAATACTATAAAAATTTTGATAATAAAATTTACTTTTATAAAAGTCGGGTATTTTTTCTCAGATGTCAATTTCATACCAAAATCTGGTTTCTAGCAAAACCATTAAAACTGTGGAACTCATGAATTCTGGATTAAGGAATACAAACAAGGATTTAATAAATACATAAAAATCAGTGAATCAAAATTCTTTCTCAAAGAAAAAAAATGCACCCTAATCAGATTTGAAATCATCATGTCTTGACGTTTCAATTTGATTAGATGCTTGAATAACTGTATTTTCTTTATTGATTCAAATCACTTGACAGTTGATTAGATTTAATAAAACATCAAAATATATTTAAAAAAGAAAGGTGGTCACAAAATTATTATTTATACATGAATAAAAAATGCTGAAAATAATACCATAAGTTATAAATTTATACCAATATAATAAAAATTAGAAATAGATACATTTGTATTTAAATTGACCCTGTCAAAATTGACAATGGATATAACTTATTTCTGCTGCTATTAACTGGGATGGTAAAAATAGTTATATAAGATAGTATTTTTTTTTTTTTTTTCTCTTTTTTTATTTCAAAAACTCACACCCTCACTTTTTTATTTCTGTCAACCAGTTTGGCATGCCAGTAACAATGCCTAAGTTAGGATGAATGTCAGTGGGACAGAATATAGGAAAAAATGCATTCCTGCCTTCTCCAAAGACATTAATGCCAAATGAATGTGAGCAACCTGAACAGGAATTTGAAGTTTGGTTCATCAATTCTGTTTTTGTGCTGATTGACCATTGTGCCACATCATACCATCACATTTGCATTTCATATATACCAGGTAACAAGTAAACGATAATTTGGCCTGGTGTATTTAGAAAAAAAAAATAATTCATCCATATTTATATATTCATCTTTTTAAACAATTTTAACAATATTTTGATTTATAATCATAATTTAAACATTTATAATCATGTTTATTTTATTCTAGGGTCATCAGGGTGTTTAGATGTCACCCTAGCACCGGTAATCTGACCATTAGGGTGGAAGATTCCAGGTAATTTGGGAAGATGCTTTTTAAGTGTGCTTTATCTGGCATGGGATCTAACAATTTATTATAAGCTTGTTTCAGATGAAAATGGCTGCTTATGAACTGGAAAATAAAATATATTTTGAAACCTAATACTCTTTTCTTTGCTCCATTTTATTTTGTGAACCTTTCTTAATTGGAAATATCCTCTTTTAGAAAAATCATTGAAAATCAAAATAATCTCTTTGAATTTTCTTATTTTTTCTCGTTTTGATAAAAGTTTAAAATCTTTGGTCAGTTAGGAAATTGAGTAGAGAGGAAGGCTCTGAAATTTTAAATTCAAACTTGCCTTCATCACAGAAATTCTGAAGACATGAAGTTTATACCTGTAAACAAACTTGATGCCTCACAAGTCACTATAATGAAACTAATAACTTCACATAGTATACCAGGAAATGTATAATCTTGGAAAATAAAGGAAATAAGATTCAGTTCTTTGATAACAGTCTGGGATCAAAGAATATGAAGAGTACTTTTAACTGTCATATCCTAAATTATTTAGAAGTCATAGGCACTAGCATGAATGATTTAGTATGGCAGCACGATATTCTTCTAGATAATGGAAAGAATCAAAAACCAAATGTATTTTTAGAATCATTCTGTATTCCAATCTATCATTTTCATGCAGATAAATTGATTTGTACCTGTTACCAGATTTAATGCAAAATATTTTGAGGTTTTAATTCAAGATTCACTAATCAGAGGCTATCATTCTGGCTTTCAAAGAATTTCTAACCTCTAAATCTAGAAGCCTTAGGCATTTTATAAAGTAGAAATATTTTCAGGATAAATTTCTTTGAAGAGTTATTTCATCATATGGAGCAGATTTGAATTAAAAGATAAAACTTTACACTTAAATCATCCTCTTCATGATCAACCATTTCATATGAAACAACTTATATTATTAATTAATGCACATTCATTAATTAGTTATTAAATATACATAATTAGCACAATGAATTGTGTATGTGTAATGAAAAAGATTGTAAGATTTTTTTTTTTTTTTTGCATGTAATGATTAAATTATTTTTTTTTAAAAATCAAAAGTTAAAAGACATTTTAAATTTTAACATTTTCAGTCATGTAATGAATTGGACTCGTTTGGAGGGATTAAATATGATGACAGAATATCACATGAGACGAAAAAAATGTTACGCGGATAAAATTGTAAAAGACAGTTGCACCAAAAACATGGTCATAAAAAATAAAACTTAAGTAGACATTCCATTTTGCATACCATGAATGGTTTTCTGAATCAATGGATCATTTTCTAAAAGATTAAAAAAAAAAAAAAGTTATGATCCTGCCCTTCATTCAAAAGCTAAACAAGAAATTGCTTGCATCAGCCACTGTAAACGGAAGTCAATATTCATAGAAATAGATTTAATGTGGAATAAATATACATTGATCGTGGGGGAAATTCATTTTTTAGGCTCAATTTTACAAATATTAACTAAATTTACTATTTTCTGTATTTGTAAAGACAAAATTGCTAAAAAAAAAAAAAAAAAAAAAAAAACTCTTAGAAATCCTATTTCCCCACAGATATGTAAATTTTTCATCAAATCTGTAGAAATGGTTTCTTACACATTTTCTGATAATTTTAGAATTTTAAAAAAATACTATTTAATATGAAAAAAAATGATTGATTTTCATTTTGTCTATAAAACAGTTTTCAGGGCATTTAACAATCTGCTTAATTACATACATTCTTTTTTCTTTATTTATTTAGTTTTTAAAAAGAATCGTAATTTTTATCTGACTGTCTTCTAAAATTTTACCAAAATATTGTGGGGGGGAAAAATGACATACAATGGAGAAATTTGTTTCCAAATCAGAAAAGTTAAAAAAAGATGTGCAATAATTGTAGCCAGGTTTATTTTCTGATGAATGTGCAACAGTATGACAAACTAAATTTCTTTTCTAATTTAGAGAACAAAAATTGTATTTTTCCAATGACAAGGTTCTATTTTAATTTTGATATGTATCAGTATATATTTTTTTGTTTTGTTTTTTTTGTGGTATAAATGTGATGAAAAATACAAGATCCACTTTTCAGAAATATAAAATGAAATGTAGTCCAAAGGAATAAATACAATCACATGGTGTGAAGTTAGAACTCTTGAATTTGTCAACAATCATATTCATTATAGTCTATCAACGTATGCATATACTTTCATATATATATATATATATATATATATATATATATACACATATATATAAAATATGTATGTATTCCTTTATATATTAATCTTCATAAACAAATGGCACAGTCCTAATACCAATTTCTCAACCAAGTGTGAAAATAATATTTATATTGTTATTCAATTATAAATTAAATCACAATAAAATAAAAGTGGCAAAAAGCCACATTCACACAAATTTAAAAAAAAAATCAGCAGTATATTTGCTTTTTTTAAAAAAAAAAAAAAAAACTTTTAATGCACATTTAAAAAGATTTTTTTTTTATATAGATTTAAAAATGATTTTTCCTGAGTATATATTTTTGTCAAAAAATCTGGGGAAAAGATCTATTTCAAAAATGCTGGGGAGAGATTTTTCTGATGTCAGCAACAATTACAAAAATTTCAAGTGAAAAATTGATTTTTAATTTAAAAATTACCCAAAAGGAAAAGTGCATGTAATTAAGTTAGCATTTTTACTCAAGAGACAAAAATGATTTTCATGTCTTATTTGAAAAAAAAATTGAAGAGAAAAGATTTTCATATTTCATGTCTTTTTTTTTTAAAAAAAAAGAAAAAAAAAAAGATGAAGAGAAAATAGACACCAAGAAACAGTTTTATGATTAAACTAATTTTTTTTTTACATCTGTCATCTTAGATATCCTATTTTTTTTTATAGTTTTCAAACTACACCCTTTGTTGTTTTTCATATAACTTTTCAGCTGAGATATATTTCTGAGCCTTTAAACAGGGGTACATATTGCATCAAGTGAATTTTGACCTTCCATCTTGTTTAAGAAGTCTTTAAATGATCTTTGTCATAACTCAGTAGCCCCGTGACCTTAAATTTTGGTATTTTTGTTGAGGAAATAAACAAGAGAACAAAAAAAAAATATACTAAATATATACTAAAGACTAGCACTAGAGACACCCATGATGGAAGGCTGAAGAATATATCAGTCAAAACTTTGTTAAAAGATGAAAATAATCAATATGGAATAATGAAAATTTTCATTTCAGAAATTCTACCGTTTACAAAAAATTGTTTATTGTTAATTTAATTTTGGACATTTACACAAAAAAAAATTATTAAAAGAAAAAGTAATATTTTTGTTTTTAAATTATTTTCCTCAAACAAAATACATTAAAGTTCTTGTATTTTATTTTTAAAATATTGAATCTTAAAAATGGTTTAGTAATCAACAATTGATTAGATAATAATAATCAATAAATCATTTCGCCAACAAATGACATCACATTCTAATTTCAGGTTGATTTATATTTTTAATAATTTATATAAGGAAATGAAATCGTTTTAAATGAGTCAATCTGGGATGAAAATTACTTTAATGTCTCGATATTAATGAAATGATGAAAAAAGATTTTTTTTTTAAATATAAATTTTTTTTTTGAATCGCGACTGGTCCTAAAAATACAACATTCATGAGAAATTGCCCCCCGAGGGGATCGAACATCTACCTTGGATTTCGTTGCTCTGACATTAAAATAAAATAAATTTTAAAAAATTTAAAGATATAGAGACTTTTTTTAAAATAGGTTTTAAAAAAATTAAACATCAAATAAAATCGTTAAGGATTGTATTTGATAAATAAATAAATTACGTAAAGGATTTTCTTCGAAGATAAATTAAAAAAAAAAAATGTTAATTTCTTTAAGAAGTGAATTAATTTTCATTTCAGAATTTTAAAGAAAAATAATTCAATTAATTATTTAACTATTTTTAAAAATAGATAAGTGAAATAAAAATAAAATTATTTTTAACTTGTGTTTATTTATTAATCCTGAATTCAATTAAGAATATTAAAATTATTAAAAGATATAAATTATTAATTTATGTAAAAATGCAGCAAGTTCCCGTTTTATGGCGATGTAAAAGCAAGTGGAGTGGAAAATGTTAAAAATAATACAAAAATGTAAATGAGGTATTTTATTCTTCCCAGCAATTATAAATAAAATTTTTAAATTAATGTCACCTGCCTTTTTGCCATATTTTTTTTTATAATGAATAAAAAGTAAAACGTTAGAATTTATAAACAACATCAAGAAAAGCGGCCATTCTCTCATGACATTCATTTGTTTTATTTTTTAAGGATAATTTTTTTTTTAAATTAAATTAAAAATTCTATTGACTGAAAAAAATTATTGCTATGAAGAAAATTCTCTTTTTATTAAAAAAAAATATTTTTATTTGTAAATATTTAAAAAAATTAGTTTTTGCAAATTATTATCCTTTCTTTCCTCTTTTTTAAAGACAATGTCGAGAGATTTGGTGCGCATGAAAAAACGTCGCATCATTAAATTTTCATTTTAAAGACTAAAAATAAAAATAAAAAGTAGCTTTTGTCATTAGATTTTAAAATTAAATTTAAGATAAAATTCTGAAATAAATAAAAAAAATCAGTAATTGTCGGCATTTAAATTTAACAAAATACACATCAAAGGCAAAATTTTAAAAGTTTTTAAAAAAATTCAAATAAGTTTTTTCGCAAGAACTGAAAAGTGAAAAACATTCACATAAATGACTAAAAAAAGACTTTCCTTTTTTTGTGGCAAAAATTAAGTTAAATAAAATACCGTTGTTATATTTTAGAGATTTTGTAATAATAATATAATAAATTCTCCTTTTCTCATTTTCATAAAATGAAACTTTCTTCCTAAAATATTTTTTACCATTTTTTTAAATTTCTTTTTTGAATTTTTTTTTTTCATTTTTTCACAAACGTCTATTTAAATTATTCACATTTTAATCTATTCATTCCTTTGGCCTCCTTTTTGTTGATGTTTTTCTTTTTACTTATCTTTTCTTTTTTTCTTATAATTCATTCAAATTCTTCATCTTTTTCCTCTTCCTCAAAGTCTTCTTCCTCTTCTTCTGGTAATTCAACATTATTATTCGCTGCTGTTTCTTCTTCCTCCTCCTCCTCCGTGGGGCCTTCATTGTCATCTTCTTCCTCATTATCGTCCAGGGCAATTTGTTTGGCAGCTGGAACCTCAACTTCATCATCATCAGATCCTGCCAACGGTTTCTGTCCTCTAAAAATGGCCATTTCTTGTTCATACCTGGCTTTGTCTTGAATTGCATTCGCCTCGTACATGGCTTTATCGGCAGTTGTTGCACTTCTCCAACGTCTCCCCAGTTCAGTCGCCACTTCAGACACCTTCAGATTCGGACTTACTTCAATAATTTTGGGTCTTTCCGATTTGCAAAAGAAGAAAAAAGCCGAAAGGGCCCTCTTCGGGGCATTCGGGTCCCTAGCTCTCTTCAATTTGCGCTTTTTCTCACCCGGGGGTGGAATATAACTGGCCATTTCGTTCTCATAACGAATCTTGTCTTGCTCCGACATTCGTTCAAATGGACGTTTTTCATTTGGAACCATGCTATTCCACTTGGCTGCACATGTCTTGGAAAATTCTTTAAAATCCAATTTGACGCCTGGATGTTGACGTTCATGTTCTTCTTTGCAAGTTTTCACGAAGAAAGCATACGAAGTGATCCTCCCACGGGGTTTGTTCTCAGCCCTCATCCTATACATGATTATTCTAATAATTTAGCGAATGACAGAACCGCTTCTTGGCTCAAGTCTTTTGTTTATTCATGAACATAGAAAAATAAACAAATAAATTAAAAAAATAAACCGAATCGTCGATCGCAGTTACCGCCCTTTGTAACTCTTCTTTCTTGAAAAGTACATTTCTTCTTCCGCCTTCCCTCAAGCAAGAAGCATGGTTTCCATACGCTACTTAAGATCATTTTGAAGATTATTATAAGGACGTAAGTATAATATCTTGCAGCTGAATTCGCATAAAAAAATTAACTGTTACTTTGTTTTTAAATCTAATACCAATCGAACAAATTAATTCCATTTAACTTATCCATAAGGTGACGTGCCCCTCTTAAGCGAAATGAATAACCTTGCTCCGCGATGCCTTTAAAAAAGGTTAAAAAAAAGTTTGTATGTTTTTCTCTAATTTACAATCACTATTTATTTTTTGTCACTGTGCAATGCACAATTAAACTAGACAGCAGTACCCAGTTACCCCAATACAAACATAGACAAAAATACTACATTGAAAAGTTTTAAAACTAATATACCTGTTTTGTTTTGTTTTTTTTTTTTTAAAAAAAAAAAGGTTTAGTTATCTTTGTATTAACTCGGATCGATATACACCTGATGACGACCGGAGGGTACAACGGCCGAAACTAGTTTAAATTCGAGAGACTGTCTCAAAATTCCTTAGTAGATGTTATTGTTAATTCTGAGTGACAAAATGTAGATGTTGTATTACAGTATTTGTCGTATTGTTTTTCTGTTTGTAGACTAACTTCCTCTTCTCTCACCGTCTTTATCGTACACTCCATATTTTTAGCTTTTGCAACCCACCTCTGCTGAACGCCGTGATTTTGCGTTATTTTTTTTGCCAGCTTAAAAACAATATATAGCTTCCCCCACAAGACTCTTTTTACGTACAGATGCCAATGAGGTAAATTTTTTCTTTTTTTAAACAACACGCCCCCCCCCCCGATCTCATGATCACATATCACGTTATATAATCATCCTTCCATCTGGGCGTGTGTTGCTCTCTTTGCAATCTTCGCAGTGTTTGGGGACGAGCCTCATGAGAACTTCTCCCATTGTCGCCATCATTTTCTAAATCCTCTTGAATCACTCTAAGGTCAAGAATATGCCTTGGCATACCATCCACCTCAACATTTTTGCGCGACTGTGCCCCGGTAACCGTTCCTCTTGTCCATTTTGTCATGCAGCGGGCTCAAGTTGGTTTGACCCAAACCTCCTCTCCAATCCGTATAGATTTAGGGCCGTCAGAGCGTGTTAAACATGATCCAACTCTAGGATGTCTCCATTGGTATGTGCAAACTGCTCTGTGCGGCACAGTGTCTTCACATTGGCCGGATTTAGGCGACATATTATACCAAAATACTGCTTCTGCAGGTGATATCCCTCCTCTCTCGGCAATGACTTTTATAGTTCGGTGGTTTCATTCTACGATACTATTTCCACTAGGCCTGTATGCTGCTCTATAATATTGCCTAGTGTTCCACTTATACAACATCTACTGAATCACTTCCGAACGGAACGCTGCCCCCATTGTCCATGAATACCTCTTCAACCGGTCCACGCTCAAAAACAAATTTCCTCCAGCTCCTTCACAATGCTGTCTGCCATTTTTGCTCGAATCTCCCTCCAAATGGTGAACTGGCCAGGGCCACAATCAACTATAGTCAAATACGTTTCACCTCTATAATGCGTCACATTGATAGATAATTTGGTCCAATTGGTGTCTACTTGGATCTCTCCTAATTCGTGAACATTTGGCAACAGGTCGATTTATTGACAATGATCGCAGCTTCTAACCACCTTCTGTACAGTATCTCTTCACACCTCCGAGTAGACTTTCCGTACCAGATATAGTGTTCTGTCCACTCCTACATGATGCAGTCCGTGCAACTCCTTGACTTCATCTTAGCCTGCACGGCACATTGCCGTAATAGCTTTCTCTACTTACAGCCAACTCTTTTTCACTCTGGTTAGAGCATCGGCCTTATTTCTGTCAGAGGTCACGAACGTTACACTCATTTTTAAGTTAAATTCGTCAATTATTTCCCTCAGAATCCCCAAACGTCGCATGATAATTAGCACTGCTGTTCCTTTTGTACGGATCCTTTTTTCGTCTGTTATCATAAGACTGATCCAACTGCGGATAGTAACCGAATCGGTTCGAATCTCGATCTCTTTTAGACCCCATTTCAATGCAAGGTTTACACCCTTTATTGTAGCATCCAACTCGGCAACGTTAATATGGTTGTAGTCACGTTTCTTTCTTAACCACGCCGCATCTTCGACTATCACACCATCGATCTCAATACATACACCAGTGGACATACTGCTTGCATCGCACCATACAACGCCCTTTTCCAATTTGGGAACATGCCATCTCCCTCGAACTGGATCGTGGTGTCGAACCTCTTCCCATACCACACTGGTTGTTTCACTATCCACTATGTCTTCCCAATCGATTTCTTCTGCTCTTCTCTTCAAATAACTGCGGGCGATTCTAAGCCATCCAGCTATTGGGTAGTGGCCCACCATTTTTCCGCAGGCAGAGAACAGTTCACGCCTGCTCATTTCCTCATGCACTACAGGCAGGTCATTCCCTCTCGCAAATACCAGATTTCCTGCCTTATCCGTATGAAGCCGAAGACCCAATGTTTCTCCTCCTCCTAATGATTCTGGTGGCTTTGCTGTTAAGCCAAAGTTGTTAAGATGATTTACAAGGTCTGCCAGTATCAATTAGGGTCTTAGCTCTCATGCCTTCTATCAGTGCTTATAACATATATATATATATATATATATATATATGTGCCGAAATAGCTTGTAGTTTAAATTCGAGAGACTGTCTTAAATTCCCTTTAATTCCAAGGAGGGCAGCGAACAACTGATTATTTTCAGGCTAACATCTATTAAAAAAAAAAAACTATATGTAATGTTTAAAATGAATTTAAAAAAATGAAAAATTTTTCTTGAAGCTTTTGTTTTAGTTTTAATTATTATTTTCAAGTTAATAGGTAAAATTTAATATTCCAAATAAGCAAAATACTAATTTAAATTGATAGGAAGGAGTTTTGTTTTTGTTTTTTTTTGCTAAAATTAGATTAGCGCCCTTTTTAGCCGTCTTTCATCGCAATGTAATTCATTTTATTAAAAAATCTAGAATTAAAATCTGCTTTTCTGAAACTTTATTTGAGGAATATTAGCTGATTTAAAGTACAATTAATCTGATTTGAAAGAAATATTATTTACTTTAAGTTTACTTGAAATTTACTTTAAAGTATCACAGAAATGCATTTTTTCAACACGAATAGGAATATTTTATTTTCCAAACACAGTTAGCACATTGTGACAAACTCTCTAGTTACATACAATAAAAAAATCCATACATTCAGTTAAAAAGTAAAAATAAAATCATCCTTGATAATGGCTAAAAAAAATAGCCAAAAGAACTCGGACATATAGAACATTTGGACAATTTCTACAGAATTTATGTCCAGGAAAGAAGAAAATTATAAGAACACAAGAAAAATTAAATAAAAAACTTAACCACAATACCTTGTCAGTTGTTTTTAATTAAAATTGTGAAAGAGGGATTGCTGCCCAAATACACAATTGTTAAATATATATATAATCCAACTATAAACATATGCTAAATTAAAACATTACATTACATTGCTATCTTTCTTTAAATCCATTCTTAAAGAATCTGACTTGTATCTATCTAATACAAAGAACACATTGTTAAAGAATCTGACTTGTATCTATCTAATGCAAAGAACACACAAAGGTCAAGATAAAACTCCACCCAAACAGACGCATGCACACAATTATAACTATCCATTACCATCTGATGCCTACTTAAGCAGACAAGAATCTTCACATGCACATCACGGTTTTGATACATGTGACACGTGTCTGACCCCTGAGAAGTGACCCAAACATAACTGAAAGTACCAGTGTTTCTGTCTTTTTGTCTGTTTTCCCTCAATCTCTGATGAAGATTTAATAAAAGTGAAACATGTTAGAGTGATAAACGTTTCCTATTTGTTCTTTTATTTTATCATCCTGTTGGATTTTGATCCATATTCGATCTGCATTTGATCCTTATGTATATATATATAATTTCTATGTATATTATATATGCACAGTATTTATTGGAAATCGCTCAATATCAGTGACAGACCTAACAATAGCGTGATAGTTTGAAACACAGGGTTACAAACTCATATCCATATGACTCATATATATATATATATATATATATATATATTGTGATGTCAACGAACACTCGTTGCCACTTTTGTAATGCTCGTTGTAGTAGAGACTTTGTAATTGCAGATACAACTATAGTAACACCATTGAACAATACTAGTGTCAGACGCCTTTGAATAACATTCGCACTAATAGCACTTGCTCGATAATACTCACTTGAAAAGTAACCACCGAATAGCAATCACTTAGATGCCACGCTAATTCCCATATGTATATTTCCTTTACCATCACGTGATCTACCTATTCAAAATGGGATCGCCTGTGTTTGCTCTCTGGTGATCTGTGTTCAAACTCCAGTGTTGTCAGCGATACTTTATTCCTATATAACAATATATATAATATATATATATATATATATATACAAATAAGAGAAAGAACAGATGGAGTAAAATTCGACTGTAGCATTTACTTTAAAAAAATGCTCAATACAAAGTAGAGCAAAATATTATTATTATATTTATTATAAGAGATTATAATAAAAACCTGTTGAAATCGTTACACAAAAGCTCTCATGTTTCAATACTTTGATGGTATTTCTTCAAGTGATGGTTGATTTACTTACCATTGCCTGAAGAAGTAAAATCATAGTATTGAAACATGAAAGCTTTTGTGTAGCAATTACAACATGTTTTTATTATAATCTTTTATAATAAAAATAATAAATATATATATGTATGTATGTATGTATGTATGTGTGTGTGTGATTTATTAAGTGTAGCTTGGATGTGGCACAAGGCCAATAATATAGATCATCCAGTGAGGATCAAACTCACTCATAATTGATCTATTAAGACAAGCTTGCACAATATCAAAATGCCCATATATGAACAGGTGTGCTAAAATGTTTTCAGATCAACCCTCTTCCTAACATCTAAACAAATATGCAAACTTTTTTTTTTAATTTCTTCATGGTCATGCCAAGAACTTTCTATCCTTATGTATAAAACAAGAACTATGGTAGCAGATTTTTTTTTCTCTGTTGCAGAATTTTCCCTCCTCTTCTTGAAACAAAAATGGCTGGTCCTTCCAGCAGCACTATTGACCAAAAATCATTATCACAGCAGCAAACTGTGCAAAACCAATTACTTCCAGCTTTAACCCCTTCAGGTATGGATTCTTTCCAAAGCATTATCGTTGAAGTTTTGAGGCGGAAGGAGAACAAGGAAATTCCATTTGTACCAATCGGATTCCATCAGTTTGCTCCAACAAGGGAAGAACTCCTCATCAAGCGGATGTTTGAAAGCTGTGCTTTTAAATCTGGAATGAGCTGTGTTTTAGGTAAGCAGCATTTATTAATCACCCAACTTGGAGAGCTGTAGGTCTAGTCCTGCTGAAGATTTCAAAAATCAGAAAGGCGTATAAATAATTTATCAATTGAGATTAATATTTTGAATAATCAAGAAAACTACATGTGTATGTCCCTATGATATAGACAGCAAAGTGTTATGGGATAATTAAAATTTAACCTTTAGCACTCTGCAGTATTCATTATTTACTTTTTATACTGCATTGTTTGTCAAGGTCCCTCTACTGCACTACTTAATTTCAGTTATTGTCATTTTCTGTTGCCATAGCAGGATATGGCAACACAACTGCAAAATTCAAACACACTACTATTCATTCATCTGAGTCATTTGCAGTGGCAGGATAAAATTTTTGCTTTGCAAGCAAAATCACCTCCAGTATGTTAAAGGTTAATATATATATATAAAAACTTTTTTAACCCTAGAAATAAGTATATTAAAATGTTACTAAAGTCAAAAATCTAAGTGACTCTGCTGAAAAGTTCTTGGCACTATCCACTTCAAAATATTTGACCAAATATCAGAATCTTAATCTCTTCTAAATAGCTATTTATTCATCAAGAAGATGGTGAAAAGTTCTCAGTCTGACTAAGCTGAGAATTTTTCAGACTCTTTTTTTTTTTTTTTCTATTAAGTTTCCAACATGAAATTCACTTATGCCACATAATTTTCCATTTGTATTGAAATGCCGTAAGCTTCTATAAATGATTTTGAAGAATTCTTTTTCTTCCTGATTTACTATAGTCAGAATCATTAGCAATATATTTCTTATCCTACATATGGCAGCTGTATTCAGTCAATATATGGCAGGTTCAAATAGACCATAACACATCCAGGATTATTACAGCTTTGTTTTTTTTATCTTTTCTGGTTACAATTTACTTTCACTACATTTGCAATGAAGAAAAACATTGACATATTTGTTGAACCCATTAATGCTAAAAATGAAACTAATTACAGAAGTTGTTTTTGTTGATATTTCAAGAAAATACTTTCTACAGTGTTGACTCCATGCAAAATTTAGTAGTGTATTTCCACTCTAAGAAAAAAAATTGTAATTCTGTCAATAATCTTAGAATTCTTTCATGTTTGTTTTTTGTTTAGAATTGAAGAGAGTCTAAGATAAATAATTCTTGTATTTTATTGATGACTAATTATTACCAGTGAAAGAAATGAACAGGTGTATTTGAATATGAGTTTGTTCTTTTAATTTTTTTTTTTGCTTTATTTTATTAATCCTTTGAGCCCTGCATTCCTGAACAATTTTAATCCTTCTACCTGAGCTCTTCAGTTAAAATTAGCAAATAATTGGTATGTAATGTTTCACGGTAGACATAAAAATAGTTACAAGTGTTTGCCCACTGTTCAACTGATAGCTGGACATTAAGTCATTTTTCTCTAATACTGTTCAACCGGTGGCTGGACATTACATCATTTTTCTCTACCCCTGGTAAAGTTGTGGTCAGGGCTCAAAGGGTTAAGAAAGAAAAAAACTCGTTTAAATATAACCATAAATTTTCTTTTATGATTATGAAGATTTTTCTGAAAAGATCAGTTTACTTTTTCAAGTGACCAACCATGATGTCTTGTCTCTTTGCATATGATGTGAATTGGTGATGTGAGTAGCAAGCTTAAGTAGATTACTGTGTGTGTGTGTCAAAAACTCTTAACTGCCTACCAATCCATGTATTATCTTTATTGCCCAATCAATGATGAGATTGATATAGAAGGATGTACTACCTCTTGTCTTTATATATATATAATATATATATATATATATAATATATATATATATGTGTGTGTATGTATATAATCATGTTTTAGTCCTTTCTCTTCTCCAATAATCATTTGGTGCATTTCTGTCTAGACAATCTGACACCTTCACATGGTGTTGTTATTCTGTGTGAGTGTTACCTCCCGAAAACAGCATGATTATAGTTTCTAACTGATGAGAAACGATGTCTTCTATGTATGTGGCTTAGTGTGTAAATCAGCTGGTGATCTCAAAAGATGGACAATTCAAGTGTCACATCTGCAAACAATCATGTAAGACTGAGGTAGGGTTGTCAGAAGAATGCCATATCTTCACTGGTCAATGCATGACAATGTCCACACATATGACTGCGCATTGTCATGCAGTAATGTCAATCATCACTGTTATAAAACTCACAGATCTTCCCTGTAAATACTCAAAAATGTCTCCTTGGGTTTTCTTCAAATCAATGTTTTTCTCTTTGTAGGCTTTGCACTTGGAGGTGCATTTGGTTTGTTTACAGCTGGAATTGATCCAATGTCAACAATGACAACAGAAACTCCTACAACAAAAATGGTTCTAAAAGAAATGAAAGTGCGGACACTTTCCTATGGGAAAAACTTTGCCTTAGTTGGTGCTATGTTTGCAGGAACTGAATGCACATTAGAAAGTGTAAGTTTTTTTTTTTTTAAATTGAAATCAACTTGAACATTGTGGTCTTTCATCTCACTGCATTTGATCGTCCATCCTTTCTCCAAGAATGGCTACAAAATACCTCCTCAGTTTTATATGCAATGTTTACCCAAACACTGGAGCCTACCAGTACAACATGTACGAGAACAATAGTTCAATATATTTATATGATGGGCATTTTCATGTTTCGAATTTTTTAAAACCTAAAAAAAAAGTACATAATTCCTTCAACAAATGGCAACTGTTTTTAGCAACATGAAATTTTAAAAATCTTTTTTATTCCAAGATCACATTCAGAAGTGTATACCTATGATAGTAACAAGTGAAATCAACACTGTAGCCAAAGAATTGAATGTTAAAGAGTTTGATAAATTTAAACTTGAAAGACGAGCAGTGACTCCTAAAATATGTACACTGTTTGGAGTTAGTGACTAGACTGCTCAAAAGTAGTTTAGGAGATTTTCAATCAGAAATGAGTCAAAAGCTGATTAATGAGATTTAATGATGACAAAGTGAGGACTTGTTGAATCTCTTGTGCTTTGGACATGTCATATACTTGAATTCAGGTTCAGTCTGGAGCCATGAAATGTCTGCATCTGCACCACTTCAGAAAAAAAGGCACCTTAAAGATATGGCTTCTCTATCAACTTGTGGAAAAGTAAAATGCACAAAAAACACAATCTGCTTTTTTAGTTATGAGTGGGTGCTGAATTTCTTGGCCTGAGTCACTTCCTAAACTCTGACTAAATTATTAAACATTACTTTTTTTTAATCCTTCTTGGTCAGGTTGAGAAATTTTCAACATCCCCTTGTATTTTGGCTTTTTTTTTTTTGACATTTTTTTGACATTTTTTAATGATTGATTTTTCCTGCCTTTTTGTATTTATTTAAAAACATTTTTTTTATTTATTTCAAATTTCACTTCTATATTTTTTATTTTATTTTTCTATTTTTGCCACTTTTTTTTCTTTTCTAATTTCCTATTCATATTTCTTAAATTTAATTTTTTTTTTACTTTACTGCTTGTGTTTTTGATAACTTCTTGATGCTATTTTTACAGCAATTTTTTTTAATCAATCAACATTTAAAAGCCTTAATAATACAACCTATCAAAATGCTAATTTTATTTTGAACTTTACATAATTTTATACACATGATAAAAAAAAATAGTACTTGCACTGTCAACAGTGCTTCTATCAATTTGCGTTTGCACGTCTCCCCCCCCCCCCGGAAAGGAGACTAGTTGAATCCGCCAGTTGCTGTGACCGTTATGCTATGAGAATTCTTAAATCTCACCTTTAGAACCATTCTTCCATTGCACACTCTTTCTCATTATTCAACTGATTAGGAACATTAATGAGAACGCCACTTCTATTTCTGTCTGTCTTTTGTGTCTCTTGATGCCAGATTTTGGTCTTCTTCAAGACGTGATCATTTCAACAGTGCTCAAGTCTGTGAGTGGGAAAGGAAAATCGTGACCGGCTTTACACGGTATATATGGAATCATGGCGGATTATTAGAGGATAAGATCAAATATGCTCTTCCAGAAAAACTTCTAGAGAACAAAATCTCTTACTCAACTGTTAACCAGTCTTTGATTAGTATTTCTTTCATTTTAATTTCATCTTTTTTGTGGCTCAGAATTGAAGAATAAGGTTTAATTCATGGCTTGTGTCTTTGATTAAAACTGTTTATCATTGGCAGCTGTCTATAGTCAGAATAAAAAGTAACTGAAATTAAGATGAAAGAAATATTTGCCAAAAATAATGGCTGACAATGCTTTATCAAATATATATTTCAAAATAATGTTAATACTACAAGTGTAATAAACGAAACAATAACATTGATAATGGTTGAGGGGGTGATAAAAAAAACATTTATTTCTGAAAAACTGTTTATAAAATAGAGACTAAATTAATCTGATTGAATAAAAATCTTTTCTTTTTCCTAAAAGAAGTTTGCTTCTTTTTTTTATCACCAGATCCGGGGCAAAACAGAATTGTTGAATGGAACTTTATCTGGAGCCATTGTTGGCGGTGTACTTGGCCTTCGAGGTGAGAAAAGCAGTGTTTCTCTAGGATTGCATTTTTAAACACAACTGTTTCACTGCATCTTTAACTTGTTTTTGATTTGAAATTAAGCAGATGAATTTAATAATGATTTTTTTTTATCCAGAAAATTCCTGTACTCACACGGGTAAGAAATTCTGAGTTGGTCCATTTCAGAGTCGGTCCGTTTCAGAGTCGCTTTTCTTCCTTCTGTGCATCACAATTAGTCAACTGGCCGTTTCAGCATTTTAAAATCTTTCAATAGAAAATTTAACCTTTTCTGTTTGTTTCTCTTTTACATGGTGGTTACTATTATTAGTTCTTTATGTGGTTTTTATTTATTTATTTATTTTTTTTTTTTTAAATCTGTTCAGTATGAATTTAAAGAATTAAAAAATTGTTTTACATTTTCTTATTATATTTTAGCCTGAATATTTTTCTTTTTAAATGTGAAACATTTACAATATAACGAATAAAATTAAGAAGTCAACAAAGAAAATGTTTCCTTAATTTTTTTTTTTTTTCAAAATGAGACCACTTAATGAATAAATGTAAAAATTACAGAGCTTTTTTTTTCTTTTAACAACTGTAAAAACCATTTAAACGTCAAAATCTCTGTCTTATGTAAGATAATTTTCATATCAAAATATATTCCAACTCTTCTTTCTAATTAAGTTAATGATAATGGAATTAATTTTCAGGTAGAATTTTAAACAAACTTTTGGTCATCTGATAATCTTGCAGAAGTCTTTGAGAATATTTAATCATGAAATATTATCAATGAGCCATTTCACTCATCAAAAAAATTAACCTCAAATAGAAAAATGGCAGAACTGTTTTGATTTTGTCATTTTATCTGATTTTAGGTTTGAGTCAATCATCATCCATGTTTTATTGGCTTCATTGCATTACAACAAAAAGAAGTAAATAAATGAAAAATATGTACAAATTTATGCTGAGGATTGAATTGCATTTGGGTTAAATTTAAAAAAAAAAATATCCAAATATGCCTAATTTTTGTAATTCTCTTTAAAAAGAAAATTTGAACTAAAGGTTGATCATAAGTTTAGTTTATTTGTAGCCCAAAAATCCTGAAGTTTAATCTCAGAACCAGAAATTCTGTTCTGAGTTTTTACAAATAATAAGGATTTTTTCCCTTGAAGACTCATTATGACAAAATATAAGACAACACATACACTACAGCCCCAATTGATGCTGCTGGAATTTCAATATCAAAATTAGGTTTTAAAGGATGTAGTTGCTAGCCCCACACCCAAAACTTTTATTTTACTTGGTTTGAAATATTATTTTTTCTCCTAAACTGTTTACCATCCAAGACTAGAGAGTTCCATCTTAACTGAATTTGAACTTTGCTCTCCAATATCATTTTCCATGCTGTTAACCATTAGGCTATCTACACCTTCAAAAAACGAATTAGGCAAAAAACGATTTTTTAAATTATTAAATCATGACGAAAGACAAAAAAAAGCATAGTCTGGTAAAATTCATTGTATATTAACTTGATTTTGAAGCATTTGTAAAAAAATACTTGTTGTCCGTTGAAAGCTGATGGGTTAGGGTTGTTAATAAACAGAAAAAGATAGCTGAAATTTTGGAGGCTTTAACTCTCCGAGGACACACTGACAGGAAGAGAATCAGATGTAAGCGGCAAGTATTTGAAAAATTTGAGAAAATCAATGGAGGGACAAGGACCACAAAATAAGGGAGAGGTCATAGAGAAAGAGACATTGCTGAGAGTAGCAAAAGTGAGGAAGCTGTGGAGAACCATGATTTCCTGAAGGTCATGGTACCTGGAGACAAAGAGAATGCTGATATAACAGAAAATAGACATCTATGACACAAGCTGAAAAGTTTACATCATCCTGGTTTCAGGTTTCTAATATGTGCCAAAACTTATGCTGAATCAGTGCAGATATATTTTAATTTCAGCATTACTTTGAAAATTTGGAGGAGGGAAGACGGAGCAAGACGCCTCCCCCCGGGCAACAAGGCCCTATACTTAAGCACACCTAAACGCAATACTAAATCCAGCACTGTCCATAGAAATATTTGATCATATGGGTAAGGAAAGCTGATTCCAGACTCAGTTGACCTTTGAACTAAGTAGGCAGGTTTGAAGTGTTGCAAAAGCAACAGATGTTAGCTAAATTATTTATATTATTCGGACCATTATCCTCATCTTCATTGCCATATTCACAACGTTTCATCTGTTGTACACTCCGGCCTACTTCAGATGATTGGAATTTCAAACAAGGATGAGGATAACAGTCCGAATAATGTAAATAATCATGATACCTCATCTTGGAGAAATAGACAGATATTGGCTTAATTGTTTCACAGGATGTACTTTCTCTTGTTCATCTTGAAAATGTTTGATTTGAATGGAAATAGGTTTTGAAAATGATCTTGGGTTTGTCATTAAAATTGTCTCTTTCTTATTTCAGCTGGACTCCAGGCAGGTGTGTTTGGTGCTGTGGGATTTGCTCTCTTTTCAACAGCAATCGACTATTATTTGCGACATTAGCTCTTCTTAAAGAAATAAGTAAAGAAATAAGTGTGCAATGTTACCAAATTTCTCAAAAACCTTTGAAGATCTGCCGCCTTTAAAATGCATTGGACAATTTAAATGCCTGCACAATAATTACAAAAGAAAGCAAAGGACTTCATCATTGTGATTATTTATTTTCTTTACAGGTGTACATAAATCAATAAAGTGTGATTGTTGAGACTGAGGAAAAGGACTTGAACATTGAAATATTGTCTATTTCTTTCTAAAAAAAAAAAGTCTAAATAGTTATGATCTCTCAATGTCTCTTTGAGAAGAATTTTTTTGGACAAAGACAAAGAAAACTGGTCAAAATGAATCCATGTATCATAGTAACTGATTGTATTAAAACAAAAAAAAATCTTGTTCTATTTACCAGAACATTAGAAGTTTTTTAATAAAAAGGGAAAAAAAACTTCATAAAACAGACATGAAAATAATGTAAATAAAAAAAAAATTCTGAAAACTAAATGTTTCTTTTCAGAGATTGTTTTTATTTTTTTGTTACTAAATTATCAATCAAGGATTTATTTGATTGTTTTTTTTTTTATATGTAGCTGGCTACTACTTGTTACTTTTCATTTATGTTATTATTAAGAGGAAAGATCAGAGTATTTTGGGGGTATTTTTTTACATTTTTTAATCGTTCCTAGCACGTCCAAAATTTTCGTTAAAAATATTGTTTTTTTTTTTAGTCAGCAAAATTGACAGATAATCGATCATGTCAGCCATTTTTTCCAATTTATAAAAAAAAAGAAAATGACAGTTTGAAATTCTTTTAAAAATCAATTATAATTTTTTTCAAAACTTATTTTAAGAAAATCAGAAATTATAATGTTTATTTACAATATTTTGAACCAAGCTTAACTTAGTTTCTGCGCTGAAAGGACATAGTTTGAAAATAAAACAAAGCAGGTCATAACCTTTTGCGTCACTTGACAAGCTGATGAAAGACATTTGTGATGTTTTGACAGCTTACGTGAGGATAATTCCTTCTACGGAAGGAGAGATGTTAAGTTATTTAGATTTAAGTGAACAAATTCTTTACCTCGTTATTTTTAAGGAAAACTTTCAGTGTTCTAATTTTTTTATTTTTTTTGTACTTAGCTTTCACCTTTACGTTTACTATGCTTTATGGAAAATATATTATAAAGAAATTAAAATAAGACTGTTGATAGTGAGATTAAATTTCATAAGAAAGGTATCTAATTAATTTATAGGTACCTTTCTTATGAAATTTTATCAGAAGTGTACATAAAATACAAATTTAAATTTCATAAGATGATACTTATACTTGTAGGTACCCTTCTCAGTTGAAATTAAAAAATCAAATTAACTTCACACGTGTTTCGCAAAAATAAATCTATATCTCAAAAGGACATTTACGAAACTGAATGCGGCTTTTAACTAATTTTTTAATATTTTAACAACTTAAATGTAAAAATCTATTATAATTAAAGAAATAACAAATAATTGTATTAAAAATTCAGTATTTAAATTAAATAATAGACAGAAACTCAATCCACGTGACTTTTTTTTTTATTGCACGCATGATACTTCCGGTCTTCCGTAGATTTGATTTATATGTAATGTTATTATTGACACAAATTATATTTTTTTATATACTGGTGTTCGTTAGTTTGTAAGAAGCTTTGGAAATTATAATCTGTAAATATATATCTACTTAATAACAACATTCGTTAAATTTTACAAATTTTTCCATAATTTTAAAACAATGTAAAAATAATAAAATATTTCAGAAATAACAAATAATTGTTTTAAAAATTCATTTTTCATCAAAATATTTTTTTGCTGTCAGACAATATCGTCCATGTTCACTGAAATAAATAAAAGCAATTAAAAACTTTTGAAATTAAATAATATTTTTGTTTTATTGAGTTTTGTATGTTACAATTCAGAAATGATTTTCAGGTAGAGGTGGTCCAACTAAAAAAAAAAAAAAAACATGATTTGGTTTCCTCAAAGCCTCGTGCTTTTAACTAATCTTCCCAAAATTGAAATTATAGAGTTTTCGTACAATTAGTTGATGGGGGGGGGGGGGTAATACATGTGGAAAAAAAAATTTCTGCCATGACTTTAAAAAAAAAAAAAAAAAAACATTTATAAGTTCCATCATTTGTGAATAGTTTCTGAAAGTTTCATGAAAATCCGACAATTATTTTTATTTTTGAATGATTTTCCAAATTAATGTGTCATACAGAAAAAAAATGTGCTAAAATTTTATGTTATTTTACTAGTTCCGCTGATACAAAGAGAAACAAGGTTTTTTTTAAATCAAAATTTAGAATGTTCTAAAAAGAAGGAAAAATTTAAAAAAATAATTTGATCTTTCCTCTCAATAATAACATAAGCATGTAGACGTTAAAAGTTTGTTTTCGTGAAGTTTTGTGTCTTTTTCATCATGCTATGCTCTGTTTTTAGCGATCTCATGAAGGTACCTAAGTTGACACACGCTCATTAGGCAGGTTACTTCATAAAACACAACATGAAAAATTATATATTTTATTCTTAATCATTGTATTTTTCTTGATTTTGCCCAAGATCTTGCAGTAAATGCTGTCAATATCATCTTGAGTAATGTTGCAGTAAATGCTGTCACGATAAAAATATTGGTAGCTTGGGCTGGAATTTTTAAATGTCTCTAAGTTTGAGATTTATTTTTGTCTTTCAAACTTTCAACTCTTTCTTTATAATACTGATGTTGGCTACCCCCCCTCCCTGGTACACAAATGATATGACAACAAAAACAGGGTTCCTAGATTAGTTCATTCTCGGAATTTGAAATATGCAAATAATAGCGTTGATTACCATCCTTGGAATTCAGGTAATTAATATATTATGCAGTCATAAGTAATTTCTGTTTTGGGGAACCCGTTGTAATGACAAATGTATTATCCTAACTACTAATCATAGTTAAAAATAAATTTGGATGACACTGCTATGACGATATTCCATGCAAGATCTTCAAGACTGGAATTTTTTTTTTTTTAACTATTTCACCCCAAGCAAGTCAATAAAGTCACTAAGATTACTGAGTGTGAAAGAATAAAAGAAAAAAACATTAAAGAGAGAGAAAAACAGAAGAACAGAAATTTAAAAAAAAAAAGACAAAAAATGATTGACATTATTCAGACTATTGTCCTCATCTTTGTCGCCATATTTATTACAACACTTCGGCCGTTGCACGCTCTGGAATGTCGAACTGAACTCTTTATTTCGCTCACTGGGGTAGACTGTTCTAGTTCCACATGCCATGTTTAATGGATGTTAGTTATCTCCTGTTAATTCTCCTCTGAAAGTTCTCCACTGCCTTAACCGGGTATTGAACTTACACTCATTGGGTCTTGTCACTGGATCTAATTAATAATGCCTTTATCCACTGTGCCATGTGTCCTTGAGTATGAATTTCTGGCTATTATAAACCTGATGTCTTTGGCAACCATTTTTTTTCCTGGTGCTCACATTGCAATTTTTGCTGTTACCATTGCATGTTTTTTTACCAGAGCTTATATTGCAATGATAACAACAAAAATTGCAAAATTGTTTTCTGTGAGTGAGTTGAGTACCTTCTGAGGCTTTTTTCTGGATCTCTGTAACAGTGTTAAACTGGCAACCGTTGAGCTGCATTTTCAGCTTGGGGAAAATATGGAGGTCTGCAGGTGCTAAATCTGGTAAATAAGGAGGGTGTGAAGTGATACAATGTTGTTTTATGGCTAGAAACTCACAAGTAAACAAAGAAAAATTGGATTCTTCGCACTCTACAGATCCAGCTGCTTGCACTGAACATTTCCCCTCAAACGCCTCTCGGTTGACAGTCTGACCCTGGTATATGAATTCTCCATATTTCCAGGAATGATTCTCATGGTGGGTCTTTCAGATTACTCATCATCTTCTAGGGATGTTCTTCTGCTTTGAAGCACCCGTGCCACTTGCATATGACTCATTGTCGTAAGCTTGCCAGAAGATGCTCAATGTCTGTAGCAGACTTCCTGAGTTGAACACAAAATTTCACACTGGCTCTTTGTTTCAACTTCCCGTTCATGATTAAATCACAGACTATGGCATACACGTGATCACAAGAACACAAAATTTCACACTTGCAAAGTGAACACAGCCGCATGAAGGTCACTGCTCGTTCTCACTGCGCGTGCAACCACCTGTTGCCACACTACAGAACTAGTCTGGAAACTTTTTGTTACCACCTCATATATCACAGGAAAAAGAATTTGGATCGCGGTTGGTCTGTTCTACCCCAGCAACTATATTCAACTGAACTTGCACCAAACTGGTTATATTTGCATTTTTGCTCACTGCAAAACATTTTGAGAAAGAAAACTTTCTCTAATAAAAACTAATTTCAAGAGCTCATCAAAAACTTTTTCATATCAAAATCTGTGGCATTTTACTCAAAACTCTTTTATAATAAATGTGTCACTGCCTCTTGCTTTCCTGCTTATTGGAAATCCTCGTCTGTTTGTTCCAGTCTCAGAACTCAGGTAAACCTTCCAACTATCGGCCTGTTAGCTCTCTACCTCTTTTTTGCAAAATACTAGAGGCCCTGATCAATAATGAATTAGTTAGGCATCTTACAACACAGGGCATTCTTTCAGGCAAGCAATATGGCTTTTGTTTCTCTAGGTCAGTGTTTCTCAACTGGTGCGCCCAGGTCCACTAACACACCTTAAAAGGTAGCCAGGTGTACCTCAAGTTAACAGAAGAGTACTTTATTAATTATTTTTATATTTTAAAACATCATTATTTTTAAAAAGCTAGAAACACCAAACACATGGTTCCTATGTCTAAGTCTTTGTCATTTGATATTTCAAACTGGTTGCTAAATTCCTTTATCTTTAAGGAGTAGAAAATCCTTTCCCTTTTGCCTTCCTTGATGGATTTAAATCAGTCATTATTGGTCTCTCTGAAAAGAAAAATAACAGATTCTTCACAAAACCATTTCAATGAAAACTCTACCACTTAAATAGACAATGGAATGCTTTCAAAGTAAATACTTACTTCAAGAGACTTCTTTGTTATTTTCAAATGTCATGACTTATTTTTCCTTATTAAAATTTAAAGTGTGCCCCCAGAATTTCAGTCATTCTACAAGTGTTCCCTGAATTAAAAATCGTAGAGAAATACAGATCTTATTAACTGGAGCAAAAAATGGCTTCTTAATTTTAATGCCTCTAAAACAAAACTGCTCTCTACTAATCATCTGTGAAACCCCTTTCTGCCTTCCATCAACATGGCTGATGCTAACCTCCAGAACAGTGACGTGTTACACTTTCTCAGATTAACATTTTCAGCCGTATGATAAGCCCAAAATATGCCCATTAGAACCCGTACACACGGGTTCAGGGACTGTCTACCTCCCCGGACGGCACTTTGCCCTGCGGCAAAGCCCCGTCCGAGTTCCTCCCCGCCGAGACGGAGAGTTCGACAGCAAGTGGAAAGTGTGACGAAAGACATGACTTACCTCGGAGTTCAAAATGAGTGTGAACATGTCTTGCTTGCAGGGTAATGCTGAAAAGAAATATGGCCGCTATCGAAGACAATTTATGCGCACCAACCTTGACCGAAACGTGACTATATCTGTACACATGCAAATTTCAGCAGTATCAGATGGACATAAAAGTGAGGTGCCAGCGGCATGAATCAGGTGGAGTCATTCGGCGGACATCGTGCAACAAAGTTGGACGTGCGAATTGACTGGCGGACAAAGAGGAATTTGAAGTAGGCGCGTCTGAGTTGGTGTCTGTTTCACGACTGCCCGGTGAAACGGCCGAGGAAGGGAAACTTGCAATCCATTTCCTCGGGGTGACCGACGACGAACATAGAACAGCTGGTCTGCCGGCAAACGGCGCACTGCACTCTCTAACCCCCCTCTCATCACTTTTTCTTTTGTCCACTCCAGAAAGACTACATTGAATCCATTGCTAGGCCAGCTGCTAAGAATTTTGGTTCACTATGTTGTGCCAGACAAGTTTTTTTTTTCTCCAGAATCTATCTTACATATCTAAGTCTACCATTCATCCATGCTTTGAATATTGTGTGAACATAATTACCATATATGGTTCTACATCTCGGAACAAAAGGGGGAAAGAGACTAAGGCAGGAAATGTTTGCCTTTTTATAGACCTCAACAGCGCCACCTAACAGTGTTTGATAAAACCAAGTGGGGTAATTACTCCTTTACTCTTAGTATCATGGGAAAAATGTTTTTGTTTTTTTTTATTATTCATTATTATTTTCTTAATCAATTTCATATCATTTACCCACAATTTCTTAAATAGCATAAAAACTGACCCCAGATTCAATCCCAGTATAAAATATCTGGAAATTCCTCATTGATAAAAAAAACCCAAAATTTATCTTTTAAACTATGCCTGTCCATGGGCTTTATTTGGTGGGTTTTCAGATGATAAGACTTGAGCTCCTTTTTTTCCAAATTTGAAAACTAAATTTTGTACATTAAATTTATTTGAGACAAATTTTTTAAATGTCTGGCTTTCTTTTTATAATTATTTTTTAAAATACTCCTTAAGAAATTGCAATAAACAGACATTTAATTTACATCGTTTGGACTGTTGTCCTCTTCATTATTTCCATATTGACAATGTTTCATCCGTTATATGCTCTGGCCTTCTTCAGGTGACATATATTCAAATTTCAAACCCTTTATTTAGCCGACGGGGGGTAGATTGTTCTAATTCCACATGCCATACCTGTTTTGGGAAATCTCAGTTTCGGTTAATTCCCTTTAGTAACTCAACTCTCCAAGGTTTTGTTCCCTCTGCTGTGGCCAGGTATTGAACTCATCACTTTTTGGATTACTCAACCAATGCTTTTATCCACTAGGACATATCCAAGGATGTATATCACCTCAAGAAGGTTGGAGCATACACTGGCTGAAATGTCATGAATATGGCAATAAAGATGAGGACAAGAGTCTGAATGATGAAAATAGTTAAAATATATAATCTCAGAAATATAGACAAAAACATACACTGTGTGTACACCTGAGCTCATTCCAACCCAAGAGTAACTAAATAGTTTGGGATGAGAATAAGAAGATTTATTGCACAAATCTTTTTAGTGGGGAGGGGCTGACAGTTTGGAAATCAGCATTTGAAAGTAGGGCTTTTACATATACTAGAATGCAACTAACTAACATGGAAAAAAAATAGAAAATAATCATTTCAAGATTTGTCTATATTTCTGAGATGAGGTAACTATTTACATCGTTCAGGCTGTTGCCTTTATCTTTATTGCCATATTCAAAATGTTTCAGATGTTGGAATTTGAAACCTGAACTGAATGTGCATCAGGGTAGATTGTTCTAATTCCACATGCCATGCTTTTTTGGATGTCTCAGTTTTAGATGATTCCACTTAGTAATTCATATGTCCAAGTTTTTGTTCCCTCTGCTATGACCAGGGATTGAACTCATAACTCTTTGGGTTACTTTTTCGATTACTCAAGAAATGCTTTTATCCACTGTGTCAAACATTATGAATATGTAAGTAAAGATGAAGAAACAACATCGTCAAAAGTGAAGTAAAGATGAAGGGACGACATTGAGAATAGTGAAGTAAAGATGAAGAGACGACATTGTGAATATGGCAGTAAAGATGACGAGACGACATTGTGAATATGGCAGTAAAGATGACGAGACGACATTGTGAAGATGGCAATGAAGATGACGAGACGACATTGTGAAGATGGCAATGAAGATGACGAGACGACATTGTGAAGATGGCAGTGAAGATGAAGAGACGACATTGTGAATAGTGAAGTGAAGATGAACAGATGACATTGTGAATAGTGAAGTGAAGATGAACAGACGACATTGTGAATAGTGAAGTGAAGATGGCAGTGAAGATGAAGAGACGACATTGTGAATAGTGAAGTAAAGATGAAGAGACAACATTGTGAATAGTGAAGTGAAGATGAAGAGCCGACATTGTGAATAGTGAGTTGAAGATGAAGAGACGACATTGTGAATAGTGAAGTAAAGATGAAGAGACGAACTTGTAAATAGTGAAGTGAAGATGAAGGGATGATATTGTGACTAGTGAAATGAGGATGAAAAGACGAAATTGTAAATAGTGAAGTGATGATGAAGGGACGAAATCTTGAATAGTGAAGTGAAGATGAAGAAACGACATTGTGAATATGGCAGTAATGATGAAGAGATGACATTGTGAATACTGAAGTGAAGATGAAGAGACGACATTGTGAATAGTGAAGTGAAGATGAAGAGCCGGAATTGTGAATAGTGAAGTGAAGATGAAAAGACGACATTGTGAATATGGCAGTAAAGATGAAGAGACGACATTGTGAATAGTGAATTTAAGATGAAGGGTTGAAATTATGAATTATGAAGTGAATATGAAAAGATGATATTGTGAATAGTGAAGTGAAGATGAAGGGATGATATTGTGAATAGGGAAGTGAAGATGAAGGTATGATATTGTGTATTGGTAAGTGAAGATGAAGAGACGACATTGTGAATAGTGAAGTAACGATGAAGGGATGACATTGTGAATAGGGAAGTGAAGATGAAGAGACGATATGGTGAATATGGCAGTAAAGATGAAGGGATGATATTGTGAATACGGAATTGAAGATGAGGAGACGACATTGTGAATAGTGAAGTGAAGATAAAGGGATGATATTGTGTATTGGGAAGTGAAGATGAAGAGACGACATTGTGAATATGGCAGTAAAGATGAAGGGACAACATTGTGAATATGGCAGTAAAGATGAAGAGATGACAATGTGAATATCCCAGTAAAGATGAAGAAACAACATTGTGAATATTGAACTGAAGATGAACAGAAGACATTGTTAATATGGCACTAAAGATGAAGAAACAACGTTGTGAATATGGCAATAAAGATGAAGGGTTGACATTGTGAAGTAAAGATGAAGAGACGACATTGTGAATATGGCAGTAAAGATGAAGGGACAACATTGTGAATATGGCAGTAAAGATGAAGGGTCAACATTATGAATTGTGAAGTAAAGATGAAGAGACGATATTGTGAATATGGCAGTAATGGTGAAGAGATGACATTGTGAAGATGAAGGGACAACATTGTGAATATGGCAGTAAAGATGAAGAGAAGACATTGTGAATATGGCAGTAAAGATGAAGACATGACATTGTGAAGATGAAGGGACGACATTGAGAATAGGGAAGTAAAGATGAATAGACGACATTGTGAATATGGCAGTAAAGATGAAGAGACAACAGTCTGAACAATGTAAATAGTGTAAATAATCATTTCAGATTTATTTAAAAAGTAGAAATAATAATAATCGTAAGAGCAAAACAAATATAAATAATTGGCTGGTTGTATGGCTTTACATCTTGGTTCCACTACTTATATTCTGATCTCCATGTATTGCTGGTATTTTTACTATAAAAATGTATTTTTATACTTTCAGAATGTTTTGTTTGGTGTGGGGTTTACTATTTGCCCATAACTGGACCCTAACAGGTGATACCACTCTGGAGAGACTTAGTAGCTATAACAATTAAGAGTTGTTTCCATGCTTCTCGAAACCTCCAATCTCCCGATCAGAGGACTTGTTGCCAGATGTAGTTTATCGTCATATCCAGGACTAGTAAGTACATATGGAAACATATTTGTTGAAACATTCAATTGGTAATAAAAGAATTTTGATTGGCATACCTTTTCAAAAAAGAAATCCATCATCCGACTCCTCTTCTCTGCAACACTGAGTCCTTTCTTTTTAGACTAAAAATAGAAAATAATCATTTCAGCGTATGCCTCTATATTTCTGAGATGAGGTATCATAACTATTTACATCGTTTCCTAATTCTTCTATAAAAAAAAACGGCTTTGTTCATACTAACGAAAACACTTGAGAGCAGAACAAATAGATGAACATGGATAGTTTATCCACAGTTTTGAACCAATTTTGATCCAGATGTGCAATAACTTATTTGAAAATCAGAAAGCAATAAAAAATGAAACAGAACTTGTTGGTTGAATTTAGTAATCTTATTATTGATAATGTTATTTTAGTGGATACACACACATTAGATTTCCTTATTTGCCTGTTTACAAACATTGAAATTAACGTATAATATGTAATGTTGTGTGTTAGTGTATGATAGATTGTGCTTCAAGTTCACATGGAAACAAAGAAGAAGAATACAAAAATTTGGGTTTATACTATGGACCATTTATTCATTTTTTCTATAGTGGAAACTGTAGGGGAACAAAGTTCTCAGTGTCACTCAGGTATGTTTGTTTTCTTTTTCTGGTCCTGAAATATGTTAGGGTAAGTAAGAATGGCTAGAATGGTTGAGCTCAAGTCAGCCTTATGCTGAGTTGGAATGACCATAGTAAACCTTGTCTTACTTCATTGGTGGAGTTTTGGCAAAATCCATCCGAATGTTGTGTGTTGGAAAGAGTCCAGTCATCATTGGACCAGAGAAATGAATGTGTCCTCGTGGAGACGCCTTCATCTATGTTCTGATACTTCTTGGAGCAAGGAACAGGAAGGAAATTTTTGTCTTTTTATAGACTTAAACAGCACCACCTAATGGGCATTTGCAGAAGCCAAGTGAGGTAATAACATTTCTGGTTCGTTTATTACTAGCATCATGGGAAAATGTATTTCTTTTATTTTATTCATTATTATTATTATTATTTTATTTATTGTACTTACTTAATTTTCCCAGAAATGTCTACCAGCCTAGATCATTGAAAGTGTTCTTTAATATACCCCTCAGCAAGAATTGTACTTGCATTCACTTTTTTTCTGGGAAACTACCTTTTAGCTAGACATGTTTTACTGTTAGTGTTAGGCTGTGGGGTCATTTATATAATAAATGTGAATGTCAGTATGTCACTGTGTCACACTTATTCAGTTAAAAGGACACAACTCTCTAACTTTCAATAGCTCATCTTCTTCTATATAATAAATACAAATGTCAGTGTGTCACACTTTTTCAACTTTACTCCTAGAAGCTGTAGCCGAACATTTTATACCATTTGGGAATCAGGCTGACTCCATGAGCAAATTAAAACATTCCGGAAAGGATCTGGACCATCAATCCTGAAATTCTGTGATTGTTTTGGGGGTTTTTTTACATGATTTTTTTGACAAACTTTTTTGTACAATAACAATTTTTATAACTTGAAATTAAATTTAGGAATAATCGAAATTAACTGCAAAATCCAGTGAAAGTCACTCATGACATAAAAATAATTGTTTGTATGGAAAATAAGGACCTATTTGCATCAAACTGTTTTTAAATTAAAATGGCAGCCGAAGAAGAATTATTGTTGAACTTTCAAAAGGTAAGCATAAATATGAAGGCAATACTTAAATGCAGTAATCAATTTTGAGTTCTTCTGTAGTTTATTGTTGCCTGTCGCATCTACTGCTCCTTACTTATTGTGATGAAGGCCCAATAAAGAGCCCTACACTGGAGCTAGCTTAAATGCCACCTGATAGGGCAGCTGTTGCAGACTGGTGAATGTATTTTAAGATATCAGAAGGTTAGGTTATCAGAAGGGTTAGTGATGTTGGTGTTCTTAGACATTCATCCACAACAAATTAAGAAACAGGAATATTGAAGGCAAATCATTCAAGAGAAATCAAAATGAAAACAACATAATTAAAAGTTTAACAATAACATTGATTTATATAAAATTAACATACACAATTAAGTCAGATATTGTTGGACAAATGTGAATGGTTGAATTGAATTATGTAGTGTATTTATGCCAAGTTTCAGTGTGTGTGAAACTGTTACTAAGGTTTGTGTGTGAAATTAAACAAAGTGTTTGGTCGTGTATAAAAGTGTCTTTTGTGAGAGTTCAGTCAATAGTGTGTATGCGTATGTTTGTTTAAATTAATGTCCAAAGTTGGTAAGAGTTGTGTACCTTTAGTTGTTTTGGTGTTTGATTGAATGTTTACGAATACTTATTTAGTAGTGTGTTATTTCACTTTCTTTAGTATTGTAAGCAATTGTTCCTGGGAGAGCGAAATGCTGTTTGTTGAGTCAGAGAAGTTTGCGCGGGAAAAGTGTAGTTGTTCAAAGTTTTGACTAGCATGGATTAGTTTGGCATCTCTCCAGGTTGAATTTCTGACTGGTTCGAATTGATTCAGACGCCTCTATTTATTGAGTTTTGTGTCTAAAAATCGGCTCAAAACATTAGGCACACAAAGATATTTTCACTTAAACTTGCTACAGTTTTAGAGGTCTGAGCCAATGAAACGTCTAGTTTGCTGAAACTAAGATGCTGATTAGTTAATAGGTGATTATTGGTGTAAAGTGCATTATCCTGGAGGGGTGAATGTAGGTATGGACTATTCCATCAGCAGCTTTTAAGCTAGTAGGAAATAAACCCCATTTCCAAGAAAATAACATACCCTCATACATGCCATATTCAAACTTTATTTTCTACTCAATAACAGGCAATATTACAAACATGCCAAAAACATTCCACAACGCACACTGCTTAAATCAAAGTGTCTATATAGATTAGAAATTAACATCACCAATCACAGAAAATTAGAACCCTATTTTTCTTGAGCCTACTTTCAGGAAAAATTACTTATAAAAATCCACAGATTTTGACTTTCAAGAGCAGAGATGCCACTGTTAAAAGCATGTGCTGAAAGAAACATGTCGGCGACTTCAAATGAATCATCTCCAACAAAGAGGCAGTGAATCTTCTCTAATGATAAAAGTTTTTTTTCAACCACAGATTTTTTTCTATGGACCAACTATTTAAAAGTCTTCTAAATTATAGATTTTTCTGTGTACCAATTACCCAAAGACTATAACTAAAGACTATTTTTACTCTTTTGAATTCATGTACATATGTTTGTAAATACAAATGATTTTTATTTAACTCATGTTTTCTTTATTTTTTTATTTTATTATTATTTGAAATTCAGACATTCGGATTTTTAATAAGGAGCAATTATTTGTAGAAAAGTTGTATAGTCTGTTTTTTTTTTATTAACCATGCATGCAATAGTTGGTTTTTAGTTAGATTTTCCTGCACTATATTTTTCTATCAGCAATAAATCATGTTAAAATAGGAAATAGAAAGAACAAAATTATATTTTGTTGAATTTTTATTCAACAAAATATAATTTTGTTATAGTTTTGTTTGAATAAAAGTACTTTATGTTTGAATAATTTTGAAAAATCAGTTTCTCCACCCTAAAAATAATAAATAAAATACATTAAAAAAAAAGATTTTAAAAATTTACAACTACTCTCTAAATTTTAAAACAATGTATTTTAAAAAAATAACAATATGAAATTCGTCGTCCACAGATTATTTTTTGTTTGTTGAGCTTCGCTTTTTAATAGATCAAATGAATTACAAACCAACTGAACATGAAATCGCTTGATTAAATCAATATACGTATATATCATTAAAAACGTTTTGTGATTGCATCTCTCGACCAATGTTTTGTAATATTTGATATATTGTGAAAAAGAAGAAGAAGAAGCAGGCATAACAATAAACAGGCAGAACACGTGCTTCTTGATTTTCACAGCAGAAGGGGTGGCGGTAGTCGGGGGAGAATCCGGAAATGACGTCATTTGTAGCCTTTGACCTCGTAACATGATGGCGGACGCCGACTTAGATGAAGAGATCTCCGCTTTGGTAAGTTTATTTTTTTTCTTAATTTTTCACTGACGACAGCTGCAAAATTTGGCATTTGGTAATGGATAGCAATGTCTTTTGTCATTGCCAAATAGACATTTGGGTATCGCAATAGGGGTTTACGTATATTAACCTGTCTGAGAAGCTGTGATGAGATATATATAATTATTATGTGTGTGTATTGTTGATTGAACAACGGTGATGAGGTGGAGGTGTGAAGAAAAAGGTAAAGAAAAAAGAAAATGATGTGTCTTCTTGTTGCATTGAAAATAATAAAAATAAATAAACGTCATTTATTCATTCTTATTTGCATTTTGTTGAATGACCTGTTGTAATCTTAGGAACACTCCTTTCATTCTTCTTAAAGATGAAAGAAAGAGAGAGACATTTTTTTTTTTTGTTGAGGTCCGAATAACGATTGTCGAAATAAAATAATGAAAGATAAAATATTTGTTGCTAAATTTTAATTTGAACATTTCTAAAAATAAATGAAGGATAAAAACAGTATTTTATTCTCAGTCCAAAAATATTGTTCGGTTCATTCTATATATTTTTAATTGATTTCTTTCATTTATTTATTATTAATATTTACAATCTCTCTCTGTCCTTTTTGACCAAAAAAAATGTCAGCTGATTAATTTATTCTTCTTTCTAACAATTCTCTTTCATTTGTTACGAATTTCCACGCTAGTAAGTATAGTAGTAAATTCTCGCAATACGTTAAAATTGTACAAGAAGTAGTAATACATTGTAGTTAAGTCATAATATTAATAATAATAACCAATATAATAAATTAAATTTCCTTTCCTTAATTTTTGTAATGTTTACTTTTAACAATTTTTTTAAAAACATTTATAAACTTTGCTTTCTAATAGAAGCAGTTATGTTTGAATCAAAGATATTTTTTTCAGTTGGGTATTACATTGAATAAGTAATTATTAATTAATAGTATTTTTTATAATAATTTTATTAATTTCTTTAATTAGGTACCTAATTAATTAATTAGTATTATTAATAAATTACTGGTTTCATTTCCATCTTCTCATTCATTCTCTAGCGAGAAATCTTTATCAGAAAAGAAAATCCAGCTACTTTGCATTATTTTCTGATTTCAAAAAAAAATTCTCATATTCGTAAAAAAAAACAACCAAATTCTGAATCTTTTTTAAAAATGTTTCAAAACATACAAGGTCAATTTTTTATTTATTTTAACCCAAAAGTTTGTAAACATTTTAAAAATTAGAGAAAATTCTTTTTTTTGTTGTTTGAGTTTATAATTGTTAGTAGTACTAGTAACGTATTATTGAAAGATCATGATTTTTTATTGATTTGTGACTGACTGATTATTTTTTTTTACTGTTGACCTTTTCAAGATGAAAGAGAGCTTTTTAAAAATATTCTTTTGTATTCGTTAACAAGCACTGAAAACTGAAGGTGGGCATAAATCTATTTTCTTTTGTTTTTCCTTTAAAAAACTCAAATTTGTCCTCTTTCAGATTAAATTAAAAATTAAATAATTTATTAAATTTCTCTTTCAGATTAGTTTAAAAATTAAATAACTAAAATTTTCCTCTTTCAGAAATTAAATAACAATTTGTTCAAATCCTTGTCTTAAACGTAATAAAAAGAAAAGGTATTTTTCTTTGTTTTGTTTCTTAAAAAACGTAATCAATATTAAATTTAAATTACAAGTAGTAACTTTACCTTGCTGTATTTTTTATTTGTCCTCTTTGTGAAAAAAAACCGTAAGACAACCTCGATATTCAAGCGAGGTCAGTGTAAAAGTTACGATGTTTACTTTTTAATTTTACTTTAAATAAACAAAAAAAAAACTTGATTTAATTATAAGAAAACTTAAAACTAAAACACATTTTTAAGAATGGTTGAGAAATTTATTTTAATTTTGTGTGGTACACCGCAAATTTTTTTTTTCCTGTGCCCCAAGGAAGATATTATGATTTTATTTTAATTTTAAATAATATTTATTTCATGACAATCATCATTAATTTATTGTGATTTCCTTGTTTTATTTAGTTAGTCATGTGACCAAAATGAAGGCTGATAAAAATGGTATTATCCTGAAGTTTACCTCCGTGTCGAATTGTTTGGTCGAACTCTCTGCCTTCGGGCAGAGAGGAACCCGGACGAGGCTATGCCGAAGGGCAGAGTCTCGTTCGGGGAGGTAGACTGTTCCTGAACCGGTTTTTTACGGGTTCCAATAGGGAATATTTTTGGCCGAGCCTACGGGCTCGGAAACCCACATTAAACCCGGCCTTGTGCCACATGTAGCCCTTGTTGGGCGGGGGAGCTAAATATTACTTTACGAAACATTTTTTAGTGTTCGTCATTGTTCAGTGTTTGAAATTTTTTCATCTAACTTAAAGGCCTAAAAAAAATATCTCGGGGGTTTTCTATTTTTTTAACTTTATATCTGTGATTCCTTTTATTAAAAAAAAAAATACACAAAAACTTAGGTTTCTACTCATCAAATAAGACCTAGCAGTTCTAGAATTTAGTTTTCTCTTCTGGTGACAGTGAGTAAACAAAAAGATTATTCCTGCTTGTTTAAGAAAATCAAATGACTGTCTAGTGTATTTTTCTATTTTAATTACATACAGCTGCTAAGTGCCAGAGATTGTAATATTGTTTTCTGTTGTGTTTATTATCTCTTCTTCACATATTCAAATAAATATGGCATATGTTCGTTTTATTTTTTTAAGCTACAAAACTTGGGAAATACTTTTTTGAAGATCTTTTAATTTATTCTTATTAAATAATTTTGTTTTCTTTATCATACTATGAATAAAAACAAAAAAAAATCTACATTTTTAAAGAAATGAAGGCTATTTGTTACACAAAAATATTTTACAAGTTAAGCAAGAGCAAAAGGGTTTACTTTATAGAAATCTTTGGAAATGCTATACTAAGTTTATATGATTTTATTAGGTATCAAGTTGTTTATTATTATTATCAGATAAAGTAACTGGTTTATGGCAGTCAAGTAACATTTTGCTAGATAGGAAATTAAAGAAATGAACATTAAAGCTTCCCAAGGTTAACTTGTAGGTCTGTTCCAAATTTTAGCAATATATACAACTTATCAGTTTTATTTTTCTTAGGCAAAACTAATTTTTATTTTAAAAAAAAGTCATGTTAATTTATGATCATCCTTAAAATGGTAATGAAGTTGAATTTTGTACAAATGTAAATTCCAACTGGGCAGCAGCTGATTTCACGGAAACTAATCAGATACACGATTACCATAAGCACTGCAGCAGTTATATTTTAATTCAATAACTAAAGGTTTTATATTTACACTATTTATATTATTCGGACTATTGTCCTCATCTTTGTTGCCATATTTATCACAACATTTCGGCCGTTGTACGCTCCGACCTTCTTCGGGTGGTTGGAATGTCGAACCGAACCCTTTATTTTGCTCACTGGGGTAGACTGTTCTAGTTCCACGTGCCATGTCTAATGAATATCAGTTATCTCCTGTTAATTCCCCTCTCCAAGTTATCCACCGCCTTAACCAGGTATTGAATTCACACTCTTTGGGTCCTGTCACTGGATCTAGCTAACGCCTTTATCCACTGTGCCATGTGTCCTTGAGAACATCTGTGGTATTATAAACCTAATGTCTTTCTGGGTATTATAAACATAATGAATACAATATGGGAACCAGAAATAAGTAGTGCCAGAGAAAAGCGATAATAACAATGAAAATTGCAATATGATCTCTGGTAAAAACATGTAATGATAACAGCAAAAAATTGCAATGTGAGCACTGGTAAAAAATGATTTTCTATGCTTGGTCAGCTCAGGAGATTTTTGTGGCCTAGTATATGTGCTGATTCCTTAAGTTTATGAATTTTCCAATGATGTTCTTTGTCTATGATCTCAACTTGATTCCACATAGGGCAGGGATCTCCCTTTTCTCTCCATATGTGGTCAGCCACGCCTGATTTTTCCACTTCCCCTCGTGTTACAGCTTTCTGGTGTTCTTGAAGCCTTACCTTAAGGGGGTGGCCTGTCTCCCCTTTATATTTCTTTCTGCAACTGCACGGGATAGCGTACACACAGTCTTTAGTCATGTTCTCCTCTGAGGGGGGGGTCTTACTCAGATTCTTTTCATTTTTTTTTTTTTCCTATCAAAGTAGCCATTTGAGGTTGACTGTTTTTACAAGGCCAAAGAGCTTCAACTGTCCTCTGCTGTTTACCCATAGCGCTAGGGTGAGGAGAAGTGGATTGATGCCTTTTCTAACAACATTATCTCCCAATTGAATACACATAGTCATGACTTGGCTAATCTGCTCCATTTTCTGCATAATTAACTGATAACTGATTGGCTGAGAACTTTTTAAGAACCTCCTCCCTTCCCCACCACCTTTGTGTGTGTGTAATTATGATAAAATGTGAAATGTTGTATTGTTATTAACTTAGGAAAACAGAATTGATAAACATGAGAAAAATGATAAGTCATGAAATTATTTCTCCCCGTAGACAATCTGATTGTGACTGGGGTCCTGTCGCTTGCATGAAAGTAGCCAGAAAACAAAGTATAGTAGAACATGTATATGAGCAATTTTCCCTTACCTGCCTGGGCAGGAGCATCAAAATGGCTGTTCTATCTGTTGTCTACTTTGAAACTAAATAACTATTATAATACCATCAACATTTTTAATGACTATCAAATAGAAACAAACATTGAAAGTGTAGTATTTGATACTTTCCCTTATCTAGAAGGGGGCCTATCACAGTGGCCTGTTTTATGGCTGAGATAGTTGTATATTTCCCTACTACTTCCAGTTGTTGGTATTTGAGACTAGCTAAAAAAAAATATTGTGAGTTCTTTTTTTTTTTTGAATGCTGATTTTTAAAGCAAATAGGTTTTCAGTTGAACAATCGACACAACATACTCTTTTTAACCCTTGTCTTCTTTCTCCCTTTGGACTACACCCACTGCAACCAATTCCTCACAAACATATCTTGATAGAATGTAAGAAATACAAAAAGATATGTAGCAACTATTACTAAGCACAAAATCTCAAAATGCTCTTCAAAAATATACCTCCTGCCCAAATAATAGGATATCTGAAGAAAATAAAATCCTTCCAACTTTTATAGAAAATAGAACATGTTTGTTGAACCATACAACTTATGTTTTAAAATACTTGATATTTTGAAAACAATTTTAAAATCTCGCAACCATTTGAAATGTTCTGAAATATTCCTGAATAAAAATCCAGTTTCAGCATAAAATAACCCACAGAGGTTGATATGCTGTGAAAACAAATCCATAATCAATCTTTCTCCCTTTGGATTTGTCCCATACTAAGTTTTATACATTATAAAAAAGGGGGGAACCTTTTAGAAAAACAACATTTTATATTAAAATCCCAGTAAAACGTTATCTGTTGATAGGGATGTTTCCAATGCTGCTCTGTGGATGAGATATGTCCAAGAATTTAATTGGTAAATTGACACTGTTAATTAAGTGTAGAAGAAAATTTTATTTATTTTTTGTTTTTGTTACAAAGTTTTAATTTTTATAATGTCCAATTGAACAAAGACAAGAACTACTTTAATTGGCAATATTTTACTTTATTGTGTAAGCTCATTTGGTGAGTGAAGTGACACACGCCCTACACAACTAAGAAATATCTGTGACTAAAAATGAAATAGGCAAAACGTTTTGATAGTTAATGAATGAAACATTCTTTTAAGAATTATTTTCAGCATTTCACTTCAGACTATGACAATTGATTTTTTTTTTTTTTTTAAATAATTTCACTGAACTATGAAAGACTTCTTTGCCTTTTGAAAAATATTATTTTATAAAGTAGTTTTAGTTTAATAAAAAATTTAATGAAAATCTCACCAATTGGATTAACTTGAGGATAAGTGAAACATGGTTGCTGATCTTGTGGGTGAAGAAATCATTGCAATTTGATGATTTCAGAGATAGGCTGACTGTACTTTCCTATATTGATTTCTGATTGTCTCATCCAAGAGAGAGAAAGATTTGCTGAGTTTGTATTTTTGCAATCAACATTCATAGAACTGAAGTGCCAATATAAATAACACCGTTTTTTCGTTTCTTTTTTTTTTTCCTTTCTTTTTGCTATTATGAGGTGTTACTTCTTTGATGTTGTCTGATATAGAACTGTAGGGCTTCTCCATAGAAAAATGAACTGAGAAATCAATACAGATGTAAAGGTGGAAAGAAACATTTTTCTAGTTTACAGGTGTGGTTAATGTGTAACCTATGCAAATTTATAGAATTATATTTGTCTTTCTTTTTGTATTTCTTTTTGAGAAAATCCGGTATTTTAAGGAAAATGAAAAGTTGTTTTCATTTCTGACCCAACCCTGTTTGCAAATGATCATACCTGTAAGTTTCAGATATGATTAGGATTTGGCCTTTGTGAAATTACAAAAGGAATATTGAAAATAGAATTAGGCTCTAATAGAAGTAAAGGTCTACTATAAGATATTGTAATTTTTAACATTGGCACTTTTTTCTTTCTTTTTTTTCACAGAAATCTGAATCTTAAAATAACTGTCCTCCACAGTGAAGGCTAGGTTTGGGGTCAAGTTTGGGATGTACAAATCTTCCTCTCAGGGGTCAGGTGTAGAAAAGTTCTGTTAATTTCATGTCGAATTTCAGGTGCATTTTATATACTGCAAATACGGTGTGTATAATTCTGTAAGTCTGCTATAGCTGCCATTATTAGCAAATGGCATTGTATACATTTTGTTTGGGTACCAAGACCTTGTAAGTTTGTTATTCAATATCATGGTTAATTTTTAGAATGCAGCTGATATCAAGGTGAATAGGTAACCTGTGTCATTATCAAACCAGCCTCTTCTCTTTTCTCAGCTTATTTTAGAGATCTGTAGCTAATACTGGATTTCAGCTTTAACACACACATTGAAAAAAAAAAAAAAAGAGAGAAAAGATTTCTAATTTTTTGAAAAAGATTGATGTAATTTTTTTTTTCATCTGTGCAGAAACTTTTTTGAAATGTTATTTCAGTTTGCATATGTGAGGGAAAATTGAAAGTGAATGTTTGCTACAAGTCCACTAAGACACATTTTACAAATTTTGTTCTAATTTTTTTTTTTCAGTACTTTTAAAAATAAACCTAATCACAGACTTATGATAATTTCACAAGAGGCACTTTTAGAATCATTGTGAATGTCTTGGGCATATTGTGTTTTTTTTTATATTTTTTTTTATAAATTTTGAAAGCATTTTTACTACTAATGAAAATATAGGGCTGTTAATATTTTAATTTATTAGTATTTCTGGCATTGTGCATTTTTAAAAATTTGTTTTTGCTATTGTTAGTAATTACTGAAGCAAAAGATAGATTCCTGTGTGTATGACATCCTTATCTATTTCAATCTGAGATAAAAAGAAAAAAAGATACAAGAGATCATGAATTCCATCTGCTTTTTGACCTTCTAAGATATCTCTCCTAAGATACAGAACACATTGAGAAATTGGGACATTCAAGAGATTTAGTTTTAAATTTGGCCTCCAAGGGTTGACTGATACAAAAGAAGCTGTGTTTATTATAACCACAGATAAGATTATAAAATGGTTATTATGATCAGAATCATTTAGTCAGAAGTATTTTATTTCAAATGAATTAAAAATTATCTGCTTATCATAATCAGGAATTTTTGTCTTAACAAAATTTTTATGACAAATTTAAAAATATAACATAAACTGTTTTTTTTTTTATCTTCTTTGTCATCAATAAAAGGTGCCTGTTTTTTATATAGCTACAATAAAATGTTGTTGTCACTCTTTGATGGCATAAGCTAAGTGTGACAGTAGGCCAAATAGAGATGTAGGGAGATTGTGTTGTGCCAACTTTCGTTACTTGGTCTGAAAGAATCTCGCCAAAAGCAATTGCAATAAACCAATTCCTCTGCATTTGGAAATGGAGTGATTGAAATCTAAAATCAAAATTAACAAAGATGAGGATATTAGTTTAAAATAGGTTCATAAGTCATTTTTTGAGTATTTGAAATTATTCTGGAGATGAGTAATAGGCTTGACAGAACATATACGAGGATGCTTAGGGCAATACTGGGCGTATTATGGAAAGAGCATACAACAAATAAGGAGCTCTATGGAAAAGCGCAGCATTTGATAGAATCACTATGGATGAGAAGGGAAGAAAAACTGTACACTTGTGAGAGCCTAAATATGGAGAATAGAAAAGAGGAAGGCCAACTAAAACATGTGCATCACTTAAGAAATGATATTGGTTTGCAAAGTGAAGAACAAATGACAATCGAGACTGAGATGAATGGAAGAAATTTGGCAGTGGCGTTTGGGTCCACTCAAAATAGAAGAAAATGCGGTTTACCATTATTTTTGCAATTTTATAGAAGATAGGGAAAAAAGAACACACCCATATATAAAGTGGGATGCTAAAAAATTCTTGGGCTGGAAACATTCCAGCGCCTCTTTCTGTAGATTAGTGTCTGCTTGGTAGTTGTGAGCCAATCTGTGAAAGTCAGGTCCTACCGATTTGGAAGATTGGCACAACACCACCTTCCTACCTCTTTATTTGGCCTATTGTCCCACTTAGCTTAAAGACTGACAACAAAAATATACCAAAAACTTGTCTTGCAACTTATTGTTTATTTTCAATACTTCCTGGATAATAAACTAAACAATATTGTTTCTGTCGGAATTTCGGGGGTGACGAGTTATTATTATTCTTCTTAGTTATTATTATCACCGTTTTGGCTACATCGGGGAATTGTTGACATGGGTGACCTTTATTTTGAATTGAACCCTTCATTTAATAGTGTTTGGTAGACCTTGTCTTGGTAGATCTCATCTTGTGCTTATTTATTATTGCTCATGTTGGAGTTTTGGGGTACCTTGGTGACTAGTGAGCCAGCCAAAATGAGCTGACTCATTTTATAGTTCACCAATAGAAGGGTTAACTAATCAGAAGGCTCAAAATTGGTATTGGCGATCTAGTCAGATTCAGTAGAGTGTCTGACTCGTGGGTGTTAATCTTTAACGTTGTTTCATTGAACAGATTTCATACTGCGCTGGATTCAATATTCATAGACTATGGTGAACATGGTCAACAAAGGTTATGAACCCAGATTATGACTGTATTTTGACGGAGACGAGTCAAAATACGAATTGTGGGAAGTGAAATTCCTAGGCTACCTTAGAATACAAAAACTTCATGACATCATTCTTTGCCAAGATGACCAGAAAGAAAATGATGATTTTATGGAAAGAAATGCGTCCATGTTCGCCGAATTAATACAATGCCTGGATGACAGGAGTTTGTCTTTAATAATGAGAGAAGCCAAGGGACGATGGCTGCCAAGCTTTAAGAATATTGCGTGAACATTACTTGTCAAAAGGTAAACCCAGAATTATTGCTTTATATACTGAACTAACCTCGATAAGGAGACAAGAAAATGAATCCGTAACAGATTATATTATACAAGCTAAGAATGACATAAATGCCTTGAAAATGGCAAGTGAGACTATCTCAGATGGGCTGCTAATAGCCATGGTTTTAAAGGGATTACCAGCAACATTCAAACCATTCACGACAGTCATAACTCAAAAAGATAAAAAATTAACTTTCACTGAGTTTAAAATTGCGTTATGTAGTTATGAAGAAACTGAAAAAATGCGTAATCCCCCAAATCAAGGAAATAACGTAATGCAACTGAGAACGTCATTTAAAAAATTCAGAAGACCAGTCCCTCAAACCTACCAGACTAGGAATTATGATATTAAAAACAACTATTACAATAACAACAATAATAATATAAAATCAAATATCATCTGCTTTCGTTGTGGAAGAGCCGGGCATGTACGTGCGAAATGTCAATTTCATACAAGGAGTGATTTTTGTAAAAATGTAAAAGCTTTTTCAAATGAGCGAACATATGCTTTTTCGTTTACGTTGGATACTATACCCAATAGTTATAATTCTTACCTAGTCGACACGGGTGCGACAAATCATGTAATTACAGATGAAACAAAATTTATTAATTTTGACCCCAACTTTGAGCCAGATTCTCACTTTATTGAGTTGGCTGACGGTACCAGAGCTAATAATTTAGTTTTAAAAAGAGGTGATGCCTGTATTTATTTACCAGATACTAAAGGAAATATTTGTAAATGTTTATTAAAAAGGGCTTTATATATCCCTAAATTAAAACAAAATATTTTCTCGGTTCAGTCTGCTGTTAGAACTGTTGTTAAAGTTAATACACAATTCAATTCAAAGTTAATATACCCAGACGGAACTGAATTTAATATACAACAAAATGGACGTTTGTATTATTTGAAAAGTATTAAATCTGTGAAAACAGCCACCCACGACTTAAGGACTTGGCATAAAATATTAGGCCACTGTAATAGTTCGGATGTTAAAAGATTGCAAGAACACGTCTCCATGTACTTACAACATTGTGACACCTGTATTAAAGGGAAAATGACGAAATATAGAAATAGGGATCGAATCCCAAAATCAACAGACATCTTGTTCAGAGTTTATTGCGACTTAGCGGGTCCAATTTCACCACTGGGTATTGGCACCTATTCATATGTATTAAACTTTGTTGACGAATATTCAGGACTTATTATGATATATTTTCTGAAAAACAAATCTGATACCCTACAAGCTACAAGAATGTATTTATCTGATATTTCACCTTATGGAAAAGTGAAAATAATTAGAACAGATAATGGTGGAGAATTTACTTCTGATGATTACGAAAACCTCCTAATAAATGAAGGCATTAAACATGAGAAAACCTGTCCTTATTCCCTGCACCCGATGGAATCATTGAATGTAGTTGGCGGACTATTTTCGAAATAGCTAGATGTTTGCTAATAGAATCTAAGTTACCCAAAAATCTGTGGGTCTGTGCATTAAATACAGCCGTATATATAAGAAACCGTTGCTATAATAGTAACATTAAAAAGACTCCTTACGAGGCTTATACGAACTACAAACCCAATGTAAGTGGTATGCATATTTTTGGTACAATTTGCTACACATATGTCAACCACAGGGCAAAACTAGATCCAAAAAGTGAAAGAGGCATATTCATTGGCTATGACAAAACAAGTCCGGCTTATATGATTTATTTCCCACAAAGTAAAATAATAAGGAAGATCAGATGCGTCAGATTTACAGATTCCATTGAGCAAGTGGAGGATCCCGAAGAAAAGAACATTAACTGCGAGGAACTGGTCCAACACGAACTAGTATGGCCTAATTATGAGATAGGGCCTATAAATAGAAAACCCGTTCAAAATCCACAATTAAAGGAAGGTGTTATACCAGATGATATAAACGAGGAAAAATCAGACGCAAACCTTGAGTTAAAAGCAGATACAACTGAAGAGGAGGGGAAAATTCCGTGTTATCTGACCAGAAATAGAAGAAAGCCAGACTATTTTGGAATGGGTCAATGTAATATCTGTGACATTGACTGTTGCTATTAGGTGCAATGTATCCCGAAGAACTATCAAGAAGCCATAAATTCTGAAACTTCCAAACGATGGATAGCCGCCATGCAAAAAGAAATGGAATCCCTAGTATCAAATGATACTTTTGAATATAAAAAGGCCCCAGATGATAAAAATATTATCGGCAACCGTTGGTTTTATACTATAAAGCAAACTGAGGATGGCTTGCCAGTGTATAAGGCTCGTTTGGTAGCTAAAGGATTCTTGCAGATATACGGGGAAGATTATGTAGAAACATTCAGTCCAACAACAAACATGACAACAATCAGAATTTTGATGCAAATGGCCGCACATTATGGTATGGATATACACCATATGGATGTTAAAGCAGCGTATTTAAATGCTCGATTGACTCTGAAATATACATAGAACCGCCAGAAGGTTTTAAAAAAGGTGATAATTATGTATGGAAACTCAAAAAGCCACTATATGGGCTCAAACAAAGCGGAAGAACGTGGAATAAATTACTACATTCCTATTTAATTGAACAACATTTTGAACCCTCCCCAGTTGACCCATGCCTGTACACAAGAATATTTAATAATGAAATATTAGTATATCTGATTATTTGGGTCGATGATATGTTAATTGCTTCAAAATGTGAAGCTGCTCTATTAAAAATTAAAAATTCCTTAAATATAAGGTTTAAAATGACCGACTTGGGTTAACTATCATGGTTTCTTGGTATACAGTTTGAATTTAAGGACAACACTATTACAATGAATCAATCCAGATACATCGAAAAACTCTTATCTAAATTCAGCATGCAAAATTGTAAAACACGAACTACTCCCTGTGAAATGGATTTAAACACAATTATGAATAATGAAGATGGTATAGCGGCGTGTGAGAAAGAATACAGAATATTGATTGGAAGTCTTATTTACGTCATGACATCAACAAGGCCAAACATCTGCTATACGGTTACTAAGTTGTCTCAAAACTTAAATAAACCGAGGACTGTGCCTTTAACAAGAGCTAAACAAGTATTACGTTATTTAAAGGGAACTAAGAATCAATGCCTAGTATTTTGACAATCAAAAAACCCACTACAACTGGAAGGATTTTGTGATGCTGATTGTGCAAATTCACCAGATCGTAAAAGTATCACAGGCTATTGCTATAGATTGGCAAAAGATAATCCAATAATTGGCTGGAAATCTAAGAAACAGGGAATGATTTCACTTTCAACATGTGAGGCGTAATATGTTGCATTGTCGCAAGCAACACAAGAGGCTATTTTTCTTAAATTACTAATAAAAATAATTACAACACTGATAATAAGTGAGCCTATAACTATTTACTGTGATAATCAGGCCAGTATTGCTTTGGCTAAAAATCCAATAATACATCAAAGATCAAAGCATATTGATATTAAATATCAGTTTGTTAGGGATCAGGTACAAAAGAAAACAGTACAAATTGAATATGTTCAATCGGAAAATAACGTGTCGGATTTGTTTACAAAGCCAATTACAAAATTGAAATTAGGGGCTTTCATTCCTGTCATATTTGGTACTGACGTATAAGGTCCTTATTAGTCCTGGGTAGGACATAAAACTGCATCCATTAGTTATTGTCTTAAGAGATGTCAGTTTTTGGTATGAATGTGAGTCCTTAGTTTCAGGATATAAACGTAAATATTCTTACTTTTAGCTTGATCCTCCTCTGAATGACTCTCAGAATCACTCTGACCCGGAGTGATAGTGCCTGTTTTAATGGGTCCCAGCTATGGGTAAAATGACTTCACTTTTTTGTTGTGATCACAACCCAAATTTATAATATTGTTATTAATGTTTATTAACCTGAAATACTTAACAATGGACAAAATGATATAACTAATTTTTGTGGATATTAATTTAGAAAAAAAAAATTATTTTATGAATACTAAAGTATTTGTTCCATATGAATATTGACTTTACTAATATTTTGAAAGAAGATTCCATAATGTACCCAAAATGGGGGAGTGTTGGAGTTCTTGGGTACCCTGATATACTAGTGAGTCAGCCAAAATGAGCTGACTTATTTTATAGTTCACCAATACTCTGATTAACCAATCAGAAGGCTCAAAATATTCAATATGACGTGTATAAAGGCGGCCATGTTTTTTCTGGAATATTCACTGCCAGCCTTTGATATCGAAGACTGAAGAATTACGGAACAGCTGCTGGTGGTATTGGCAATATAGTCAGATTCAGTAGAGTGTCTGACTCGTGAGCGTTAATCTTTAACGTTGTTTCATTGAACAGATTACGTACTGCGCTGGATTCTATATTCATAGACTATGGTGAACATGGTCAACAGCTTACCCAGTTGTCCAGCCTATCCCAGGGATTGAAATCCCAATTAATATTTTACCAAATTCATAAAGCAATGCTTTGATCCACTAGGCTATTGTGCCAAGGGGTGATCCCAAGGGTAGAACTTTGAGCATTAAACCTAATCTGAAACCTGCTACTTGTCATCCCAGCTTCGTTAGATGTTGAAAATTTATCAATGTTATTTTCAAAGAAAATGTCGACATAGTAATACAAAACGTATATAAGCGTTCTTTGTTCCCACCTCCTAATATTAAACCAGCAAAATCCTATGTAAAGCTTTTCTATCTTGCACAACCCAAGTACCTTTTTATGATCATTATACTAACATTTATGCACAGACTGATGATGTAGTCGTAGGTTCACATATTGGTCATACTTAATCCAATTTTTACATGACTTTTATAGAAAACCAAATACAAAAGTGAATATATAATATTGAGAGATAAAATAAATAAAAAGTCTTGAATAACTGATTGAAACAAACTATTTTATGAAGAATTGAGCAGCATAAAACAAACCCTTATCAACAACAATTTCCTCAACCATGTTGTCAATGAGTAAATAAAATTAGCTTTAGAGAATTTTAGAAAAAATATTACATATAATTTACTATCCTGATGTAAACAAAAATAAAAACACCATTAACTAATTCTACTCTAGCCAGATGTGTCCCCTAATTAGAAAACAAGCTGAAAAAGCCATTAAAAATATATTCTTCTACATATCAATTAATGATTGTAATAAATACCTTAGACTTATCATTTACTATAAAGAAGTTTAAAACATCTGACATAATTATAACCAAAATCTCTGTCTTGGTAAAAAATGTTATGAATTCTCATGTCCTTTGGGAGATTGCATCTCTAATACAATAATCAAAAAATAAATTCTTACATTAGCCGCAAATGCACCATACTCTCTTGTAGGTTAACTTGTAACTTATTTAAACTAAGTGTAATTCATACACACATCAATGATCACATCACAAACAAGCAATATACAACTATTAACATAAGGCAAATATTGGGAGAGAATACTAAAATACTATACAGCAGTGACTATCAGGAAGGACTTAAAGTACTTAATGAAAGATATTTCTTTTGTATAATATCTTTAACTAAAACATCTTTCAGCACAGGTGACAGTATTTTAAAGTGTGTGTGAAATGTTTATTATGAATATAAAATAATAATACATACAAATATTTGATACACTCTTTTTGGGTGGATTTGAGAAACTGATTTAAACATGTCACTTACATGTGAATATTTGAATTAATTTGATTTTTAATATTCTAAAAATGCCAGGATATCACCAAGAGAATCTTGTTTGCCATACTGACAGCATTCAGTTCTTGTTAATGACCGAGATGGTCAAAAGTAATTAAGTGATAACAGTATAAAACGTGATCTTTGTGCAATTCACTCACAGTTTGGATTGGGATTGTACATCTTATTTGAAAATTATATACAATAAGAAAAATTAAACAAACTGGCTGTCTCGGTTGAATTTAAGCAAGCTTGTTTAAATGAGTTCTTGCTGTCTAAATATACTTTCCACACACACACACACATATATATATATGGGCAGCAAACCTTCTTTTATATGTCATTGAATACAACAGACAGAGTAAGTTTTTATTCAGATTTTCTAGCTCTCTTAAAATTTTTCTTTTATGCAGACTATACTAGTTGTTACCCACTCCATAAAAGCAGAAGAATTCCTTGGTTGTCATTTTCAAAGAAACGTCTAGGCTGAAGTGGATAGAACAAAACGGCATATTTATTGGTAAAAACAAACGCTAAAAACTAAAATTAGCATAAAAACCATATGAGGTAAAAAAACAAAAACAAAAAACTCTACAATTTTTTTTTCTCTTTTCTTTTAGATACTTTCTGGCTCACTAGGATTTTTTATACCCTGCTCTACTTAGTGTATTGAGCACTTTGTCTTATTTTACTCAATTTGTTTTTTTTTCTTTTGGATGGGTGTTGTGCTGTTGGGCGTTTTATTTTATTTTATTTTTTTTCCCCAGATACCAGTTTGTTTAAATATATTTTTATTTACAAATTGTACTATCCATTTTTTTTTATATACCAGTCAAGTATAGGTATTAAAATAAATGCTCTCTCTCATATATATATATATATATATAAACATGAGAAAGAAAATTATTTTTTTCTCTCTCTCTCTCTTGCTCAAGATAAGACCCACCTTTGTTTAGATATAGCAAGTCTGATTTTAGCCAATGGACAGTAAACCATTTGCAGTTTCCTTTAGTAAGTGGGTTGCCAGTTGTTCACCTTTTATACAATGGTGGTAATTGTAGATTGAAAGCTAATAATAAATGACTTGCCAATCCTTCAACTCTGAAATGGAAAGATTTTGACTGATTATTAGGATTATAGATAACTGTCTTCAGTCTGATCTCAGTTGCTGTGAGAGTCACTTGCAATTTGGCCCTGCTGAAGGAAGTGTCAGCAGAAAATAGATCTTTCTTTCTTCCTCATCTTCCTTTGCCAATGTTTTATGGTAGCAAAATCTTAACAGGCAGTTGAAACCATTTAGACATTTTATGCCTGATTGAGAAATGGCAAAGTGTGGGTGTTAAGCCAGTGGCCCAGCCCTCATGAAAACCTGTAATTGTTATAAAAATACTAAATTTCCTTGAATAGAAATATATTTCAAAATGGAGATAAAACATGACTCCATATACCTTGTCACATGGTAGGGTGAATGTATGTAAATCTGAAAATATCTTTGCTAATGTACAGTCAAGAAAATTTCTGTCATCTGTGGTTGAGTCATTAATATTTCAAATATTGTTAAAACAATTGAAGCTTTTTATGAGCAAGAAACCTTTTTCCCCCGACAATTCATTAAATTGGCTAAAACATTGTCTTGGTAACAACATCAAGAAACATTACTCAAAACCATATTTGGAAGATCAGTGTAAAACAGAAAAGGTTTGTATTCACAGGCAGAAAATCTTTGGCTGTGATGTCAATTCAATTAAACAACAATTGTTATAATCTCGTTGCCCAGATGTTTAACTGTTTCTTGCTTTGATTTTCAAACAGATTCAACATTTGTAAGCCAGTCTCCTAATGTAAATTTAATGAAATGTATTGAAAAAAAAATAGTACTGGAAGTAGATACACCAGGTGTTGAAAAGATGATCAGAAACTTTTATGAAAGGAATTGCTAAAGGGAAACATTAATCACTTTTAACCAACCTGTTGCCTACCAAATACAAAAGCTTCATTCTCTTCAGCTCAACTTGTGTATTCACACACACACACACACACACACACACACACATTGTGGGTCTGTGTAAGATTGTTTTATTAAAATTATACTAAAAATGTGACAAGCGTATGCATTACTAAATGTATAATGGTAAAATCAAGACTGCTATATAATCCATTTGTGCTTCAACAAAACTGATTGTCAGACACACACACATACATACATACATATTTATATTTATTAATATATACTTAATAGATCTGTTATATTACAACAAGCACTGTTTTATTAACAGCACTATATATATATATATGTTAAATGACTTATTTAACACACACAGCAACTCTTCAAAAGGCTTAGAAAACATTCCCTGCCTGTTCTACTTAACAGAATATGTTTAAATGGAATATTGCTGCCAACCTATATTTACTTTAGGCAAACTTCAATCTCGGCCATTTATTTACCTTAAAAACATGACTTATGAAAATATTATTCAGAACATCTGTCTATATTTCTGAGATGAGGTATTATGTACACTATTTACATTATTCGGACTATTGTCCTCATCTTTGTCGCCATATTTATTACAACGTTTCGGCCTTTCAGTATCTGTCTATATTTCTGAGATGAGGTATTATGTACACTATTTACATTATTCAGACTATTCTCCTCATCTTTGTGGCTATATTTATCACAATGTTAAAGCTGTTGTACGCTCTGGCCTTCTTCAGGTGGTTGGAATGTCAAACTGAACCCTTTATTTCGCTCACTGGGGTAGCCTGTTCTAGTTCCACGTGCCATGTTTAATGGATGTCAGTTATCGCCTGTTAATTTCCCTCTGAAAGTTCTCCACTGTCTCAACTGGGTATTGAACTCACACTCTTCGGGTCCTGTCACTGGATCTAACGGCTTTATCCACTGTGCCAATTAACAGGAGATAACTGATAACTGACATCCATTAAAACCTGGCACGTGGAACTGGAACAGTCTAACCCAATGAGCAAAATAAAGGGTTCAGTTTGACATTCCAACCACCTGAAGAAGGCCGGAGCATACAATGGCCAAAACATTGTAATAAATATGGCAACAAAGATGAGGACAATAGTCCGAACAATGTAAATAATGTATTCGGAACATGTAATAGTTCTTATAAGATTCTATGATTCTATAATTTATACCACAAATATCTGACTGCTGTTGTTGTATCTGCCGTTTTCCTTGTTATGGATAATCCTTGTTGGCCCATTGTTGTATATCATCTCGAGCAAATGTTTTAAACACTTGGCATCAAGTCCATTAAAAATTATATAACTTAAAACTGGAATTTTAAATTTAATCCAAAATCTGAATAGAGATGACAACTAAAAGGCCACATTAATTTTATCTTAAATATATTTTTGGCAATCAAACTTTAAAAAAACTATAAAAATCTGAGCAAGCAAATGTTTGAAGCAGTTTATAATAATCAAATCAAAAGTTTTAAATGTAATATAAATTATAATTATAACAAATTACATTGTAGTTTTTATTTATTCTTTTAATTCTTAAAATAACCCAAATTCTTTTTCGTATCACACCTCTCCTCCTCTCCTCCTCCAAAAGTTTTTACACATGTGCAGAAAGGGTGGTGTCACCTCCCACTCAAAGGATTTTGTCGATTACAGCATTAGTTTTGGCAAGAAAAAAATATCCCGATACTTTTTGAACACATCTCGTATATGACTAAGAAGAATCACGATCTGTCTTGCCAATGTAGATTTTGTTGAAATAAAATCCATTTTTCTGATGATGCTGTTTGATCATCAAAACATGTTAAAGTAAGAGTTTTACAAACTGTTTTTTTTTTTTTTTCTTATATACTTACAATTCTGTCAGATCTTCATTCAAAATTAAATCATTATGTAAATACAATTCTTTTCTTACAACTTGTGAAATCATTGACATTTATCCTGACCTGGTGATTTTTTTTTTTCTTTTATATTTTTATAAATTTGGGCTGGAGTTAGTTTATTGTATAAGTTTATTTTCTAGCATTTATTGTGTAAGTGTATTTCAGAGTATTTATTTTATAAGTGTATGAAATTCTTTTGACCCAAGCTACCATTGCTTGTCAAAGTAGAATGACTGCAGGACAATTCTAATTTGCCACAACAATTTTCACTAGATATTTATAATTATAGCAATGTGATAATGGGGATAAGTTTTGGACAATGAAATATCAATGAGAAGAAGACGGCTGAAAATTTTGGCTACACATAATGAAGAAAGAAAGCTAGATAAAGTTCACTCGCAGGAGCAACTAAAAGACAAGAGAAGCAGAAGAAAAGCACCTAATAACCTAATTAAGAAGGTCGTGCAACCAGTAGTACAAAAAAACAAAAAAACAGTACATATATTGCTTATAGTAGCAAAAGACCAGAAGTTGTGGAGAATCATGCCTCTGGCATAGAGAGAGTTCACAGTAGATAATAAATTATTTATAGTAATTCATCAAGTCTAGAAGAATCCTCGGCACAATAAATTATGTATATGCATTTATTCTCATGCACACATATGACCTTTTAATAAAAGTGTAGTTCCTTGTTGCTTTCATTATTATTTTGGAAATTTTACAACAATAGATTTATTTGGCAAAATATTTTGAAAATGCAAACTCTGTACTAAGAAGAGTCCTACTGTCGTCTGCAGGAAGCAAAGGATATGAACATACAACAACCACCCTTTGATTTTATTCAATCTATTTCTAATCAAACTTTAAGAATTTAAATTTTTTTGTAAATATTAGGATTTAGTAAATTTGAATACCTGTTATGCTTGCTTTAAGATGTGTCCCTGTCAAGGTTGTCAATGATAGTAGCAGCATTTTGTTTATAATGGTAGTTATGGGAGAATGGTTGGCCAACACTGTCTTCCCCATCAACAATCATTACTTTAATCATTCATATATCAAATAATAGTTTAGGCATTTTTTTTCTGTGTGTGTGTGTGTGTGTGTGTGTGTGTGTGTGACTTCAATAGAATACACACACATTCTACAGAAAAAAGTCACAGAACCTGGAGAATGTCTTTATTTGATGATGATGGGTAAAATAGCAATAAAAATAGAATAACCGATTCTTTCTTGCTGATGAAATTTTTATTAAAAAAAAAATGAGAAAAAAACTAACAAAATGGGACATTGTCATATTAATGACTGAATTTTTTTCTTATGAGAGTGAATCAATAATTCCATAAGCTGACACTGCATGATGTTTGATATATCCATCACTGAATTAAGTGCATTGACAGATGGAAAGAGATTATATTGAAAAAACAAAATATTTGTGTAAAATAAATGCCTTTTTTCCCCCCTCCTCCTCCTCCCCCTCCCAGGATTTATTGATGAAAACACGTATCAGTTTAATGAGGAGAGATTGAAGTTAGAAAAAGATTGTCCAAGTCTGCACGTTTTTTGAATGGCAAAGAGTCTCTAAATATTTCATAGTAAAATTCTAACATATTTGGATCATTTGGGCTTCAAGGACCTTATGCGTCATATCACCTTGCCAGGTGCGCTCGCTTTTACAGTATTACATTACTACCTGTCATCTGCCTTAGGAATATTTGTATGTAATTGCATATATCACATTTTGTTTCTGTCTGTTCCCCAACCTAAAATATTTTTCATTTCACATAACATTTTTGTATCTCTGTTGATATGGCGCTGAGTTTGTCTCACCTGATTTTCATTTCTTTTATTGATTTTTCTTATGAATTTCTTTTTATTTCACTCTTTCTTGCCATCTTCACAACCACCCTGTCTCATACTTTGTCTTATCCCTCCTCCTTTCTTCTTTCTATAACTGTTTAATTTTCCTCACTCCTTGTTTGCTATTGAACTATATGTGCCAGTCAGGTGCATAAGTGCGTGTGTGTGTATATATATATATACTGAGCCAAATAAAATAAGTAGGTGGTTATATTTTTTTTCCTTTTCTTTTTTCAAGTTTCCTTCATGTTGTGTTCTCATAATGATTTGCTGTTCTGTCCTGATTAATGTTCTTTCATTTCTGTTTCAAAAAGGAAAATCAATTTTTGCATATATTTATACTTTTTTTTTTTTTTTATCTCCCTCAGCTAATTTTTATTTGAACAGTTTTTGTGATTTGACTCTGAATCCCATCCAAGTTGCTTTTTTTATTATTTTTTAGGTTAACAACTGCAAAAGAAAAAAAAATAATTAAATCAGCAAAAATCAAGGAAAGGGAAATTTATAAAAAAATGGTGAAAATGCTTTCTTAACAACTGCCTAGTTTTCACTTTCCAGTCATCTATGTGGCCTTGTGGGTGATGGATTACTTTCCACCTTACAACTCCTGTCCCATAGACAAAATGTTACAAGCTTTTTGCTACTAGATTGATAGAAAATCATGGAAAATGTTTAAATGAGTTACATTCCTTAGTTCCCCCAACTCTGATGCTCAACGCTAAGACCCATGACATTGCATAAATTTCTTCTTCCCAAAAACTGTTGCTTTGTGGAACAGAATCTTAGGAAGATGCATTCTCGTTCAATACAATCCTGATATCTTCAAGTCTATGGTTAACCATTATCTTTTCCACATATCTACATAAACTGTACTTCTTACTCACTTGTACAACAACCACCATCAGTAACTTTCTAGCTTGAGTGGCCCTTTGGCCTTAAATAGGCTGAACATTAGTAAAAAAAAAAAAATGTAGTGCAGCAGTTTATTTAAAAAAGCCTCTGCCACATTAAACTTTTTGAAAATTGATGTTTCTTTGTATTGTTGATGTCACCACAAAACCTTTTAACTGAAGCGCATTCTATAGCCTTCCTCAAATATGTAATGAGGAAACTAAAAGTAATAGCTATGTTGATATCTATAGAGAATTGCAAATCAGGCCACAACAGATTCTAGTGACAAGTGTATGTGTGCGCACATGCTTTTCTTTTTCAGGGAAAGAATCCCCCCCACCCATTCTCCAGGTGTAAAAAATTAAAACGTGAGTGGTAAGGAATAGTATTGTTTGTATATCTTTTAATTGCTAGAATGAACTAATCAAGGGACTCATTTCTGTTGCATTCTTATTTGGGAAGAAAAAATAAATTTATTTTTTTCCTTATAAATTATACACATGAAGAAGACTGAAATAAGGTTTGTTTTCATTGACAGTATTTACTGTAGAATAAGGGGGGGTAATTTGAAGGGGAATTGCCAAAATAGCAACAATAAGAATAATGAAAAAAGAAAAATAATACAAGAAATACAAGGCCTGGTAGTTGGTGTTTATAGGCAAAAAGGGATACAGTCAAATGATTATAGCTTTCTGACTTCAGGGCAAGAAAGAAAAAATGTGTGTGTGAGACCAAGAATTGGCCATTTTTTATTGGCTAGGAAGCATGCATCTGTAAGATTTGTCTATAACTTGAGTATAGATACGCTCTCTCTAACCGACTGAGCCATTGCTTGTTGTCTCTGTTCTACCGCCACTAGTCTTCTTAAATACAGTATTCTCACTGTGTTCCGAGGTATTAGCTAGCATCGTCAGTACCACGAGCCTCCTCTCGTCCATGTCTGCAAAGAGATGCAGAGAATAATTCGTCTTACTCAATCATTCTCTTATTGTTTTTAGCAGGTGGTTACATCTTAAAGCAATACTTCAAGCACAGACCCCCGCCATCACTAGCGCCGTGCATGCATGGGGTCCGTCCACACAGTTCACCAGCACTGATGATAAATGCACAGTTAGTCCCAGATCATCACTCCTCCACCACAGCCACTGTACTGGTTTCACTTAATCCTTGGGCTCGGGCTGCACTGCTCTCCCCAATCGCTGTGTTAGTAGTAAATCCCCAGTAACACTAGGTGCTTTTTCAGCCCGCAATTTACTCTGCAATTGAGCGAACGGAATTTCATCCTCTTCTTCCCATTCACTCAGTTCTTCTTCTTCCCTAAGGCTAGGCTCAATCCCTGCTTCCTCAGAATGTCCCGCTTGGGTCCGACTTACCTCCTTCAGCCTTCGAAGGGTAGTTGGGCTAATTTCAATCTCCTCACCCCCTTCACTTTCACTCTCAGTCTCTAACCCTTCAGGTTCTACCAACGTAGTTTTCCTCAGCCTTTTCTGTTGAGTTTTTGTTTCGGCTCCTTTCCATTCTCCTATTTCAGCTAGCTTTATATCATTCGCATGCACTCTCTTTACCTGTCCAGTAAATTGGTCCCAGATCACAAAGGAAACCGGACCCATCTGCTCCACGATCCTATAGTATGGACTCCATCTCTGGTCCAATTTACCTTCTCTCAGGTGTATTTTATAATACACTGAATCACCTATCTGGAAGGAAACTTCTTCTCTATTTTTATTTACCCTATCGTTTCGCCTTTTCTGGGCTCTTTGGATCCTCCTCCTCACCTGCGTAAAAACTTTATGCTGTTGTTCTAAAACTATTTGATGATCCTCTCCTAAATACTTCCTCCTAGTTCGTAACAGATTGTCTATAGGTAAGACTACATCCCTGCCAACAAGTAATAAGGGGAAAATTTTGTCATCTCATTCATCAAGAATCTAACAGCTGCTAATGCTTGGGTTAAGAATAAATCCCAATTTTCCCTATTATCCTCTGTTAGTTTAGCCAACACATCAGCGAGGGTCTTATGAAATCTCTCTACCTTAGCATTACTTTGGGGGTGATATGGAGAGGTGGCTATGTGCTGTATGTTTAATTCTCCCAACGTCTCTCTCATAATCTGATTCACTTTCTCTGATCCATTATCAGTAACCAACTGTTCGGGGGCCCCATACCTAGAGAATATTTCGTTCAGTATTATATCTGACACAGTTCGTGCCTTCTTATCCGGTATGGCAAATGCCTCAAGCCAATTCATCAGCCAGTCCACAAAACTCACTATGTAAAGATTACCTCTATGTGTTTCTCCATAGGGCCCGGAAATATCCATGCTTACTTTCTGAAATGGATAATTCGGAACATCCGTTTCTAATACTGGGGCAGCCCTACTCCTTCGACTCTGTACTTTGCATATTGCACATTTTTTTACATGGTTCACAACATCATTAAACAAATTAGGCCAGTAGTAATTTCTCATTATTAATCCATATGTCATATCAATTCCCAGGTGTCCTAACCTCCTATAGCACTGGAATAGAATTTCAGCTCTTAACTTCTCAGATATCACCATTTTTAAACTTACTTCCTCATCTCTTCCTGAAAGGTAATACAACACTCCATCGTGCACCATATATTTGGAGTATGCCCTGCCTCTACCCTGGACCTGATAGTTGCTATCTCGCTATCCTCTTCACTTTGCCTAATAATCTCTCTCCAATGGGGGTCGGAAAAATCTCCGTTTCACTTGTTTCCTGATCTTTCCAACCAAGTCTCTCCTTCAACACCTGTGAATTGATCACATTAATTTGGAATGCTTTATCATCTACACCCGGCTCCAACCTGACAGATTCGGTCTCCAATTGCCTCGGAATCCTCAATAACTGATCAGCATAGGTATTATCCTTCCCTACCAAATATTCTATTCTGCAGTTATACCCACTTAACTTCAATGCCCACTGTTGTATCTTCTTATTCGTAATGGCTATTACCTCCCGATTACCATTCAGCAACCCCCTCAATTTCCTCCTATAACACTCAGGAGCTGTTATATCTTCATCCCTTATTTCATCACTACTTGTCTTATTCCCAGGCCTATTCCCATTCCATACTCTCACCTGTTCGACTTCTCTCACTGGGCACGCCTGTGCCAGCTCCTCTCCCTGCTCTATTTTAATAGTTTTATTGGCAGTATTGGTTAACAGTAAGGGAACGGTCCCTGACCTCTTCACCAATGAATCACACACGGTTATTTCTCCTTCACTATTATCATACCTATCAGTAGGGACCAGCAATCTTTCTGTTATAATCTTGCCCTTCCCAGATACAGTAGTCTTAGGGGGAAGCTTTATATCTGTCTGGGCCACCACTGGCAATTGTTCATAATTATCCTCTCCCAACAGTATCCTTACCCCATCCAATGTTAGGGTGGCGGGGTCGAAACGGATCTGTGCCTTATTCTGCCTAAGCCAGTCATTCCCCAAAATTAGCTCACCACACAAGTCAGGTGCCATATAAACCTTAAGTTTACCTCTGGTTCTTGCCAACTGGAAAGGTAGCCACGTCATACCCTCTATCCTCATCGTGCTACTATCAGCCTGACTTATTAGTAGATCGACGGGACTAAGCTTTGTTTTTAGTCCCAACTGTCTAAAAACCTTGGAGCTAACCAGTAACACTGAAGCTGACAGTATCAACAAGGGCCTTCACCTTCTTGTCTCCCAGCAACACATTACAGGTGAAGTCTGGCCCTTCCTTCAGCAAACGGTATACCTGTGCCTTTCTCCTTCCCGTATGTTCTCTCCCTTCCTTCCGCTTTCTCGACAACCGAGACGTTGGAGTCGGTGACAGGAGTTCACATTTTTCTAGGGGCTCCAGTTTCTGTCTAGGGGCCCTCCTGGGTGGGGTAGAGCTCGGATGACTCTCTTTACTCGGCCTAGCAACCCATTTCGCCCCTCTATTCGAGTTAGGGTTGTTCCGTTCGGTGTGGTCCATCTTTCTCATGCGAGGACATGTTCATCTCAGGTAACCTGCTCCTTCACAGCGCCAACACCTTCGCTTCTTACAACTTGCCAAAAAGTGCCCGACCACACCATGTGTCCAGCATCTCAGAGGACTTACTTGCACTGAGGCCACCCTGCCTCTTACTTTTTCACGGGTGACCCATCGGTGTTTCCCGGACCCTTTTCCTTTTCAGTAGGGGGCACCAGCGTATTAACTCGCTTTATCCCCAGTTTACGGTCTCCCTCTGCTGTACACCACCAAGCCTTGTGCCCGAACTTACCACAAGTCGTGCAGTTCAGCCCCAAAGACATACAAATATTCAATGAATGTATTGTGGAAATATGTAAAGAGAAAATTCATTTAGCCAGAAGCACATGCATTGAATGAAAATTAAAACTTGCATTAATATGCTAAGTTCTAAACTGTCATATTTGGTAGCATTTAAGATTTTGACTTTTTCTGTAAATGTCAGAATTTCCTAAATATGTAATAAATGCACAAAAAGAAATCACTTGGATAAAGTTCTGCAAACATTTTGCTGAAATCATCTAGCAATTTTTTGTTAATATATTAATGTGGAGTGGTGGGATATTATATGTCGTCAAGGGAAATGCTGTTAGTGGTAATATGCTATCTATAAAAGATTTATCACTAACTGGGCCTTGATTTCCATGAGAGAACTTGAATAGAAACTTTATTCAGCTTAATGTACCAGCTGGAAGTGAATTGATTATTCTTACTTATAAACTTTCTTTTGTTGTAATATTATCTTGATATTTTTTTTCCTACAGCTTATTGCAACATTTTGTCTAGTATTTCTTAATTTCAGTTGTTTTTCTTTTTAAACATAACTTCATGTAAACTGAAGGAAATAAAAGTAACAAATGAATAAATGGTAAACTTTTTCCAATTCATTCACAGGCACTCGGCTTTTCTCTTACATACTCTGTTGACACACATTTGTCTGTAGCAAATATATCCTGGCTGAAAGAAATGTTTTCTTAATTTGTTTAAATCTTTTTTCCTGTCATCATCTGCCTTCAGAGTTCTGAAACCTTGGAACTGAAATGTCTTCTCTTAATATAAATATTAGTACAATGGTTGTATTATGAAATAATTGGCCCTGATCTCGCATCTTGTCTGCATTCGCTCTCTCACAGACGTGCCGTCGCCTCCCTCTGTCTTTTTTTACAAATGCATGCATGGTAACTGCTCCAATGAGCTGCTTTTGCTGGTTCCCAAACCTCCTGAATTTAAGCGTTCTACTAGGCTGGCATCTCGCTCTCACCCTATCACTGTCAAAACTGTTAAATGTAGACGTCTCTTCTACTCCAGTAGCTTCATGTCTTACACCTCTTGCCTGTGGAACCCCCCCCTTTCCTGTTTCCCTGATAGCTATAATCTCTAACTATTCAAATGTAATGTCAATCGACGTCTCCAGGTGCCCTGATCTATCCCCTATCCTTCTCTTCATCCTTTCCTCTATCACTCCTATTTGCTCTCGCTCCAACTCTCTGTAACCCGTTGTGTGCTAGTGGCTTCCCACCTTGCTTGGGGTGAAACGCTTATCAAAAAAAAATATTGTAGAACATTTTTAAATAGAATTGAACAATTCAGTTTTATATTAGCAGTAAAACTTTCAATACCTGTTTCTTCATCCTGTGACACCAATAAATGTAAACCTAATTTCTTAGTGACAGTTTCATCTTTGAATTTAAATGATTACTAAACTGGACTTTGTTGCATTAATTTTGCTTTCTATTTTAATTAGTAAAGGAAGTATGTCTGCATTTATTTATTTATTATTTCTGAGATGAAGCATTTTTGACTGATATTTCTTTCATCTTTATTTCAGTTTTGCTTCTTATCATAATGATGATTCTAAATATAGAGGAACCATCCTCTGAGAATTAAACTCTTATCTCTTTTCTTCAGGAAGTCTGCTTTAACTTGACAACTGCCTTAACAATTACACCACAGAGCCTTTTGAATGCAATTATTCAAATCTAATCTTAATCGTTCCGTATCTTCTCCAACAATCTGATACAGCTTTAGGAATACATTTTAAATTTCTTACATGATGCATCGTTAATTGAAAAGTATTACTGTTATCAATATTGTGTGTGTGTGTGTGTGTGTGTGTGTGTGTGTGTGTAGAAATAAAGCTGACAAAATGTATTCATCTGCCTCTGAAGATGAGGACTCTGTCTCTCTTTCTGGTTAGAGAGTTGTGAATGCATTCAGGAGGCTTTGTCATTCAATTAAGATAGTAACTGACAGGCTTTCCCGAGGCAAAATGTCTGTAAGGTTGGTTTTTGTCAAATGCTTAATTCTTCTTTATTATCAGCTTTACTTACTGATAGAATGAACATCCGAGAGTTGCAATAAAGAGCAACTGAAATTAAAAAATACAAACAATCCAAAATATTTATAATTGTCAACATTTTCTGTTGCTGAATAGAAATTTATTTGTTGTTTTTAAAATATAGATTTATGGCATTAAGTTTTTAAAAAAATTGAAAACTTTTTTTTAATTTATTTATTAAAATTTGATGAATTGATAAATTTTTATCAGATTGGAATTCATTTTGCAACATATTCTTGTCTTTCAGCTTAAAAAATTCAAGATTAAGATATTTGAAATTGAATAATTTTTTACTCATTTTTGCCCATGTGTGTTTAAACAGTTCAATAATATTTTTCTATTTTTTCTTTCAGAGAAAAGAACTAAACTGGTTGCTTAATGAAGAGTTGCAACATGTTCTCCAACAGGTGCAATATACATTGGCGGTAAGTAAATTATAGTTTTCATTGTTTTTTGAGCTGAACTGAAGTTGAATGCAAAAATATAGGTTTCTGTTTTGGACTAAACATTTTAAAAATGAGATATAAGTGGTAACATAAGAACAGCCATGTTTTCTATATATTTACTGATAATATAATTCTCATATTTCTTGGCTTATGCAAATGTTATAAAAAAAGTGTGTGAGAACATGACCTTCTTTTAATGATGGATAAAACATTTCGCAGAGCATTTATCTCGTTTCTGTTGATTTAGTTGCCTGGTATCAAACAATGCTAAGCAGTGATGTTCAGTGATGTGTGTAAGAGTCACAGTGTCTGTGTGTGTGTGTGAAACAGGTGCTGCTTTGTTCAACATATTCATGGTCAAGAGATAAATGCCTCTATTTCGCCAGTATCCTCCTGTTAGTCATTACAGATCTTTCAGGAGATTCCACATTTTAGGACATTTGAAGTATTTTAGTTATTGTAAAAGTCATTTTGATACAAGACACATGTTAATTATTCTTTATATTACTATAAATATCTGCATTTCCATGAAGTCTCTTTAGTTATATGACAGATTGTTTTTTTTTTACAAAGTGGGTTTAGATTTTCGGTCATGGTTGTATAAGTTCTAAATGTTATAAGGATCATTTTTAGCACAAGACTTTGTAAATAGAATAACCTCTTGTACTGTTTCTAAACATGAGGGCAATTTAGAATTTTGGTGAGAAGAGTGAAAATCATTCTGCACTTAAGAACTGTCATGTTAAGGTGTAGTTGATTTATTCTTAAAAAAAAACACAAAAAACGGTCGCCCTGGTATGACAATAAACTACATCCGACAGCAAGGCCCTTGATCAGAATGTTTTGAGGAACATGGAAACAACCTCTTGATTGCTAGTATTCCAAGGTCCACCCTGACCCAGGATGGTAGCACCTGTCAGGGTCCCAGTTATGGGCAAATAGTCCCCCCCCCCGGGTTAAAACACTGAAATTATAAAAATAGATTTTAATACCAGCAATACGTTTTTGGAAGAAAAAAAATATTACCCGCAATAAAAATCTTATCGGCATTAAATAACCATTTGCGGTTGATCTGCTGTAAAACAAAACAAAGCAAAACCCTAAAGAAAAAGTTTTCAGATTTGTTCAGATATTGTTCACTTAATTCACAACATTTTTTTTTCTTTTTCTACAAATTGTTGTCATAATCGTGACCAATTTAAATTGCTATAAGAATCTTCTCCAACCTATCATCACTTATGTTTCTTGCCTTCTCTTTTGATTTTTCAGTCTAAAACTACTTGTAGAAAAGGTTGGTAACAATAGGTGCCTGCTTTCACCATTCCAGGGAGACAAGGGGGATATATTCTAAATATATCTTGGTGGCAACATGTAATATATTAAAAGGCCATAGTTCTGTAACTTCTATTGCTGGCCTCTGTAAGATTACAACTTTTCAAGGCCCCTCCCTTTCAAGTGAGAATGTCTGATCCTAGGTAGGGAGCAGGGAAATTCCTTGTTTCTACACTGCTCCCTCACAAGAAGATACTCCTGTTGGCAACCAGTGAACCAAGAATTGTCCTTGTTGAATATAAAATGAATTACATTTATTTTCACAACATTGGTCTTCTGTTTATCATTGCTACCTTTATTGAATCTGACAACGTTTTTTGCCTTTTAATCTTCAACATCAAACTACTATTGGAAATGGTTGGCATCCAATGTCTTTAGTCGACTATTAGGTTCTTAGTTTCTAATAAAGACATGTGACAGAATTTTGGCAACTTTATACTGACTGAAAATCTCAGGTTGGATTACAATGGCATTTACTTGATCACTAGTCGGCTTCAACTGCTTGCTATCTGGTAATTTCTCTATGGGATTAATGTTCACTATTTACGAAATGTTGAAGGGGTTGTGGACATTCAATATATTTGTTCAAAGAATATGACTGTCAAGGCAGAAGAAATTAATTGGTCGGGTGGGAGGGCAGGTTTCACAAATGAACTTGTTAAAGGCCAATTAAAATGCAAATTTTCAAACACTTTTCTGCACTATACAAGATGGTATTCCTAACAGAACTGTTTTTGATATGAAAATATCAAAACAATCCTCAAATAAAAGAACAATAATGAAGGACAATTAATTAATAAAATTCTTTTTTTAAATCAATATGCAAATTAGTTAAACCTAAAAAGTGATATCACTTACAAGTAGATAATATATAATACAGAGATTGAGCTTTTTGTATCTGTCTATATTTTTGAGATGACGTATTATGTACATTATTCGGACTCATTTTATATTCTTTGTCGCCATATTTATTACAACGAATGGAATGTCGAACTGAACCCTTTATTTCATTCACTGGGGTAGACTGTTCTAGTTTCACGTTTAATGGATGTCAGTTATCTCCTGTTAATTTTTCCCTCTGAAAGTTCTCCACTGCCTTAACCGGGTATTGAACTCACACTCTTTGGGTCCTGTCACTGGATCTAACCAACGCCTTTATCCACTGTGCCATGTGTCCTTGAAGATAATGTCTATGAATTTCTGGGTATTATAAACCTAATGTCTTCAGCAATCATTTTTACCAGTGCTCATATTGCAATTTTTTTCTGTTATCAAACATGTTTTTACCAGAGCTCATATTGCAACTTTGTTGTTGTTATCACTTTTCTCTGGCACTCCTTATTACTGGTTCCCATATTGTATTCATTTCTATGCTTGGTCAGCTCAGGAGATTTTTGTGGCCTAGCATATGTGCTGATTCCTTAAGTTTACGAATTTTCCAATGGTGTTCTTGTCTAGGATCTCAACCTGATCCCACAGAGGGCGGTGATCTCTCTTCTCCCTCCATATGTGGTCAGCCACGTCTGATTTTTCCACTTCCCCTCATGTTACAGCTTTCTGGTGTTCTTGAAGCCTCACCTTAAGGGGGCGGCCTGTCTCTCCTTTATATTTCTTTCCTCAGCTGCACGGGATAGTGTACACACAGTCTTTAGTCATGTTCTCCTCTATGGGGGGGTCTTACTCGGGAGAGATATCTGCGAAGAGTGTTAGTTCAATATCCGGTTATGGCAGTGGAGAACTTTCAGAGGGAAATTAACAGGAGATAACTGATAACCGACATCCATTAAACATGGCATGTGGAACTAGAACAGTCTACCCTAGTGAGCGAAATAAAGGGTCAGTTCGATATTCCAACCACCTGAAGAAGGCCGGAGCGTACAGCGGCTGAAACGTTGTAATAAATATGGCAAAAAAGATAAGGACAATAGTCCGAATAAAGTAAATAGTGACCTTTTAGTGTGTAAATTAATTTCACGTTTACTTATGATCTCTCAGTTGCGTCTTTGGGCAGAGTCCGCTCAGGGGCTACTCTGTCAAAGGACAGAATGGCAACTGAGGAAATTTATACTGAGAGGTGCCCAGCCCTGGTGAACAGCTGACCGAGGCCACACCCTCTCATGGCACTAGAGAGAGGAATCGGCGCTCGCACTGAAGCCAGCGCAACTGATGGTTGTGGGGGCTGTGGGCAATTTTTGTCCCTCACCCAGGTGTACGTGCTCAGGTCACCACTTTAAAAAAGACCTTGTGTTACATCTTGTCTCAGTGGGGAGACAGAGTAAATACTGTGTGTAAATTACTATAAAGTACAGTTGGGACCTTTTAACCTCAGAATTCATGGGAGAATTGACCTCCAATTTCACATTTTATTCATATAATTAAGTGGTAAAATTTGTTATTTAGGAAGGGGGTGATTCCACCAACTGCCTAGAATCCTTCAAAATTTACTTAAATAATACTGACAACAAACATAATATATGTGCTGTATGTTTGCTTACATTCAGTTTACCACAGGTTTTTTTTTTTTTCTAAAGTTGTTAACAAAAAAAAAAAAATTTATCAGTATGTGAGACAAATGTACTTGAAGTTCTGTTTTGTTTGATGAAAGCTTATCATTTCTGACTATTCTGTGAACAATGTTTGACCAATGGACCAATAAAACGTGATCATCTAGAGTCACAACCGAAAACAAAGCATAAAAATTGCATCAGTTCAAGGTTGAAATATTTTGAATTTTGCTAAAAATGTAGTTTGAAAATAGATCAACAGTCAATTCATTGTTTGGGCAAAACGTACAATCAAAAGTCTAGGCTAGTCATGAAAGTGTTCTACTTTTAACAAAAACAGGGAAGAATGAATCATCTGTTGTGAAAGATTTAATGAAGCCAGCAATTTCATTTTTTTTTTTTTTTCTAAACAGTTTTGATGAAAAATGATGCCAATGGCAGGTCACAGAACAACATAAATTTGCAGCAGAATAGATCAGTAAAAATGTCAAATACAAATTTGAAATCAAGGAAATTTTACAATGCTGTAAGAGATGGTGTAAATTTCCTTGATTATAATAAAAGGCAGTGTGGATGTATAATTCATCCAACAGTTATTGAGGGGAAAGGGTGAGCTGAGTAAAAATTCCAGCCTACTCTGTTGTGTTCACTTTCACACTAGTAATCTTGGGAACCAGAAAGAACATTATTTTTAAAGCTTCAAGTTTTAGCTTTGGATTATTCCACAGGACAGTAGCCAAAAGGATTAAAGTGTTTGTGAGTTCAATCCACAGGCCAGGTAGTTTTGACTGCAGTGGAAACAGGACTAGCAATAAAGGAGAAGTACTAAAAAGAATAACAAGACACAATATCTCTAGACATGGCCATCAGAATGAGAACAATATAACCCAGTAGAATAAATGAAGAATTTAGTTCCAAATTCCATGTAGATTACCTAAATCGAAAAATATCTGAAGAAGGCAGAGAGCACAACAGATGAAACACAATACGAACAATGAAAATGAGAACATAATAACTTTTCATCCCAGAAATTCAGACAGAGATGCCAATCTAGAAATGTCCTGTGTTGTTCACAATGAAAATTTAGTTGCCAGAAATGTCCACTGTTTGAAACTGTAATAAAATCTATCCATATTAATGAATCAAAATATGATTTTTTTTTTTTTAAATAGATCTGTGAACTGAAAAATTCAGATTCTTGTTTCATACTCTGAACTAAGATTCACAGAACTATTTGAGGTTTTCAGTGATCTTTTAAATGGCAAAACCTAAGCGCGAAGTTATTAACAACTGATGGTGTAGCATTGGTTTAGGTAATAATCAAATTCCTTTTAATTCAAAGAGCAACATGATGGCATCATTGAAATTATACGGAAAACTTAGAGCTTTAAATCTAACCTGCTTGCTGCTGAGTGTTGCTGCTGTTACTTGTCGTTCTCAATTGCACTTTCTTACAGCAGCTAAATTATTATTGAATATGTAATAAAACTCTTCATGAAGTGAAACTCTCTCTCTGATCCATAGCTAGAAAATTAGTTTTTGAAAAAAGCATGCAAACTTCAATTTTTAGTTGATTCTTCATAATCTAGAAGGGTAGCCTCAAACTTTTGGCCTGGTGTGTGTGTGTGTGTGTGTGTGTGTGTGTGTGTGTGATATGTTTTATCAATTTGGCCATGGAGGCCTCGTTGCTAGAATAAGGATTGATTTACCTATTTAAAGAATGCACATTTCTCATTTGGGCGTCTAAGTTTTGGCTATAAAAATTGTTTCCTCAATTGAAGAGATAATACAGGTTTGATTCCTGTTGGAGGCACAATTTTTCTTTAGTTAGCACTTCTCAATTTAGGACCATTTATTAATTTCACTGTTTCAGAAGATGAGCAACAGATAGCAACTCAAAAATGTGTACCCACTAAAATAAATAACGTTTATAGTCAAATAAGAAAAAATTCATTCAAAAATAAAAATTGCCATTGTTTACATTTCAAGTAAGAAACTGAAGATAAGATGTAGATTTGTAGAAGTCCAAACAAGAAATATGCATTCCTTAAATAATTAAATCAAACCATGCTCTATCAAGGTGGCCTCCATGGCTGAATTGGTAAAAGCACATTTTTGCTAAAGAAACAGTTTCCCTGATGTAAAAGAGGATACAAGTTTGATTCCTGTTGGAGACACAATCTCTCTTTTGTGGGACTTCTCAATCTAAGCTGGTTGTTCAATTTTTAAGAAAAAAAAGAATAGAGAGAGATAGCAACTCAATAATATGTACACACTAATAAAAAGTAACTTTATAGTAATAACAAATAATGTTGGATGAAAAAAAAAATATATATATGGAGGGAAAGAGTTACGCATACACACAGTGTGGTTATACAAATCTAAACTGCTGTCTGTGTCAGTTACTTCAATCAATCCTCAGGCTCTGTATAAGTATGCTTTGTGTGGAATCCATATCTAGGCAATAGGGAGCCTACAGTAAAAGTTGTAAAGAGGAAATGGCTCCTTCCTAATTTTTAGTTTAGAATTAATGTTTTAGATTTTATTCTTCTCACCTTGAGTTTGTTTATTTTGAATTATGTTTATATTTTATTTATGTCTTCTCTATACTTTGTTTGTTTTTAACGTTTTTGTATTTGAAGTAAAGTAGATGTACGTTATGGATTATTGTTTAGTCTTTCAACTTATGATATACTTTTAGATAGTTTAGTAATTATTTATAATCTTCTGAGTAAATGAGAAATAGATTGTGCAGAAATGTTTTAATTTCAATCCGGTACAACGGCCGAAACGTTGTGACAAATATAGCGACAAAGATGAGGACAATAGTCCGACTAATGTAAATACTGTACATAATACCTCATCTCAGAAATATAGACAATTCAATCTTCTGTTATTAAAATTCACTGCTTGGCAAACCTTGTTGGAAATTATCTTCATTTTGTCTTCTTGAAGGTCAGCTAAACCATAGTTGACTTCCAAGTGACATTTTACCACATTTGAACCCTGACATCTGTACTACTTGGGTTTGACATTCTTTCATTCTTAAGAACTGGTGGATGTTTTACACATTTCAGCAGAAGTTTTCTTCTCTTATTTTATTTTTTAAAAAAATCATCCATCGTATAAATTGACAAATATGTGTGCAAACACTGAAAGATGTTCCAAGAAACAGAATTGGTTAATTCCAAAATAAACAACATGCTTAGGTTAGTTTAGGTTAGCTTTAGCTGACATCTTGTCTCACAAAGTGCAGTCTAATTTAATGAATTGCTATTTGTGTTTTGTTAAATTTCAAATCAACATTTTCTTTACCGCCTCTAGATTTATGACTTTCACAACTGTGTTTTCATTTCAGTCATGTTTTGTTTCTTGCAGGAATGCAGTCAAAGATTCCTTACAGACAAGGACAAAGAATCTGGTGAGAATATTTCTTTTTATTCTAAATTCTTTGAATTGTATTTCGTTCTAGAACTTTGTATATTTTCCTTCTCTTTGTAGTGTTGCTGTTTAGTCTTTGCTATTTTATCTTTTTATGATCTCCAAACTCATAGCATAGTTCCTCACCTTGCCAATGTCAAACTTGAAAGAGTTTGCAATAGGAATATAACAGGAGATATTTAATCAGAAGATATTTAAAATCGGGTTAAAAAGGTGCAGTGGAGACGGTGTTTGTATGTGTTAGAGTGGGTCGGTTTCGCAATTTATGTTTCGGTATCAGTTTCCGATTTTGTTTTCCTTGATACTGGGGTTTTTGATTCGAGTTTTTGGTTTTTAATTTAGTATTTTTGCATTCTAAGGAAGCCATTCGTTTTCTTGTGTTAATGATAGCATTTCCAGTCAATATCTGATTTTGTTTGCGATTGGTAAATTTGAAACTTAGTCTGTTTAACTCGCAAATTCGCATGTATTTCTGGTCCAATCTTAAAAATATTCATATGGCTGGAAAGAAAATAAATTATCTTTCTAAATATGTAATTTGTTTGTGCTTTTATTCATTGGATTATTTTTTTACAGCAAGTTAAGACAGTATTGCTTCGACCAGCTGAAAATGTGAAATGATTTTTTTCAAGACTAAATTTTACATGTTACTTTGTTTCAAAAAAATCAAAGTGACCAATCTTTATCAATATTCTATAAATTGTACTCAATTAGAAGACACCTTAAACTACAACCAGGAACATATTCATTTCTTCACTGACCCAAGGAAGTGAATTCCTTCAAAAAAAAAAAATGAAAATTCTTTTCTGATACTATTATTGGGGTTTTGCAAATAAATTTCTTCTAAACAAGGAAAATCAATGAGTTACTTTTTTCCCCTAAATAAATTTTTTTTATCTAGCAAATACACCTAAAATTAAATATAAAAAGTAATTAAAAGCTTTTAATTTCAGTTTTAGAATGTGTAGATTTCCAAATCTGTGAGTATCACCTGTTCTTTATTAGATAAACATTTTAAAACTGATATTAAAAACTATTTTAATCATTTTAAATATATAATCTTAAGTGTATTCACTAGATAAAACCATAAAGATATTTGTAAAAATAAAATGAATTAATTTTCCTTGTTTAGAGAAGAATTTTATAGGCAGAACAGTAACAAACACCCACCGAACACTAGTGGCTAAAAAAGAATAAGTTTTACTTTGGGTTTAAAAAATGACTTGCAGTTTTGAAAATATACACATTTTAAAACTGAGATTATAACTTACTTTATTTTTTTTATGTGTATTCACTAGATAGAAACATAATTTTATTTGTAGAAAACAGACTCGCATATCTGGAAATATACACATCTTAAAAGTGAAATTAAGAACTATTTTAATAATTCTTAATATCTAATTTAGGTGCATTCCTAGATAAAAAAAACAAATTTATTCATAAAAAAAATCTTCATTCGTTTTTCTTGTTTGCAACAACTTTATTTTGTGATTGGCTTACTAGAAAACCCTTCAAAAAACCTGACTTCATAATATTTAACATTAAGACAATACTGGCAATTATTTTTTTTTTCTATTTTTACTCGCTATTTTGTTGTTAACTTAATTTTCTCGCAAAAAGTCTTTTTTTTTTTTTTTCTTTTTTTTTTTTAAACCAAAACAAATAGATTTAACTTTCAGACATGTCGTATTTCCTTTTTTTTTTCATTTCTTTTGTAAACAAATAGATTTCACATTTATTTCCTAAAACTACTCAATTAAATGTTTTCAACATATTTTTGTTCAATCTTTTTCTCTTACAATGATATAAATGTTGATAAAATTGAATTTATTAACATCTGAAATGTTTCTTTGGATATGGTCACTCAGTAGTGATATAAAAAAAAAAAAATCGTTTGGTTTCGTAAAAAATTTCGATGCGGTTTCATGGTGTGAAGATGAAACCGAAAATGTTGGTTTTTCAGTTAAACCGCACATCTCTAGTATTTTGTGTGTGTGTATATATACATATATACAAACACAAACACACACACTACTTATTTAAGGAAACTGTGTTTCTCAGGACTTCTACAAATCTATATCTACTAGTTTGTCTCATACAGTAGCATGTTTCATAATAATGTTCCAGGTACAAAACTGAAATGAGTAGTTATAGCTGTGTAGATATCCCAACAAGGAATGTGCTTTCCTTAAATAGGTAATTCAAACCATGATCTGTCAACCTGGTCTCCATTGACAAACGGGTAGTTTCCATGATGGGGGAAAAAAATGGATACGGGTTGTGTGTGTGTATATCTTAAATTCAATGTAATATTAAAAAATACTCAACAATTTAGTGGAAGCTATAACCAGAATAAACCAAAAGGGAAAGTAAAAAAACAAACCCTACCTATACAGAGCCTTCAAAAAAAAAAAAAAAGGAAGAAAGTGCCACCTACGTTAACAAAACTCAGCAGTGCTCAATGGCTATAAGAGAAAAGAAACTTGAAATAGGAAACCAAACAAAGAGAGAGCTGTAACAATAACAACAACCAAGAAGCCATCTCAAAATACAAAGTGTTAATGAGTTTCTATAGACATATCTGTGTATCCAATGAATGTAAATATTGTCAAGACCTTTGATCTGGCACTTTCAGCCATACTTATGGTGATACTAACAAATTTCATTTTGTGAAATACTTTTTAAATTTGTCATTTGTTTCTGTATTATGTTGTCATACATTTTGCGACAGTCAAGCAAATTTCTTCATGAAATTAATTGCATTTATGAATTTTATGTAGTTTTAAAATTCCAGTTCTGAAATTTTATTTTGTTTTCGGTTTCATAACATAAAAATGAATAATTTATCCAGAAAATTCTAGAAATCTTTTACATGGAAATGGCAGAATAGACTTTGTGATGAGAGAATTTTGTTAAATTTTTGTAATGGAGACTATTTTTCTTTTTGTCTTATACAGAAGAATCCAATTTTAGTTGTATTAAACCACAGAGAATTCTACTTTCTGGTCCCAAGTAAGTTCCTCTGCTTTTTATTGATTATTCATATTTATAAATTTTAAATGTTTCATTATTTCAGCATTACAATTATATTATTATATATCACGCACATGCACAATTTTTTAGCATGAGTGTATGTCATAATTTGCACGAACAAAATAGGAATTTATTGCAACCAAATTGGATAATGTTTTTACTTTGATTTGCAGTCATCAATTTCTTTCACAATTTCAACTTTTTTCCTTTATCTGTGTAGTGGTGTATGCAAAAGAATTTAAAAAATAATCCTGCATATTTATCAGCTGCAGCAATTATCCACTATTGAGAACTAAACCTAGATGCAAGTGTCGATATGATGCAAGTGTCATATCCACTAGACCAACAGGTCTTCTTGGGACATTGAACTAAGTAAACTTGGATAAGTTACATGATGGAATTTGTGAAGAGCAGTGCTATATTCAGTCCGGTTTGTTACCTCTTCATCACCGAAACTTGTTTGTCCAGTGGATATGATGTTTGCATCATATTGTAACGGTCCGGGTTCATTTCTCGGTAGTGGATGTGCACTGCTGATGAGTCCCAAATAGGACATCCAGTCCTTTCTGCATTCTGTTGAGGATTCTTCAAGACTTGAGGAATTACTTAATTATGATTATTCAAATCCCCTTAATAATTTCTATCATATATATATATATATATATATATATATATATATATATATATATATATATATATATATATATATATATATATAGACACACAAAGACAAATATGTATCCACGCATTTGGTATTTTCTTTAAAGACTATCTTTTATGAAAATTTTCTGATATTTTCAATATGTCAGTCCTTGAAATACTAAAGTCAGTTGAGATTTCATTTCACAAATATATTTTTTTTTTTAGTTTTCATCTTTTTGTTACCCCCCCCCCCAATATTAACAACCACTATAATTTTTATGAGCCATTATCATTTCAGTAGTTGTTTAGATGATTGAACTCATTTGCTTTTGCCATTTTGGTTGAGACATTGTAGTAACAACAAATCTATTGTCCAGCCTTCTTCAGGTGCACAATCCATAGAGAAGGGAAACTTAATGTTTGTTTTTCTATGGTAGCACAAACCAGAAAATAGAATCACACAATGTATGGTGATCAGACCAACCTCTTCTCAGCTACAAATATAACCTTAACAATTCTTGATATATATATATATATATATATATATATATATATATATAATACGCAAATCATTCATACAAAAAATATTTATAATTCATACATCTAAATATATATATATATATATTTTTAGATGTTCAATATTTTCTTTGTTAAAGAAATCTCTGCCATATTTAGACCCACACCTGCCTGACATATATATTTGTTTATAAAGTTAATGTCTGCAGGTGTTTTCTATTTTATCACCTTTTAGTCTTTGATGGTTCAGTTGCAGGAATTTCTCCAAAATAGCTTCAAGCAAGATTCAAATAATTCCCACTACACTGGTTTTTGTCATAACATGGAGTAGTACTATTTGGATTGTCAAAGTCATTATAATAGTTCAGGAGTTTTAGAATTCTGCTGTTGTCTTTCACTCTAATGTTATTCGTAACCCTTTGACAAGGTTAAGAACATTGGACACTTCATCTGCACCAAAAACAAAATAGGAAAAAAGTGTAATGAAGAGCGCTGAACTCTCTCTGTCTTAACCCCTGGATAAAATCAAGATGGCCTTTCAAGCATTTAAAGAGGGCAACGCAGATGCGAAAAGGAATAAAGTTTTAAAGAGGCAACAGGCGAATGTCGATATTTTGACACTCCAGTAATTCTGAAAGAACCAAGACTTTTGGACACCATTAGAATTGTATGTATGCAATAAATGGGGTCAAAAAGACCCAATCCCACTCTGATAATGGGTATAATAGGGATATCGTGTATGCAAATTGGGGTGGAGAAAATGTCACAAGGTGAAACATAAATATATATATATATATATATATATACACACTATTTTAATCCTACAAGTAGCTACTCTGAATCTTATATACACAAGTGTGGGGTGGGGGAACAGAAGCTACAGGACCATGGACAATATGAGGTACTCATTGAAAGACTGCTACAACTGTGACCAGAGGACTGCCTAACATTTTCAACCAAAATAAAACCAACCCTGTCCACTAGACCTCTCCCTCACATGGAGCAAAAACCTCTTCCTCCCATAGAATTAATCTACAAAATGACGGATAAAAACAAGGTAACTTTGACCAAGTTCATTTTAATGGGTCTGGCTCTCGGCACGGAACAGGTTTTGAGGGTGCTCCTGCTGCCAAGTCTGTTTTTTTTTTTTCCTTGATTGAACGGAGCCCAACTTGATCCCGCAGACACAAAATCAAAAGCAAACACCCCTACCAAACAGGGGCAAACAGTAAACTCGCATTACAAATCACAACCAAAAAGCAGTCAAGCATTTCAACTCAAAACCTGAGGTCAACTCACAAAAAGGCCAGTTTTCTTGCAGCTGAAATCTCACCAGAGATCCCCCCCCCCCCGGAAAACACACTTCTCCTCTTGGTACAGGCTGACTCTCAAAGACAAACAATAAAGCCAAATGGGTCCAAGCAAGTGGACTGGTTTATTTCCTAACCACAGTTGATTAAGAAACCTGAAAAAGCAGAGTCTGTGTAGTTGTGATGGAAAGCAGGCAAGTAAAATGAAGATGAAAGAAATGTGTCGCTCATAAAGACAGGCAATGCTTTCATCTAATAAAAAGTCAAGATAACATTACCAGTTATGATGCTACTAGTGTATGTAAACAACATAGGATGACAACATGAAAGCAGTGAGCATTTGAGAAAAATAAGTTTATATGGTGAGACTTGATCTTCTGCAACTGTTGGCTCTTGTAGCTGAAATGGTAGGACGACTGCCATGGTAAGATAGACTTCCAGAGAATGAAAAAGAATAAAGCTTAAGACTTTTACTCTTTCTTTCTGCTCTATATGATTTTCCCTAATGACTGTAGACGGATATGGTCTTAGTTATTGCAGTAGAAAAGCAGCTCAAAGGAATACGAGTTAAAAATGAAGAATGATCTCTCAGCATTCAAACAATATTTTAATTTATAGTTTGAAATGTTCAAATTGGCATTTTTTATTTTGTTTGCAGTGGGGCTTCTCACATCAGGTGTGTCTTGACCCTTCATGGTGACAACATCACTGAAGCAGTAAGTATTCAAATACTTGTTAATTCACATCTATATATGCCACATTGTCATACAAGCTCTGTATCCGGCCATTTAATACTAATGAAAAAAAAAAAGTAGCCTACCTAGGGCATTGGAACCATAGTCTCCTTCAAAGTACTTCTGTAGATACTTAACCTTAACAAACCTTCCACTTTTCAGAAAGGTTTTCAAGTCTTCTTTGGAAATGCCATCACCTACCTTATTGCATTCTCCTTAATCTCATCCATGGCATTTCAATTTTTGCTTTGGGAAAGTTTCTGTTCATGCATGAGGTACAGTGAGGCTCCCCCTCTTATTAGTTGCCAAGTTGCACCGAGGTTGCACAACAAGTTCTTAAGATATTCAAAATAGCTTTAGACTTTCCAGACAGACCTCATTTACACACACACACACACACACACACACACATACACACTGGCTAAATTTAATTTGCACTAATGTCTTTGGGAATGGCAGAAATCTACTTATTCTACCCCAACTATGGATTAAATAGAAAGTTAGACAGACTTCTCTAACCTTGGTTGGCAGCTAGTCTAGAAGAAGGTCAACTCTAAATTGAAAATTGTGAAGTCAGTGAGAATCCACTTCAAGATCTTCCCCATAGAAATTCACAGGAAAAAGCCATAACTGCCTACACCCTGAAGAGACATGGTGTATTTAACCCTTTCGAGTCCCCTGGGACATATGTGTCCCACAGATGTTTTCAGCACATCCTGCAGGACATAAATGTCTCAAAAACACATTGATATGGGTTAAAGCAGATACAGTGCCCCCATTGCTATATTTATAATAATACATTCAGTAATAATATTTTTCTAAGTCAGTCATGAAAGTACAGGAATGAACAATAATATTTTTTGCTATGTAAATCAATTACACAAATGTGGACTTGAAAGGGTTTAAAAAAAAAATTAAAATTCTTGTTTACATATGAATAAAAAAATTTGTGTGCCAAAAAAGCTTCCTTTTTGCTCATATAATATGGCCGTCTATGAAGAATGTGCAAATTTAATGATAATCATTTTCCTATATAATTTTCTCTCAAAAGGGTAACCTAGTGAGTCATGGGGTTGTTCAGTGATTTATAACAGATTAAAACAACTTTCAAGGTCATTATTAACTTTTGCTACATTTGAATTCTAATATCTAAATTTTCAATGAAGAGCAGAAGTTTTTATTTTTGTAAATTGCATTTTGTAAAAGCATCTCCATAGCCCTCAAATGATTACGATTCAGAAAAGAAATGCTTTATTATTTTGATCTTTTTAAGTTTGCTCTTAAAGTTTTGTCTTTTCTTTTTATTTCAGGACATAAACTTTAAACACAAACAAGGAAACCACCACAGTTTGTTTAAGACGTCAATTCATCAAAGTTTACCTTGGAAATTACAACAAGTATGATTTTTGTACACACACACACACACACAGGTTATACTTCTCTAATCTGGTGTTCTCTGGTAAGGCCACACCCATTGTCTGGCACATATTGAACCCCACATCAAATTGGTTTCTGGATTAGCCACTAGAGTTGTTGGATTCAGTTTTTGGCCATGCTTTGTAAACCTCATCATTAAATCAAATGCCTAAAAACCGAATTGAATCAAAGGAACTCTAAATTTGACAGCCTTCAATGTTTATTTTAACTTAAAATTAGGAATTATTTTTTTCTGAATTTTATAAATTGCTATTAATAGAACCTCTTATTTTTTCAATGCTTTATATTTGATGAAAGAATAAAAACCTTGTTTAGAATCATGGATTTGTTTCAAGCTTTCTTTAGAAATTGAGCATGTGTTTACTTTGGGGGTGGGGAGGGAGGGCGTTACCATAGAGCAGTGGTTCCCAAATGATGCAGTGGAAGAGGTTAGCAGGTGAGGCTGAATGATTGAAAGACAGTCAAAGATTTAGAAACAGATTTTTTTAAAATTCAAATGCCAAAAATAAATATGATTTCAAAATGTAAAATATTATTATGGATTACTTGTAATTGTATGCATGAGTCCCAGGTATAAATAGTTATTGACCAATTTTATCATTGTGATAATTTTGCATTATATCAAGTATTAAGAATATAGTGACTACGTTCCGTAAATTGGAGGAGAGAGTTATCAATGATAATGTTCTGAGTTCGAATCCGCGGTTATCTCCCTTTAACTCCTCTCTTTCTCTCTCTCTCTCTCTCTTTCTCTCTTTCTTTCTTTCCCTCTCTCTCTCTCTGAATTTTATTTTTAAATGTACTTTTTATCACATAAAATTTGGTGATGTGCGAGCAAATTTTCATTTAAAAAAAAAATGTGTCCCAGAGAAAAAAAGTTTGGGAACCACTGGTTTCTGTATTCTTGTATTTTTGTGAATCTGATAGTGGCCAGATTCCAATGTTGCCAGATTAAAGAAGTACAACCTGTATAGATTATTATTATTAATTTCTGTCATTTGTCTTTTAGAATTGTTTTTAGTAGAAACTGGAAAACATATGTCGGTGACTTATGTATGCAGCTTGTAATGTAGAAGAGGAGTTGAAACTCGCCCCCCCCCCCTCTATGCTTGAGATGCTTTTATTACTCAATTGTTCATGACAACAAACAAATATCTTAAAAATTGAATATTTTTCTTGTTGATTGGTTATTGTAAAATAATTTCAAGACTTTCCAATTGTTTGAGAAATCTAAATGGTGGAAGAGGAGTCTTTTGGATGATTTCCTTTCCATTTGGTCTGATCTACTAGCAATATGTAAATGACTTTAAAAATTCATGATAGGCCTTGAAAGATGTAACTGGTGCCATTTGTTAATTCTGTGAGAAAGCAAGTGATAAATGAGCAACAAATGACATGCAAATTATATATGTCTTGTAAAAGTTGATCTTCTGCTTTGTAGCTACATAAATGCAAAATATATTCTACATAGATATAAGGTTTATTTTTTGGCTCTCTCTGTTCTCTCTTTTATTGTATACATTAAAATATGCAGATGGCTTAGTGAAGTTTTATGACGTTATTTCCTGAATCAGTTCTAATTTTTACTGAATTCCTGCTTGATGCTAATCTATTGAAAAAGACATCTCAGCCATTCATTGTGGATGTAGAGTATTGGTTACCTTATAACCGTTTTTATCGAAGTTTAGTGGAGACAAAATGTCAGATGTTCTATTATTCTTTAATGTAATGTCTGAGACCTAACATGCTAGTGCCATCCGTTTGGTGCAAAACCAACAGGTGGCAGGTTTCCAAAAAAACGACTGTTCCTAATGGGACTTGAAGATTTCTAGTGCATTGTAGATGCAGATGTGCAGGATAATTGGAACAGTTTTTTTCTTTCTTTTCGTTGTGGGTTTCATTTACTTTATCTTGTACATTCAAATAAACAGATCTCATATTGAAATTGTTTTTATTATTCACTCGTCATGAATTTGACAACACTACTATTACAGTGATGCCGTAGGTCATTTAGAGTTAAATCATTTTCAAAGATACGTCGGTTTTTCTTAAATATTATATGGAGGTCGTTTTACTCGAGTTTTACATAAATTTAAAATGAGTTTTTACTTAATTATTTTATTCAGAATACTGTACGTACATATAATGAATGCTGTAATAGGCAGTGTGGGATACTTATTTGAGGTTTATAGTGGGGTTATTTTGACTTGAGTCATTTTCTGACTTAGATCGTGACCTCTGGAACCAATTAATGATGTAGGATGAGGTATATATACCTTGAGGTAAATACACCTTAATATCAAAATCAACATTTCTATTCTTCTGGTAAAATTTTTGAAAATTCAGAAAACATTTGTAAATGGATCCAATAATTTTATAAAATTCCATGCATGTAATTTGTTTGTATTTTGAAGAAGTAAAAAAAAAAAATTCAAATTGATATTGAGTATCATTGTAAAGTAAGAATACCATCTTGAAAGAAAAACTTTGTTTTCTATTTTCTTTCTGCTTTCAAATTTATTTTTGTATTATGTGTTTTCTTTCTTTCAGATTCAAGATGCAAGCAATCATTTGAGATGTGCTGCTTTCTGTATATCAACCAAGGATGACTATGCATTTAAATCTGTCAGGGAAGTGACTCTGGTGAGGGTTTTTTGTCTTTTTTTTGGTGGTGGGGATCCAACAAAAATATTAATGGCTCAGAATTAAAGACAGGGCGACACATTTCAGAAAATTATATATATATATGTATATACAGGGTGCCCATAAAGTGTGTGTGCACTTTAAAAAATTTATAACTTTATTTGTATTTGCGATAGAAATAATCTGTAAAAAATGTTATCAAGTTTAATGTACCTAGTTATAAGTATAGTTAAAATAACTAATGTGATTTCAGTCCATTACTGTAAATCAGTTCGCAAATGTTTTCCGTGAACTGCAAAATTGTATTACCCTTTGTATTGCTAATGATGGAGGACATGTGGAAACTTAAATAAAATTTCAATAAAACCTTAAAAAATATAGATTTACTTCTTTCTAATCCTTTTTACAAATTATTTCTATCGCGAATACAAATAAAGTCATAAATTTTTTAAAGTGCACACAAACTTTATGGACACCCAGTGTGTGTGTGTGTGTGTGTGTGTGTGTGTGTGTGTGTGTATATATATGTAAATTATATGTTTCAATGCAATCTTCAGATCAACTTGGCTTGAAGATTTCATTGAAGCATAAAACTGACAGTAATAATGTTGATTATGTTCATGCTGTATTTACAAATGCTCTATCACTGTTATTGAGCACTCTTTATAAATATAGTAAAATTTAATCAATATATATTTATTATAAAAATTAGTGTTATATATAAGAACAGATACGCTACCACAAAGTGTCAGTGTAAAAGCAGTGAGATTAATCAATATCAAAAAGACAAAACTACTCTATCAATAAAAATGACACTAGAAAAATAATGTGGAACTGTCATTTTCATGCTGATCAATCTTCAGGTGTGTAGTATACCGCCTGGGTTGGATTTTTTTTTTTTTACAAACAATTCTGTAAGAGTCCATAAACACCTAATTTGGGGCTGAAGGTAAGTAGCATAATTGATATTTATTCACATTAGAAAGAATTCAGATTTTTGTTCAATAGTGTCTATCCTATTGTATAATTCCTCTCCCAAATGCTTTCAATTAAAAGTTTTCATATTACTTCTGCTGTTTATCTTCCAGTTGTATAGAAAGTCATTGTGTACTGTTGGCATAGTTGCCTTTTTATCAAAGAAATGTTGTAATTTCAAAAAAGCCCTTCAGAAACATCTATACAGAGCCTGTCATTTTCATCTCTGTTTGAATTTCTCGCGTGTTATCAATATTTTTACTATTTACATGCGGATTATTGTCCTTATTTTTGTTGTTGTTAACACAATATTTTGGCTGTTGTACCCTCTGGCCATTTTTGTGTTGCAGCTCACTCCAGACACCAGGTGCATTGACAGGCTGCAGTTTCTTGTAGTCAAACACTTGTGACGTAAAAATTACTTTTTGGCCAGATTGTTACCCACGAGTGAAGAACAAAACAACTTCTAGCAGTAAACCAGATTTTATTCTTAGCTGGTATGTTACTGCTATAAGCGAGCGAAGGCAGGTTGAGGTGTAAGTTAGAGGTGAGGCACGCTGTCCAGCAGTCATAGTCTGTCTGTGGCTTGCGTCATTCCTTCCATTTCCCTTTGTGCAGGATAGTCAGTTTTATAGACAACAGTTTTCTTTGTTCTGTCATCTTCATCTAAAAAAAAAGTAATTAATCTGCCTTCTGTCACTTTCTCTCAGTCTGAGCCTCTTCATGAACAAATATAAAATAGACGGTCTCTAGCAAGGGCTTATTGGAAAAAAAACTGTGGCCCATACAACAGGACTTATTCAGAAGCAACTCCACTCAACAGCAAAATCTATGCTGAGTGAAGCTCAACATGGGGGAGAACATGACCAAGAATTATGTGTACTCCATTCCTTGAAGTTCACAAAGAATATAAAGGTGAAACAAGCTGCCCGCTAAAAGTAAGGCTGGAGGAATATCAAAAAGCTGTAGTGATGAATGAGACAATGAAATCCGGCATAGCTGATCATGTATGGAAGGAAAAGGTAGCCATCAACCCCTGTGGAATGAAGTAAAAATCTTGAATAAATAAGAACACTGGAGATTTAGACATCTGAAAGAATCAGTACATTTGTCAGCCTATGAGGACCTCTTTAGGCTTAGCATAGAAATAAATATATGGGAGCTGCTAATAAAGAAAGAAAGACAATTGACAGTAAGTCTTTAATAGCAGCAGCAGCTGTAACAAAAGAGAACAGATTCACTGGGTACAATCAAGCAGCAGTAGCAGCACTCAGTTGTAGCAGGTTGGTTTAATGTAATGCAGAGAATTGTCACATGGAACAATAGACTAATGGATTAATGTGTTGGTTTGTGATTTTGGTGACATAGTAATTGTGAGTTCAATTCTTAGGCTGGGCATTGTGCCATAAATGAGCAGTACGAAAAATAAGACGAGATATCCCTAGACAGTGAAACGAGAACAGTCTGCTCCTGTAGATTAAATAAAGAGTTCAGTTTGGATTTCCCTGTAGGTTACCCAGACCAACATATATTTGATAAAGTCTGGAGAGCCCAAAGATGAGGACAATAGTCCAAATAATTTTCATCTGTTTTTTACGATTACAAAGTAAACTGTATTTGTAATTAGGCATTTGAACCCCAGGAGATTCCTTCAGTTCCAAGAGAAGTTTCAATTAGTATCACTTGTAGATCATGCTCTGATGTTTTGTTTTTTTTTATTTGTCAGATTATGTTGTGTCTATATTTCTGAGATGTGGTATTGTAACTACAAGGTAACCAAAAAAGTTCTGTCCGTTTTTAAAGGAAAAAAAGAGAACGCTTCACAGTATGTGTAACTTACATTTAGTCTTTGAAGTAATCGCCATCGGCATTCGGCACCTTCTGCCAACGTGTCTCCAGCTGTTCAATGCCCTTGAACTCGGGGGGGGGTGTTGATGCAAAGAAGTCCGTGAGGGCTTTGCGCAAGTCTGCTTCATTGGTGAAGGATTTCCCACGAAGATGATTATCCAGGGAGTGGAAGAGGTGGTAATCGGATGGCGCAAGGTCAGGTGAATAAGGTGGATGGCACAAAGTCTCCCACCCAAGTTGCTGTATAGTATCCCTGACCACTCGTGCGATATGCGGCCTGGTGTTGTCATGGAGGAAAAACACACCTTTGCGATTCACCAGTGCTGGCTCCTTCTGGCGCAATGCCTGTTGCATAGGTTTCAATTGATGCGAGTATAGGTCTCCAGTGACCATTTGGCCCGTTGGTAGCAGTTCATAATGAACCACTTGACGACCTGTTCACCAGACACAAAGCATAATCTTGCGTGGGTGCATAGGTGGTCTTGCGGTGTGAGGGACAGCATCCTGAGGAGATAACCAATGTCTGGAATGCTTGGGATTTTCGTACAGAACCCACTTTTCAACACTGGTAAGCACTGGATTGAATAAGGATGCGGTACGGTGGCGAGAAAGCAGCGATATCGTAGGCTGCCACTCATTGTGGAGCTCCTACAGCGTTTGCGGAAGCCACTTGCTCAGTTTGTACGTCTTACCAAGGCGGTGCAGGTGAAGTCTAACTGTTTCATTGGAAACGTTGAACTGTCTTGCAAGTTCACCACACGTTAGACTACTGTCCTCTTCATTGGCCGCCTTCAGGACTCCGTCATTCAAGACCTGTGGTCGACCACTGCGATGCTCATCATGGAGAGACAAATCTCCCGACTTGAATTTTCAAAACCAACGCCTTGCAGTACGTTCATCCACAGCACTATCCCCAAACGCTTGACATATGCAGCGACTTGATGCAGCTGCTGATAAGCCCACTTTGAAGTTGTAAAGCAAACAGCCCCGAACAAGATCTCTAGACACTTCCATCCTTCTCACAGCTGTCCGGCTTATAACTGACAGCTGGGCATGGTGCGCGTGTTTTTTATAACGTCTGATGTTCCTACTTCCGGCTGTCCGAATTTGAAAACAATTGCTACACACATTTCGTATATATTTCAACTTCATTCAATGACTAATCAAAAAAAACGGACAGAACTTTTTTGGTTACCTTGTATTTACATTGTTTGAACTATTGTCCTCATCTTTATTGCCATATTCACAATGTTTCAGCTGTTGTATACTTCAGCCTTTTCTACCCCTTATGGACTAAATAAAGGCTTTGATTTGAAATTCTAATTAATATCACCTGAAGAAGGCTGGAGTGTACAATGGCCGAAATGTCATGAATATTGCTATAAAAAGGAGGATAACAATGTAAATAGTATAAATAGATTATGTTGTCTTTGCAACAACAGCTCAAGTTTATCAGGTTTCCATTAAATGTTTTAGGGAGCTTACTAGTAACCAGTAAGTATTTATCAACGATCTTTTAAAACAAAGAAAACACATACACTGTAACATCATTTACATGTCTCTCTTTTAAGACACTATTGAACCAAATAATCTTTCTGCTCTGATCGTTCTTTTTTTCATTCTTGAAAACCAAATTTACCATATATCCACTTTTCTTTAAGGCATGACATATTCTGGTCCTAAAAAACAGTTACTAGAATTTGCAGATTGATCCAAAAGTCTATATATGTAGTAAACTATCTGAAAATGGTGGCTGAAAGGTACGATGATGATTTGGTGATGCTACTTTGGGATTTAACTTTTTATGGTGGAAAATGTCAAATTAAATTCCAGATAATAAGCATCTCAGGCTACAGACTTATTCGTCCACCCTTTTGGGGATACTGAAGTTTTCATCTTTCATAAATCTGAAAATTTTTCTTTTTAGTTTCTGGATGAAGTTATGGAAAGTATAAAGAAAGGAAGAACTTGTTTGACATTTCCTCGACGTAAGTCTGTGGAAGAATTGCTGAACAATCAAAATATGGTAAGATTTACAAAACGGATTCTTTTTGTTCAGTTGAACTCATTCATTATTTAGTCGGTAAAATGTTGTTATGGTTTTATTCGGATGACCATCTCCTGATTTTGAAAGTGCTTATATATAAATCGGGAAATATTTGTTTCTCATACTATGGCACTAACAAAGAAAAACAAACAAAAAAAATAAGTTTTTACATGAGATGGTCACTTATGAATAGGAAAATAAAACACATTTTGAAACCTAATGTTCTATCTTTTAATCCAAACCTGCTCCATTTTATTCCATAAAATATTCAATCTTTATAAAAGTCACTACTTTTGAAAGCTAGAATATCTTTGAAAACTAAAATGATAATCTCTTTTTAAATATTTTCTATTTGACATAAAAAAGGAAAGTGATTAATTAAAGTCAGTTGCTTTCTGTGGCAATTTCTTTATTGATGACGCCTTGAAGGATGGCTGTTTTCATTCCTTAAAGTTTAGCCATGTAGCTTTTTTTTTTCTTTACTTGAATGTCTGATGTGTTGCCGTTTTCTTTATATACAATCTCTAATAATAGTAGTGGTAAGTTTTCTTTTATTTTGGTTGCATTTTATTGCAATTCTACAATTATTAGTAAGCAGCACAAGTCAGAAATAGAAAATTAGTCTGTGGCTGAAAAGACTGAAAGAAATAACAGGAAAGTGTTAATAAATAAATGTCTATTTTTATTTGTTTATACAAAATGAATGAAAAATCTGTGTTCTAAAACAATTAATACCTGGGCGCCATGTTTCTTTTTGTACAGCAAGTCTTTCAACCATCGATACCAAACAGTGTGTCCCTCAGTTTTTATATTCACACTTCCAAACTGATTCTGGCCCTCTATCAGTTGCACCACAATGCCCAACTTCAAAAGATGGAGGTCTCTGCCAGACACCAGGTAAGGACATAAGAAAATTCTTCATGAAATAAACACGCAATTCTACATGTACAAAATGTCTTAAGGATAATACGACGACATATATTTGGGTAAGTTAGCTTTTCAACACTTGTGATAAAGTTGTATCAAAGAAATCTGGGTCGGTTGTTGAGAGATTTTTGTAAATAGCTCATCAAATAAGTCATAAGAGTTAAGCAGGTGTCATTAAAAATTGGATGTTTAATGTGCCCATGCTTTGATGGGGGGGGACATTTTCTACTAAGGAGATTCTCTCAAAGATGTTCAAACCTTATATTTCAGAGTCTCTAGTTTAATGGTCTGTCATTTGGCTGAACATTTGTGAATAGAAGTATTTATTTGCAATTATTTAATAGCTTGAGTTTATGCAGGCAGTATTCCTTTCTTTTTTATTTTGAAAGGAGAGTTGTTTAAAAGACCTTAGCTAAGGAAATGAACTACAGGATCTGACATTGGTACATTTTGTTTCAGGTTAGATCTTGTTTCCTGACTTTATCATAGTTTTCAGGCCCAAGGCAGGAAATGAAGGCAGACTGAAAAACAGAATTTTATTATTGTTGATATATAAAGCACAAAAAATTGCTTGTCACCAAGGAAATCAGTGTTAAGTTTTTTTCTTCTTTCAAGATATTGCTCTCATAGCTTTTGTTGTTCTCACAAGGTTTCAACCGATTCATTCTGCAGTAAATTAAATGTAATTATGAAAATAATGAAAAACTTTCATTTTACAACTTTGAAATCTGAAATGTTTTTCTTTATAGAAAAATAGAATAAAGGAAGCTATTTAGAAAAATGTTTTAATTTTAACTTTCAGGGTAGCACTGCACAACAAAAAAAGATTTTTTTTAAGTTGTCTATATTTATACAAATGATTTAGGACAATTTTTCGCTGCTGAATCCGAAAATGATGACATCCGTTTCTCTTGATCAGGTCATGTTTTTGTGCTAAGTTGAGTTTTTAAAAATCCAATCTTTTGATTAAATTGATTACCTTTTTGTGACATTATTGTTTGAATTTTGTTAATATTTCTCATAGAAAACAAGTTTTTAAGAGAAAAAACTTGTTTTCTAACATAATCTATTACTGAAATGTTCCAAACATCGATTACAGTAAACTGAATAGTATACATTGATAATTGTAAAGTATCTGTAAACTGAATGTTACACCAATTATTGTTCAAAATTCAGGGCTTGAAATTCCGTTTATTCAAACCCTTAGAATGATCAGTGGCAGGGGCGTCTCTTCAAAGTTCAGCAGCAATCAACCATCATGACTACATCCCAGCATCCCTAATACCTGGTCTCCATCTCTTTCATGTCTCGAGGGAATCACTCCTCCTGTTTGCAGCTCATTGATCCCAGATTCTCAGGAAAACAATCCATATAGGAAAATAAATAATGCATTTTGATGCTCATGTTGCAACTAAGTGAAGCAGCCACCATCCTTGTCCAGAGCTTTTGTGTACTACTTGATCAAACGAAGGTTGATGTGCAGTGGTAGGAAAAGTCATCTGTTTCTGTCCACCAGGGGCTTATTGATGATGTTTGTTGCTCTGCAAGTTATCAATTCCTCCCAAACAGGCCAGTCCTTTTTCGTGTAATGCTGAGCAGTGTCTCTTCTATCACACACGCATGGGTATTTGGTGAACTTGTACTGTTATTCCAATAAAAAGTTCACCATCTTCAGGTCAATGCAAATAAATCACTCGTGCTGATCATAATGAATTTTCTCCAGCACATACTTCACTGCTTCATATTTCTCCTTCAGTGTAGTTGGGTCAGCGTAGGGTACAAAGGCAAACTGGTTGCCATTGTGCAGCAGAACACTTTTCAGTGATCACTTGCTGTTCTCAATGAACAATCTCCAATCTTTAGGTTCATACTGTAGCATTCCAATTTTGTGCAGAAGCTACACAATATCTGTACAGTACATCAAGTGTATCTCTTCAGAGAAAAAATTGCAATAGAATGTAATGTGAGAACTGTCAGAGAGGAAGTTTTTCCCCCTTCAATCTGGATGCCAGCAGTTCAGCAGAGGACTTTGACAGGCTGAAATTGCAAACTAGATCATTTAGTTCCTTTTGGGGAAAATGATGTGGAACATCATCATCATCAAAAACCACTTCTTTTACTACTACAACACCACCACCACCACCACAACTAATACTACTACTTTGTATTGTATGTTTTTGTATTCTACAGTTTAATTGGTGTGTTTTGAGACATAAGCATTTTATTTTGTGTTATTGGTTTATAAATATTTTGGAGGTGTGTTTTAATATTTATGAAGCTATATTTGGCTGAAAATATTTCTGATAGGTTAAAATTAATAAGCTTATAATTAACATAATAATTAGTTTTATTGTGTGAAATAAGTTGTATATTTAGATATTTTAATGGACATGACAATGTAAACGCAAATGTAAAAACAACATGTGGCCATAACTTAAATAGCTGACCTGACTGAGCAAAACCAATTTGATTTTTGGATTCAGCACATCAAAATTGTCCTAAATCAGCTAAAAAAATATAGACAATAAATTTAATGTTAATATTTTAAGCTTTATGCTTGATGATATATGTTAATGTTTTTTTGTTTTTTTTTAGGTGGAATGCACAGTGAAGTGGCTAAATGAAGCAGTAATGTTATTTACTTTGGCAATTCAACAGATTCAACAATTGAAAGATAAGGTTTGTTGTCTTGTCATACTCAAAATATACATATATTCTGTCAAAAATACCTGTTTTAATGACTAACCACTGACAATTGTTTTTCTTCAATGTCCATCATGCCTTCTTTGACGCAAAGAAGTCCGTGAGGGCTTTGCGCAAGTCTGCTTCATTGGTGAAGGATTTCCCACGAAGATGATTATCCAGGGAGTGGAAGAGGTGGTAATCAAATGGCGCAAGGTCAGGTGAATAAGGTGGATGGCACAAAGTCTCCCACCCAAGCTGCTGTATGGTATCCCTGACCACTTGTGCGACATGCGGCCTGGTGTTGTCATGGAGGAAAAGCACACCTTTGCGATTCACCAGTGCTCGCTCCTTTTGGCGCAATGCCTGTTGCACACGTTTCAATTGCTGCGAGTATCGGTCTCCAGTTACCGTTTAGCCCTTTGGTAGCAGTTCATAATGAACCACTTGACGACCTGTCCACCAGACACAAAGCATAATCTTGCGTGGGTGCATAGGCGGTCTTGCGGTGTGAGGGACAATATCATGAGGAGATAACCAATGTCTGGAATGCTTGGGAGTTTCCTACAGAACCCACTTTTCATCACTGGTAAGCACTGGATTGAATAAGGATGCGGTACGGCGAGAAAGCAGCGATACACAGGCTGCCACTTGTTGTCACTTGTGGACCTCCAACAGCATTTGCGGAACCCATTTGCTCAGTTTGTATGTCTTACCTAGGCGGTGCAGGTGAAGTCTGTTTCGTCGGAAACGTTGAACTGTCTTGGAAAAATTGGTGCAACACAATCTTCCTTATCCGACTTTGTCTGTTTAACCATGCGCTAAATTATGTAAATATCAGTAATCATATTTTTAAAAAAATGTGACCAACACTGGTTAATTGACATGGTTCAATTCTTCTTGACAGTGTTTGCTCACATGTTGCCAAGATGACAGTGTAGAAGCTCACTGAATTAGGTCATGTGACTTTGCCACGTTCACCATATTTCTCTAATGGAGGTTAAATATAATGTTACGTCATGGTTACTAGTTAATGGGGTACTAATAATATTACAAATACAAAAAAAAAATTCCAATGTTGGTGTGAATGGACGTGTTTTTCATCACTCAAAGAAAGCGATATAAATATTTTAAAATCAAAGTTTTGATTATTATAATTATGATTATTATATCATATTATTATTATATCATATTATATTATTATATCATATAATTTTGATTATTATAATTATCCATTTATTCTTTATATTTTACTTTGTGTATTATTTTATTTTTATTATATTTTATTATGCCTTTAATATCTTTAATTATTAAAATACATATTTGTTTATTTTTTAAGATAAGTCATGGTATAGATCAATTATTTTATTTTTAAAATAAGTTATTTAGCAACTTTATCTTAAGAATGTCTATTATTAAGAATTATTATATTAAGAACGTCTAATACATTGTATTTGTTAACTTACATTTGCACGAATAATTCAACTTTGATTTATATTTAAACGTAACATTTCTGTTTTTTATGAAAGAGGATGTAATTTTTGAAATTATAGGAAAAGGATTTTGGGTCGTAAAGTTTTTGTTTATCTTTCACTATTGGTTCAATATTGTTGATTTCTTTCCCCTATCATTAATCATTCAAATATTTTAAAAAAACATTTGCTGATAATTATATTCATTTATCTTTTTCTTATTTATTGATTGTAATGTAACATTTTTTATGGACATGGACATATTTTCAAATTTGTAGGAAAAGTGTTTCTAGTTATAACTTTTTGTTTACTTTTTTACTATCCGTTCAAAATAGTAAATTTCTTCCTCTATTATTTCTTTTTTCAAATATTTTTAACAACAGTAAAAAATGTTCTCATATTTGATAATTTTATACTTTTATTCTTTTCTTATTTATTGATTGATTGATTTTATATTATTGTAATTTAAAGTAGTAGTAGTAGTAGTAGTAATAATAATATTATAATAATCAGTACATTTGATGATGAACTGTTTATTCTGAAATCCAGTGCAATATATATATATATATATATATATATATATATATATATATATATATATATGTGTGTGTGTGTGTTTATGGGTGTATTGTCAGTAGTAGTACCTTTGCAGCCAATCTGTTGACCTTGCTTTACTCTGGGATGTGGAACTGTCATGATCCATGGCCTACACCCAACTCTCACACATGGGCTCCAAGAATCGCATGGGCACTGCAACAGCCACCCCTCAGTCAATAGCATGAACCTGCTGGTTAAATTGTGTGTGGGTAGTCAGAAGTGTTTCCTGACCTGACCAGTGAAGGTGAATGTCTCTCTTTAAGCCATGGCATCGGCCAGTTGGTTTTGCTCATTGTTGGAGGTCCTTCTGAGAGGAGGTATGAGGTAACTTCAAGATCCCTGGTGCAAAAGGAACTGGCAATCCATTGTACTATTTTGCCTTCAATGTGCCCCCATAAATCACAGTTACAACAGAAATGTGGGTGTGTGATGACCACAGTAGTGCAAAAAGTGCTAACTGAATTAATGGATGTATAATATCAAATTGTTTGACCAGTTGATGGAGGTTAATAATATCATGTCGAGTAAGTCATGAGATAATGGGTGAACTACAGAAGAAAGGAATATTCTCTCAGTTTGTATTTTCCACATTATTGGCATTATATCCATGATATAATAAGACTTTATTTTACAGAAGAAAAGGAATGGCAAACAGGCTTTGTTCTCAGAGAGTGTTTTATACCGCTAAGTCATAGGCAAAATTATATACACATATTTACATATATTCCATACAGAGAAAATACAACTCATGTCTACACAACAACCAGTGTGAAAAGGAGGGGAAAAAAGATAGGGTCTTACTTTATAATGGGAATTGGAGCTGCTAGAGATTCTTCTGTGTATCTGGGGAAGCCATATTTAGGATTTCAGATTCAAGTGGGTTGGTTTTATCTGCTATGACACTAAGGAGGACCTATTCCTCTCAAACAGGAAACAGTGAGTCATGGGTTTTTCCTAACATGAGGACTGCATGCCAGAGATAGTTTCTATACTTGGTGAAGATATATTCCAAAGGAATAACGCTGTCATAGGTTTTTAAGCTGCTCACATGGCAACTGGCTGGTCTGGGCAGAATGAACAGCTGTTGTCTTGACTGCAGGTAGTTGACTGACAGGCTGGCCACTTTATGAATTGGGGTCAATAAGTGACCATCATGTAACCCATGTGGCTTCATCTCAACCAAAGGGAGATAATAGCTTTTTGTATCCTCACACCCTTAATCCTTCACCCACTGATTACCACTTTTTTAAGTATCTTGACAATTTTTTTAAGTCAGAAGACATTCTGTTGCAAAGAAGATGCAGAAATTGCATTCAAAAGTTTCTTGGCATCAAAACCTTTAGATTTTATCTTAAAGGCATAAATAACCTTATAACTCAATTGCAAAAATATATTACATGTTCAGGGTTCTTATTTTGACATATTTAAACACTTAAAATATATTGGGAATAAAATTTGATTCTAAAATTGGACATTATTTTCCAACCAACCTAATACTTCCCCTGTGTCCTATCTATGAACTGAGTTTCATTTAATTTTTAATAACATTAACATTGCCTGTAGTAGGCACTCTGAGTGCTTTCTAGTAATATTTGTTTATAAATTTGTTTTAGTATTTTGAAATGTGTTTTTTTTTTGTTTTTTTTCTTTAGTTTCAGGCTTTGCAGTGTTTTGAGGAACTTGAAAATTATGTGAATGAAGGGCCTTCCTGATAACAAATAACGGAGGGACTCAGCAATGGCCGTTCTCCCGTCCTGTCCTCTCCGTGCGAAAAAAATAAAAGCTGCATAAATTATCAACATTCCAGTCGAATTAAAAAAAAAAAAAAGTTTTAAAAAAAAGAATAATAATAATAATCAAAGCCAAACTTTTAGATTTTGCAGATCAACAACAAAAACAACAACCAGTCAGTGTAGCTTGACAAATATTTGAACAAAGCAGAGAAATTCAATTTCTCATCATTAAAAAAAGAAAATTGACCAAAAAAACACTTAAAGGAACAAAATTTGACTTGTGAGCTGGCTGGTCAGTTGATTATTATTTGACATTATTAATGACCTTGACTATCCAAAGTCATTTTGGTAGTTGCAATTACTACTACTACTACCACGATGATTCCATCAGACAGTTGGTGGCAGTAGATATATGCATTATGATAACGAAAACCAAAAGCCGCAAATTTTAACAACTCTCACCCACCCACATACCCCACCCAAATTTTAGTTGGCCTTGTACCATTCTTGCCTGCACAGTACCTGCTTGAATTTCTTCCTGGTATTCAAACAGGAAATTAGAATTAGATTTCAGAAGAGACCAAATGTATGTATCAGCCAAAAAGAAAAATAATTTTTTTTTTTTTTTTCAATTTTGCACAAAAACTATTTTAAAATACCTGTACTGACCCCCAGTATGAACCCCCTACCCTGGTGGCCTACCATTACTTATTTATACTGAATATTGATAAAACATGTCTTATAGTTTTGTAAATAGCAAAGTGTATAAACTTCAACTTCCTCTTGCAAGGTAGATATTGCAATTTTTGTACTCATTCATTTCATCATTATATGACACACGTTGCAATACATGACATGATTTTACACTGCTGTCCATTATTGTCTTGAACCTTCTTTTCATTAGACAATTTAGATTGAAAATAATGTTATTGAAGACCAATTTTACGTTTGAAATTTTTCATAAGATCATGTCAAAAAATCTTCAATACTTTTGGCTGATTTAAATTATTCATGCAACTTTACACAAGTTGTTTTTAATGTGATTATAACTTTTAAAATGGTTGTTGGAATTTTTGTCTGCATTTTTCCAAAAAGCTGTTTTACATTAATTCTTTTAGATCAGTTTCTTTTTTGTTTTGTTTTTGTCGTCATTTCTGAACTTTCTCAAATTGATGTAAAAGATAATCCTTTTGGGGAATGTCAACATGTGGCGGATGAAATTTTGCATTAGAAGCGACAAGAAAGCAGAGGAGACACGAATCTGAAAGAATCAATGTTTAGTAGTTGTAGAAAATCTGCTTATTTGCATCTGTATAGATTTATGTAGAGTTAAGTGGATTATTTCCTCTGATTCCTCAGAACTCCGCATCTTATTGACAACTGAATGGCTGAAGAAGGAATTCTTTTTATTTGCAGCATCTCTTCCAAATAAGGCAATTTTTGTCTGAGTTATTGGGATGAGGAATTCTCCATCTTGGTTTGTTCTAGCTGCAATGTTTCGGCCATTATCCCTTATGGCTTTCTTTTTTGTGTTTCATGTAGTTGGTAACCACCTGGAGATTGTTCATACTGATCCATTTATTCAATTCACTGGCATAGATTTGTTCTCCTTGCACACTCCATGTCAGAAGAAATCTCATATCAATTTGTCTTTGCAAATTGATCCTTGTCATCTTAATTGGTCTTATATAACACACAACCACCTTGGTTACCTGGCAGTGGTGAGTTCAATCCCTGTGTTGGCTATTGTAGAAAGTCTTACATACTGGTTCAGTAGAAGAGACGAGTGACAACACAGACATATTAACTAAGGAATAATTAACTGCTGAGATTTTCTTTGGTATGGACATTGGAGTGAGAACCTCTACTTTAATGGATTGAATAAATGTTTTGCTTTGAAATCACATGAAAAAATCTACAGGTTACAACAGCCATGATGGGGGGGGGGACACTAATGCAAGTGCATGAGTGTATAATAATCATAATAAATAAGGCAATTTTATTAATCAAAAGGGAAAGAAGGAAAAGTTTTATAGGGCAGAATTAATCCTTTAAAAAAGAGAAATGATTCAAAGTTATTTGTTTGTTGAGAGATTTTATTCAAATTTGTTTTCAAAATCAAGAGGTTGAGATTTTGTTTTCCATAAGTTTTCATCAGATTTTCTCTCCTCCTAAGTGAAAAATAAATTTGTCTAAAGTAATTATTAAATATTAGATGACATGCCTGGACTACAAAATCTGTTGAATTATGTCCTGAAGAACCTATAAGGAAATTATTCAAAGATTGTTCTTGTAAATTCTACCAAATTCTTTAACCTCTATTTTTTTTATCTTAGAGAATATTTATTATTTTTGTTTTTTTTTACGTGAAATTTTGATATAGTGCAAAGCCACAAACATTTGTTGTCTATGAATCCATTTTTACTTAATTTTTTAATGAGAACTGAATTTGATTTTCTAATGTGGCTAACGAGCCTGTGGCACTGAAAAGATTGTTGTTTAAAAATACAAAATCAAGTTGATAAAATAATGTGCATAAAATCAATTTAAAATTTTTAATTGGTTTATATTGTAAATTAAAAATAAGAGGCTTTATTTAGAGGACCTTTGAAATAGCAATAATATGTAAAAATAGATTTTACTGACTTAAGTGATCAACAAAAGGATGAAGATCAACAAATCAAATAATTTTTCTCTTAAATTTAAGAGTTTCTTTTGGTGGGAAAATGTCCTTAAGTTTGAGGGGAGAAAAAGTTAAGTTTGAAACTTAAAGATCTTTTTGTTTGTTATTAAACTCATTAGAAAATAGTCTCCAATATTTAAACTAAGTTTACAAAGAAAACAAAAATTTTCTTTGAAGAGGACATGAAAAGTGACATATATTTATTTTTTTTATTTTTTATTAAGAATATGAATTATTCTGGATTGTATAAGTTAAATTTTCTCTTCATTCAAAATTGGCTTCATCATAATGGCCCCATTCAAAAATCTCAGAATTGTCTTCTCCTATTTCACTTTTAAGACCAATTCACAAAATTCTTCATTTTACAACTCATATTTTCTTCACTTTTTTCCATCTTTAAAAGACCCCCCCCAATTGTTTGAACATTCAATCTTCTCCATAAATACATTTCCTCCAGATGCCAATTCATTTATTGTTTCCTTGTTATTTTGTAAATGCTCAACAACTGTAAATTAGCAATAACCAATTCACTCTTGCACCATGACTTTTTTCTCCCCTCCCACTGATTCACTAAACAATAATTGGGGTCACTTTAAATTCCACGTCATTCTCCAAAATATGTCTTGTTTGTAACTTTTAACCTTTAAACAAAATTATGAGGACCACTTTTTTATTCTAATGCCGATCTGTTAGACTTGTCAGTTTCACAGGACACGCACTGTAGGCGAACAACAAATATATCAAACAACAACAACAACTCTTCATATTTTAACATCTACACAAAACATTGAGGACACAAACAGGGTCCTTAATTTGATTTCTCATTTTAACTTTGTGACATTAGTTTATATTAAATGAAAATTTTAATGGTTCTCGCTCAGTGATCAATCTTTAAACTTGTACAATCCACAATACCCCCAAAAGTATAAATCTGTCAAGTACATATGAATACTTGTAAAATATGTATATCTGTTGATATTTACTTAATAAGAAAGAAAAGAAATTGTTTTTTTGCACATCTTGATTTCCAGCCCTGATAGAAATCCATTTTTGTACAGATTTTTCCTTTTCTATAAATTCCAGTCTTCCTTGTTTTGTCTTCAGACTTGAAGAATATTTACATTTAAGGCATTATAGATATTTCAATACAGTAAACAGGAAAGTGAACAAAAACTAACATCCACCCAGTTTCTTTGTCTTTCTTGCCCCCTTTTTCTAGAGAGTTAGATTATGAATGGTTATTAAAAAGCTGTTTGCCAAAATTAAACTGAAAATTAGTTTAGCTTAAATATCTTATTTCTTAGTTCTTAGTCAGGGAGTTTGGTATGAGGCAAAAACCAAAGTTCTGTTTTTTTTTTTTTGTTTTTTCTTTTAGGCCATCACCTACACAGTATTGTTGTGTCAAGTGTTTTTGTAATCAACACAGTTTGTATGATTTAATCCAAAGACACATGTGCTCATAATATTTTGTGTGATTGACAATTTGAAAGTTGTACTTTGATGTCTTGAGGGAAGGTGACATGAGGATCAAGGACGGGTTTCTTTGTGACTAGAAGTGACCAAAAGTCAGTCCTTTTCAGAAACATTACCAAAGACAATATTACATGACTAATCATAAAAAGGGCTGCATACTAACAACCCCAATAAACACAAAGAAACCAACAGAAAAAAATGGTTCTACAAATTTGGCTCTTGTATTTGTCCCAAGATGTGCATTTTACCTTCCTTCCTTGAAATATTAATTCTTATCTGTGATTTTACATTATATTCAGTTTTCTTTTTCATGATCACTTTGTGATGTCCAATTTTTAGATAAAATATTTCTCGACCATTTCAACGAATGAATGATTAGATGTATGAAAAAAATATCAGGAGAAAAACTTAAATGAAATCAAATTCCAAAAGTTAAAACTTTGCATAAAATGGAAAAAAAAATCCTTAATTCTATGATATTATTTTTTTTTATAGTTTATCACAGCATTCCAGAAGAGGAAACAGTTTTTATCTAAAATCCCTTCAAGTGCAAATGCACCTATAAATAGTTATTTTGCTGGTAGTTCACTATTTTCTTTTCTTTTTTTTTCCTCTCTCCTGAGCAAAATGAGGAGAAATTCACTTTTTTCTTTTTTCTATAAAGGAATCACTTTTATTTCAATTCCCTACAAAAAGAGACTTCCAAAGAAAACAAAGCAAAAATGAGAACTTATTCAAAACCTTAAACCTTTTTTTTTTTTCCAAATAAAATGGATTTTGTTAGCAGCAGAAACTTTTCTTTTGTACAATTATTTGATCTCAATTTTTTGTTAAAGATAAAATTTTTTAAAACCTAGCTATTTTTAAAAAAAACATTTTTTTTGTATCTTGTCTAAAAACAAAAATAACAATCTCATTATGTCATGGAAAATAAACAAAAAAAAATCAAGACTCACATTAAATAATTTTAAGAAAATTTTAAGACGTGTAAATTAATTAGACTATATTTTCTGTTTGTTAAACTTTTGTATGATTTTTGCTTAGTTTTGGGTAAAAAAAAAAAAAATACCTTGCCAGGTGTTAAGTGGAAGATTTGGAAAACTTTAAGTAATACCAAAAAGTAAATGTTTTTATATTTGAAATAAGTTTCATGTCATGTTGCTGAAAGCATGGAAATAAAGTTATAAGAAAACAAAATAGTAGGTATTTTCCTTTTAAATTTCAATTTATGTACATCTTTACAAGGTCCAGAGGGACTTGACCCCACTCCCAGACCATAAACTCTTTTGTTCATCCCATCAACTGAATGCAATTAGATTGTTACAGCCATATGGTGATTTTGTGCTTAAAATACCAAATTTAGTGACTTGGCTCTGTAGCAGTACTTTGCAGATATTTGCCAAAATGTTACAAGTGATATATTTTCTGATCTGTTAATAGATTGCTTGTTATTTCATATAAACTGATTAGTTGCTAATAATCACAGTTGTGAACTTGGTATCTTTATTTTCTAAGTCGATTTCAGATGCAAAGGTTCTTTCAACTTCCAAAATTTTTATCTTTTTTAAGAATTCCATTAAAGTTGAAATCAAAAGTTCTTCAAACAATTTACAAAACCAATGGAAAATAAATGGAAATTCTAACTTCTCAAACACATATCTTCCTGTAGATTGTAAATCGAACTTAGGAACAACAATAGGGACTTAATTAAGGTCCTTTTGAATTTAATAATATGTGCAATCACTGAATGAAACGGTCATGCTTGAGAGTTTTCAGTTTAGAAAGATGTATTTTGCTACATTTGGTAAAATGTGAAATGAATCTGAAACTCCTTGACATGGATGGAAAAAAAAAATCTGTTGCAGACTATACCACATTTGATTGGTTGTTGAGAGACACACACACACATTTGATTGGTTGTTGAGAGATACACAGATTATTACTATTATTGTTGTACACGGTCTAGCATGTCAATGAGGGTTAAATGACCTTGTTTCTACTGCCCAGGCAGGTGAAATAGTTATTGGAGAGTGGTTTATGCTTTTCTTTCTTTGTTATCAATTGATGTGACAAACCAGTGACAAGGTACTTTTTCAAGAAATCTGGTAATGGAACAAAGAAGGGAGAAATAGATTCATGCCTTAATCAGTGTGCTGAAATGTGAATTTACTGTGGGCAGGGTAACTATTACAACACAACCCCCTCACACATGCACACACTACCTTTAATTCATTATGTATATGAGAAATTTCCATCACCCACATTTAATCCAGTGGAATTAATTTTTTTTTTTTCTTCTAAGCTTATTTTAATTAATATTTTAATTTTTTTCCCTAAAATATGTTCAGCCATTTTTCAGCTCATTTTAGACATAGTTTCTGGCTCTATTAGTTAAAAGAAAATCTCTGCTCCAAGTCACTATAAGAGAAATATCTAGAAGATGAAAATCAAGCCAAATTATTTACTGCATTAACTTTATCCTGTCAGCATGTATTTAATATATTGGTTTGTCTATGTGCAAGGGGTTGCACATAGACAAAGCCTGGTGACCTTTAGGGTCATTCAATGCTTGAAATGATAATTCTAAAACCAAGGCACATAACATTTACTGTTTTTTGATACATTTCTCAGACAAATGTGTCATTTGCAGACTATGAGAAAACACAACTTCGGTGTCAGTGTGTGTGTGTATGTATGTATATTTTTTTAAAAGTAAATGCTACAAACTGTGAATTTTTACTCCATTTGTTTTTTCTCTTATTTGTGTGTGTATATATATATATATATATATATATATATATATAAATAAAAGTGTGTAAATATAAAAGTGAACATAGAAGTCAACACTTAGAGGCGACAGTCTGTTTCATGCTAGATGCATGTGGCCTGACGATTGCATCTAACATGAAACAGACTGTCGCCACCAAGTGTTGACTTCTATGTTCACTTTTATATTTACACACGCTCTATCTCTGATATTGAGCACTTTATCCCATAAATATAGCACACTTTAAGACTATATGTCTTTATATATAATATAAAACAAAAAATAGAATAAACCACAAAGATGAGGATATTAGTCCAAATAAGCTGAAAAAGACTAAAGTGATGGTATACAAATATCAAATGTTTTGCAGACTATTTTTATTTGCTGGATAAATTTGATGTCTGCCAAATTTATAATCTTTTTCTTCTGTTTTATTACATCCATGGTGCTTACACTTAAATCTGTTTTTCTGAAAGGAACATTTAAAAAAAAAAACAAGTTTTTCGGAAACTAGTTCTCCATTCATTGTGAGATAGTATGAATCATTTTGTTTTATAATCACTGTAGTTAAAATATGCTTAAATGTTAATATTAATCTGTAATATTAGAATTAGTTCTGCAATGATAATCTTTTCAAGGTGTGTACTAAAAATCAAATTTTAAAAAAATTAGCTTTTATTTTATAAATAAGTGTTTGATTTGGACAGACAGCATGGTTTGTACTGAATAGGTATAAAGTAGCTAATATTTCAGTCAGTTGTTTTTAATGCAACTAATTATTTTAAGCAGTTTTATAGACAGTTCATTTATAAATAATGTGTTTCTCTGCTTCAGTAATGTCATGATGGCTAATAATTTAAATATGTTTATAGGGAATTGTGTGTATGTGTGGGGGATGTTCTGCTGTAGTTTGGCATTTGAGGTTTTATCCTAATTGTATTTTGTTAAAGAAACTAGAGGAAATGACATTCAGTCGAGTAATCTTGTTAAATCTACAATGTCATGTTAGAAAGATCTAGAATGTTTAAAATGTACAAACTAGCAAAATAACATATTTGAACCACAGCCAATCTTGTAAAAATGCTTGTTGTGATCTTCTCTATTCTGTCAAATCAAAAAGATTTTAAAAGATCAAGAGTTACAATTCCCAATACCTAACCCTTGACCCTCACTGAATTTGTCTGGTATCATTCTGAAACCAGTTGTATCATTTAATTTTCTTTTACCTTAAATATGGGCATGAAAATCGTCTATGCTTGATTTTCATTTTACATTGCATTTGGTAAGGTACATTGATTGGTTTGTAGTCAGTGTAAATTCTAATAACTCTTATTCTATATTAAACTTGCAAATTTAAAAAAAAAAAAAATTAATTCAGTAGAAAAGTAAATATAGTCAAAGATACAAATTATTTACATTATTTGGACTATTGTGCTCATCTTTGTTGCCATATTTATTACAACGTTTTGGTCGCTGTACGCTCCGGCCGTCTTCAGGTGGTTGGAATGTCGGACTGAACCCTTTATTTCGCTCACTAGGGTAGACAGTTCTAGTTACACGTGCCATGTTTAATGGATGTCAGTTATCAGTTATCTCCTGTTAATTCCCCTCTGAAAGTTCTCCACTGCCTGAGCACTTCCTGGATCTAACTAACACCTTTATCCACTGTGCCATGTGTCCTTGAGGACACATGGCTCTGTGGATAAAGGCGTTAGTTAGATCCAGTGACAGGACCCAAAGAGTGAGAGTTCAATACCTAGCTAAGGCAGTGGAGAACTTTCAGAGGGAAATTAACAGGAGATAACTGATAACTGACATCCATTAAACATGGCATGTGGAACTAGGTCTATCCCAGCGAGCGAAATAAAGGGTTCAGTTCAACATTCCAACCACCTGAAGAAGGCTGGAGTGTACAACGGCCGAAACGTTGTAATAGATATGGTGACAAATATGAGGACAATAGTCTGAATAATATACATAATACCTCATCTCAGAAATATAGACAGATAATGAAATATACAGATGTACATATATTGAAATGAGTTGTCATGAAATAATGGGCAGTTGAATGATGAAATAAAATAAAAAAAAGCCTCCTATATTAAACATTTCAGCCTGCAGAAGAATCTCTTCAGACTAACAAAGGTTTTATTGATGGAATCTTATATATATTTAGAGTTGGAGACGAAATATACCAAATGTCAGTTACAATTTTACATCAAGAAATTCTGACAATACAAAGATGCTATGCTTTAAATTTTTACCTTATCAGTGTTCGATGGATACAGATGCATAGCTTTAGTCAACCACATTCAGCTTGGTATCCCTTGTTTGTAACCAGCATTTATTGTATTTCTTCACAGTTTATATACTCCATTGATAAAAGCATTATTAGTGTAAAGAAGTAGTCTTCAAAGGATGAAATATTTAGTATCTGAGTTCTTCCCTGTTTTGTTATTCTACTACCCACAATTATATATAGAGTTTGTAGATCATATCTTCCGCAATGAAATTATTATTTTATTTTTTATTTTTCAAAAACTTCAGCATCAAAATAATTAAGAATATTGAATCCATTTTTGTTTATTAATAAAATTTTAACCCGTTAATCCTGTTCTGCCAGTTTTTTTTTTTTGCTCCACCATTTAATTGTCAAAAAGAATTGTCCAGCCAAAGTCGAATACGGCTGTTTATATTAATGTCTCTCGATTGTTGTTTTATTTTCTCTTTGTCTATTTACCCACAGGCAAATCTGAAATAGTGACATTTACCCAGACTATTCTGTGTTCAAATGCTTAACATATCCTTCTCAAAATCCTAGCTGTAATTCTGGCTTTATTTTGGTTTCTGATTTTCTTCCACAATTCAGTCAGGTCAGGTATTCTCATCCTTGTTTTCTTGCAATACTTATTTCTTTACTTGTTTACTCAGGCCAGCAAACGATGATGGTAAAGACAAGAGTAATTGTGTTGTGCTTACCTGAAACATTGTTAGTCTACATTTTCTTGTTTTATGTTCAATACTAAATATCTTTCAGCTTTTGGATAAGTATTATTTTTACATCACTAGAAGAGTCCATGGACAGTTTAAAACCCCCACCCTCTATATAGTGGACTCTTCTGATAACATTGAAAAGAGATTACACACAAAATATTTCTGGCTACACATTACCTTTTGTCTGTTTATATTTATTAATCTCATTGTTTTATTGGCTTTTTTGTCTCTCTTTTCACTGATGGGCTCTTTGCCTGTTCTCTGATATAAAATTAATCTGCTATGGTCACTTCCTTATAGATTGTTCTAAATATCAAAGATTCTTGCAAGCAGTACCAATCCAGTAGCCACTCTGATAAAGATTTAGCAACATTTACCAAGTTGATCACTATACACATATCTATCTCATTCTGAGCATTACTTACACGGAACCGTCATATAGGTAAATGGTAGAACACATTGGGCTATATGAAGGTTCTGTGTAGGATACAGGTTCAATTCCTGTCGAAGGACACAAATTATTTATGAGATTTCTTGGACATTCAGGCCGGTAAATGTTTTTAATACTGTTTATTATAAACAGACCATTTACTTAAATATTTGTATCTATAAAAATAATGTATAAACAGAAAATATGTTAAAATAATTGTTGGACTTAATTCATCTCATATATATATATATATATCACACATATATGAGGAGCTGTGATACAGCCGAACAGTACTGTCTGTGAATGACATATATAATATATATGTGTGTGTGTGTGTGAGAGACATGAGCTGAAGATTGCATTTAAGCATGGAATTCTGTTGCTACTCTGATATTGAGCACTTGTAAATATGGCATACCTTAGAACTAATATATGTGTGTGTGTGTGTGTTTATCTATTCACATGACCAAACAACTTTGTTTAGAACCCTCAAATTTAATTTAATTTTTCTTTTAAAGAGGGTGGGGCATATCTTTACTAGTAAGTAGTAACAGTTTTTGTTTTTTTAACTGCTATGTCCCTTCTGGATGTAAAGGACCATGATTCTCAACAAATTCCTTTTCTTTATTGAATTACCATATGAGTTCTTGGGGAAGATAAATGCATCATTTTTTGTTGTCTTAGTAACAGATACTCTTTGTAAGAAGACTATAATTTCTCTCATTAATGTCCAGACAAAGAAAATATTTGTGTACAATTTTACACATCAAATGACAACAATTGAGAACTAAGATTGTAAAATAGACACTTCATTTATTTTCACCTTTTTGTCTTAAATAGTTAAAAGGAATAAATTAAACTTTGTTTTTTTTTATTAAGCAGGTCAGCATCAGTTTTAAGGAATCTTTTTTTTTTTACTCTTATTATTATAGTCATGACCTTTTACCTTTCATACTTCAACCATAATTTGATAATTTTCCTTGTCTTATCATGAAACGATATCATTTTACTGCTTTGGGAAGGATAATAGGCAAGGAAAAAATACTGGAATGTGTGGACAGTTAAAGAGCCTGATAAAAATGGATGCATAAGCAAATTAAATATGGTTGGCTTGTTTTCAGCAGATAAAAAACAAAATGCCTGTCCATAGGTGTAGAAGGATATTGTGATTTTCTGCATGTTTTGAAAGAAAGAAATGTGTTGATCCACTTGGTACATTTCAGATTGGCTACTCATTGTCTGCAAATTTCATTCACTGGTAATTTCTCAGATGAATTTCTCATACACTAATTCATTTGAACCGTTTTCCTCATCTAGGTTTTTATGGTGACAATGTTTCAACCATTGTCCTCTTTAGCGTGTCATATTCAGTAATTTTTTCAGAATTTCAAACCAAACACTTTGTTCAATCCACTGGGGCACTGTTTCTTCTCGTTCCACTATTCGTTATAAGGGACATAATTCTTGTTAGTTAATTCTTCTATCGTAAATAAGATAACAGGAACAATCTACACTTTCCACCACCAGATTGAACAGTGGTTTTGGTTTTAAATCTCAAGAACATTGCCAAATAGGACTCGCACTTAAAGAAGGCTGGAATGTACAACAGTCAAAATGTGATGGCGACAACCAAGATAAGGACATTAGCCTGAGTAAATCCAGTTTATAGTTTTAATGCTCTAATTAAGAATCTTTCTAATTCTACCAGAGGAATTATGTGCCTGAACAAGGCCAAAGAATACCTTGATGGAAATAGAAGCAGCAAGGATGAGAATACACTGGCCTAAGATAAGCTCAAGGGATAACACCCTCCTCCTCCTCCATTAAAACTGTAACACTTGTTAAAAGAAGCACCCTTCCCAACTTTTTTTTTTTTTTTTTTCTCAATATGTCCTTGGGGTCTGTTGTGCCTTTCACATTACCCCACCTGAAATTAAATAACTAAGAAAATAATTAAAAATGAAAACCCCAAGTTGAGTTTTGATCACTGTCTATGAATCATCAGCTTTTTCACTGATCTGGTCATTGTGGTCAGTCCATTTGTATACTTTTAAAACCTGTAATAATAACAAAAAAAAGGTGTAATTTTTACATATCTTGATATGCAGACTTCTTGATCAATAATTATTGATCAATACCTAATCTCAACGAGAAGGTGTTGCTGTTGTTGTTAAGTGAATATCATTTTTTTAATTCCTTCCCGCTCCCCAAATGCTCCCCCCTCTTCCATTTAACAATGATGGAAGTTATTTGTTGTTGTTTTGTTTCCATTTTGTTTAAGAATAAAAGTAAACAATCTTTAATAAAAGTTTTAATTTTTATAAAAAATATGCCACTCATTCCTTGAATTGAAATTTCCAAAATCTCCAAATTAATTTCCTCTGGAAGGATTATTTGTAATCTCGTGTGGCCTGTGATGACAGTTTCCCAAATTAAAGATTTTCCAGAAATTTCTACAGTAATTCACCTCTCTAAGAAATAATCATTTTTTTTTGTTTTGCTTTCATAAATAAGCCATTATGAATATCAAAAAAAATATTTTATCTTTTTAGAATTTTAAAAGTGGGGGTTCAGTTTGCTATGTAAATTTGTTGTAAATTGATCTCCCTCCCTTGCAAACTAAAAAGAAATAAAGTGCTCATACAACCTGATAAAGCATATTGTTACAAAATGTCAAATAATTGTATGCTAAGATTTAAAAATGTTAATATGTATATTATTTAAAGCATATTTTTACTTTTTATTATGATTTCCCTTAATTAACTTTTATTTATTTGGCTTGCATAGTGGGGAGAGCAATTTATATTGAATTTACATAGCAAACAGCCTCTCCTCTCTTAAAATTGAGAAAATTAAAAACAACAATTTCTTTTCTCATGATTTGAAGAGCTTAACCAATTGATAGCAATATGAAAAAAAATTGAAAAACATGATTATCTCTGGAGATGTGTAGAAATTCTGATTTTCCTTCTTTTTCACCAGAATTTCTCTTTTTCATTTATCATTTTTTTTAAATTTTATATATTGCCTCTTTTCCCACTTTACACATACCATCAGTCTGTGGTAATAAGTGAACAATATGCGTTGGAAATAAAGAATGAACTCAAGGCAAGACTTGAACTTGTAAGCCTTTAAACTTGGGAATCCCGTCTCTTTATAGCAACTGCTCTCTCACTGATTGAGCCTCCAGAGCTTTCACTGTTGACAGAAGACCAAAGCTAAAACTCATTCTTTATCCTCGAACTGCTCGCTTACATTTTGGTGTTTTTTATTAAGTTTAATGCTAGATTAATTTTTATTTTGTCAAATGAAAATTATTAATGTTTAACTCGTTTTTCTTTCATCTTAATTTTGTTTTAGTTACTTTTTTTCTTTCAATAAATCAATTTTTCCAGCATTTAGTCAAGTTTTGGTAAAAAGATTTTATTTCTAAAATTTTGCACTTTTTTATAGTAAAAAAAAAATAAATTCTTGATATTTTTAATTGAAAAAAAAAACAATATTCTATAAAATGATGTTATTAAATTTAACCCTATGTTAGTCTGGTAGAGGTGTTGTCACAGCATTACTACCCGAGATTATTCAAAATATAGATTTATCATTTAATTCCTAATTTTCTTGTTATATAGTCTTGAGTGTTCTTTCTGATTTTTATAGGATAAATAAAAATGAAAAAAAAGTAAGGTTTTATTCTGAAAAACTGAATTAAAAGGCCAATATTAAAAAGAATGAAAGTTTCAAATATTCAAATTACAAAAATAGGTTTCATTTCTTTCTTTTTTTTTTCTTTTCAATAAGGAAATAAAACTTCTCGTAATTCACACAAAAAGGACTAGAACAAGAAACTCCTTGATATGTATTCAGATAGCTACTGAACTAATCCTGAACTTGCTAAATATTCAGGGAAACATTTTCTCGGCTGTTCAAACATCCCGTTATACTAACAGAGGGTCCAAAAAGAAAAACATCCTTATTTCTAAAGATTTTCATTTATGCAAAAAATTTTGACAATTCCATTTCGGAATTTAGGCTTCATTGTTTCCGTTACAAAAACATCAAGAATGCCAAATTTTATAAAATTTCCAGTTTTTTTTTTGATCTGAGATTTTAAAGAAAGCATTTCTTTTTATAGTTGTATTACAATCAACTTTAATTATACAAAGAATCACCAACCACTCCTGTTCTTTTATACCTCATAATTAGTTCCGGTCAGTCTTAAACTTGTTAAATCTGCAATTCCCAAGAAATAAAAAGCCCGTGTGTCTCTTTAAGTGATTGGCTAGAGTTTGAGTTTAGCAGCAGCAGCAGCAACCGCCTAATGTTAGAGAAAGATTTTTATACGCTATCCCTGTTTAGTCAGTTATTTCGCTGATGTTGCCATGGTGGGTTTTTGATGCCATCTCTTGGACAAGAATAGTTACTTGGCTGTGCCAGGTTACAAAATATCAAAAGGTATCAAGAATTAAGGATTGGACCATGTCCGACAAGACGTTCAGGGTATCAAGTCCTTTATAGTGTATCTACACTGAATGAATGCAGACATTTTACTCTTCAACTATTGTGTGTTATGTCGTACTAGCCACAGGAAAATAATCTCTTATCTCTCTCATCACTATCAACCATTGGGGTCTGCAAATGTCAAGACCTGTGTGAACCTAACTGGCATTGGATCTGATGGATTCTAGATTTGCTACAAAGTGGAGCTCTGCAGAACAGGAAACTGCTATTTCGATTCTATGCCATCTCAAGCTATCTTCACTCGTATATTCAGGATACAGGCAATCATGGTTAGTCACCAGTTCCATTTTCTTTTCTATATGTAAATTGTGCATTGCTGTGATTGTAGTTTGGAAAGTTAATGAGTTCGTTTCCCCATTGCCTTCTCCACAATTCTGAATTCACAGTTGTTTTTTTCCAAACTGGTTGCCTGTCAAGACTAGAGAGGCCAGTTTGCCCTTCTTTTTAACCCATAACTGAGAAGAGAAAAGATGGACTCACGGCTTTGGTGCAAAGTAAACACACACACTGCTTAAGCCGTAATTTGAACTTGGATTGATAATTTTGTTCCTGTTCATTGTTACTTCACTGACATTTTTTTTAATGCTGTTTTGTTTTTTGTTTTGTTTTTTTAATTTTTAAATAGAAAATTGAACAGCAGTAAAGAAAAATGATTTGTAGACTATTCTATTTTTATTAGGAAATCCAGTGATAGACCAGTGCAGGGAGAAGTGAGTACATGCCTTTCCTAAGTAATGGGTATAAACAGTCTTGGGAGTCATTTTCTGTACCAATAATTGCTTGACCACCCCACACTCCTACGATTCATAATATGCTTAATTTTAACGTCTGTTTTAGATGTTTATGAGAATAAGCCAAGTATGGCATAAGGTTACATTCATAGAGTGCCTGGCGAGGAAGAAATTTACAAAAGTTTACAATAGTGGCACAATGACTATTTCTGGATAGGATTATTATTAACATTAGATGAGTTAATCTCAGATTAATAAGGATTATTGGAAATTTCATAGATGTTAACAACTAAAATTATCCCTTATCTCGTTCCTTGGCTTTTCTCTCACCCTTTGTCTGTATCTTCTCATATTCTTCCTTATCCCTTACAATCATTGTTGCTCATATTGTTGCCTTCATGCTATGCCAACATGGATTTATCTCTCCTCCAAATCTGCGTCCTCTCTTTTATCACTCTTTTGATCTGTCTCTCTAAAATGAATTTTAATATTTTGCAATTTTTATGCCTTTTCATCTTTCACTCATTCTCTCTTGATATCCAACTAGTAAGTTTGTCTCTCTCATTTTAGTTTTGTCTCCATCCCACCCACTCCTTCTCACAATTCTTATATATATGTGTGTGTAAATATAAAAGTGAACATAGAAGTCAACACTTAGAGGCGACAGTCTGTTTCATGCTAGATGCAATTGTCAGGCCATGAGTGCTGTTATTTTTCTCGGCTATTTATATATATATATGGGTCAGTGGTGCATTGTGGGTAGTCTACCAAAATAGACTACCCACAATGTACCACTGACCTGTATATATAAATAGCCGAGAAAAATAACAGCACTCGTGGCCTGACAATTGCATCTAGCATGAAACAGACTGTCGCCTCTAAGTGTTGACTTCTATGTTCACTTTTATATTTACACATGCTCTCTCTCTGATATTGAGCACTTTATCCCATAAATATAGCACACTTTAAGACTATATTTCTTCATATATATATATCAGAGGTGACAGGCTGTTTCATGCAGGTCGTCTGACGATTGCGTCTAGCATGAAACAGCCTGTCACCGTCAATGTTCACTTTTATGTTTATATTTACATAAGCTCTATCTCTGATATTGAGCACTTTATTCCATAAATATAGCACACCTTAAGACTATATATCTTCATATATATATATATATATATATATAACCCCATAGATCAATTCCCACCCATATTTCTCTGTCACACATTATAATCTTTGTACAGCTGAATATACCCTACTGCTATTACATAGAAGATGAGACCACCCATGAAAGGCCCAAGCTGACTACCCTACCCTCAACCACATTAGACAGACATGCTTACAGAGGTGATGAGGTCTCCCATACACACACACACACACACACACACAAATATTAAACACACTCCCCCAAAATTACACATAACCCCCACATTCGCTTCCCAACAACCAATAAAGCTGTCAAAATGACTAACGAGGTACATCTGAGACTAATGGGTCTCCAGATTTTTCCTTAAAAAAAACAACTTGAAAAAGATCTTTGACCAATCCCAGAATCGACCAAAAATTAACTATAAAACAATAAATTAAAACAACAGGCCAAAGTTCAACTTCCTCAGCCCTGTAGCCCACTGATTGAATTTTTTCTCCTATTGATGGCTGTACTGACAGATACTAGTCAAGGAATCTAATTAAAAAATAAAAATATAAGCCAGTGTGCCTGAAATTTTAATTGTTAACAATTTTTATTGTTCAAGATATATATATATATATATATATATATGGTGACCGAAAAAAAACGGGAACTTTTTAACAATCCAATAAAACCAAGAGTGATGGAAGAAAAATATTTAATTCATAGTAATTGAAACCTTAAAACATGCCATTTAAGAAACAATGATGGAATTTTCATTTTTCAAAAATTACGTCCTGTAGATGGCGTCCTCCTGTACGATTGCATTCTTGAAATCCGCTGTTGAGATTCCTCATTGACTGCTGCAACATCTCAGCTGAGATACGGTGCATTTCATTCTCATTACAAAAATGGCGAAATGTTTACTTGCTCAAGGTCACTGTCTCGCAGTGTTGCCACTTGCTCATGTTTGGCAATATGCACTTCAAAAATTCCCGTTTTTTGGGGTCACCCTATATATATATATATATATATATATATATATATATATATATATATATATATATATTGCTTTTGCTGGTTTTCTTTTCATTTTTCTTTAGCTTTCTTATTTTTTACTCTTTTGCTTTCTCTCTTTCTCCTCCTGTGATTTTTTTCCCCACCATTTGATATTATTATTATCATTATTATTATTCAGGTTTCTTGGTCCGAAAGTGTAACTGACTGCAGCTCAAAAGGGACTATATATCAGGCAGGTACTACACTCTGATCCCAAATAGTTGTAACGATCTATAATAATAGTTTCTTCTCCTGCACTTCTTTCTTGTGGAACTCTCTTCTGGCTTCTTGTTTTCACTGTTGAAATGGTAAAGTGCAACCGTAAGTTCTCTGCTAATTGTTCCTTCTCTTGCACTTTTCACTTGTGGAACGCTCTTCTGGATCCCAGTTTTCTTGTCAACAATGATCTTCAAAAATCTAAATGCAATGTCAGTCATCATCTTCTGTCTTCTTGAGTCCTGTTCTTTTATTGTCCTCTCTCTCATTCTTTTGCTCCCAGTAACCCCTTGCATCCTAGTGGCTTTTCATTGCTTTGCTTGTGATGAAATGAAAAAAGAACGTCTCTCATGACATCCAACTAACAAGCCTGTTTTTGTCATCATCTTTTTCCTGACTCTCTATATATATTTCTTTTTACTTGTTTTTTCTTCGTTTTTCCCTAATTCCTTTCTGCTCATATAGGTTTTCCAGAAAGTGTATCAGATTCCAGCTCTGAAGGGCCAGAGAGTGGGGGCAGCTGCTACACACTTAACCGCTAATTTTTCTGCCACACACACATGGTGGCAGAATGTGACATGTCAAAAATGGCCCAATGCTTGTGACCACTGTCATGCTAGTGTTGGTATTCACCAGCTCTCTTTAATGAAGTGGGGAGGTACTGCTGCAGAATTGGAATCACTGTGACTAGTCATCCCTCAGAGTTTTTCAGGAACATGGCAGAAGTGAGGAACAGATACTACACTTGGTATTTCCTCCCGCCACCACTCCACTGTGACAGAATATGGTACAAGACTGGTTTAAAGTGGGGAGCCCAGGTGTGGGCACATGGCTGAAGGCCAAAAATTGCCGAGTTCCCACAACCAATGTCGCTCTGGTGTTGATATTCCACTGACCCTCCTCTATAAGCGAGGTACTGCTGCAGGGTCGGAATCCTTGGGACCAGGCATTCCTCATTTATTTGTTGTATTCTATCCAAAGATAGAAACATAATTGACGGATAAAATGTAGTTTATCCACCTGAAAACAGTTACTGCACTTTGATTCTCCAAAGGCCAGCAAACTTATCATAAATAGAAACTCTAATGGTTGTAAAATATTTAAAAGAAAATTTGACAGAATACTAGTTTTACTTGTTGATTTTGGGAATATGGTCAGTTTTGGTATCTGAAGGAAATTCAGGGTTTGTTTTTTGTTTCGGGTTTTTTTGTTTGTTTTTTTAAGGTCAGTCACCCAATTTTGAATTTTGGTGCTGTTTGACATGATTCAAAATCATAAAATACCATGTTTTTAATAAAGTATTTTTTTAATATTACCAATTCATGCATGTGTTTTTGGGAGGGAAACTTTTAGTTTTTGGCTGTTAGCATCACAAACCCAAGAAAGTATTTGCTCTTTATTTATTGGATAAACACATTGATTGCCAGAATTTATAAACTAAGGACTTTATAAATTCCTGGATCTTTGTTTGAATTTAATAGAGCCTCATTTTCCTAGTCTGTTATGAATATAAATTTGCTAAGGACGTCACATGATTACAATTTTTTAATTGCCTTTTACAATATTTTCTATTTTTCTTTCATTTTCTTACAATCAATACAAATCTATTCAAAATAAATTCATTTTATATTATTCAAAAATAATTTACCGCTACATAAATATGCTGAAATATACAAAACTACTCATTAATCAATGACCAATTCAATGTTAAAAAAAACAATACAAAATTTCAATTCAAGAATTTGTTTTGGTTGTTTGATTCCACTATTGATTGAAAAAAAAATTCCTTCAAACTTCTGCCTTCAAGATTGATTATTATTTTTTTTTTTTTTTTAGCCTCTTTTTTTCATTATTTTAAAGCCCATTCTGTTCTTTTTTTTCATTATTTTAAAGCCCATTCTGTTCTTTTTTTTCATTATTTTAAAGCCCATTCTGTTCTTTTTTTTCATTATTTTAAAGCCCATTCTGTTCTTTTTTTCATTATTTTAAAGCCCATTCTGTTCTTTTTTTCATTATTTTAAAGCCCATTCTGTTGTCTTCTGAAAAAGCAAACCAAATACTATTGTTGTATATTATTATTTTGGGCAAAGCTAATGCACACTCTTTCTTGAATTCGCAGTGATGGAGATATTTTGGATGGTAAAGTTTTGATATTTCGATATGAACAAACAAAAGCATCATACTGCTATTAAAGATGTTGAAACAATCATTCTTTTTATAAAGCTTAAAATAATGGTGGCCTTTACAGTGCGTCTTTGACATGTAAGTAAGTATGCATTGATTATATTTATCAGTCTCGTTTATTCATTATAGAAGAAAGAATTTGGTTGTGAAATCATTGCATGTTGCAGATTACCCCCTTGAGCAAATTGTTTTTTTTTGTTTTTTTTTCATTTTCAGAATTTCTCAAACAATGGACTGAAATGATTTCTGATACCCAATGTATTTTCTATATTACATTTGGAAATTTATTTTATATATTTACTA